>WOVY01005314.1:0-226944 GCA_013436015.1 Rhipicephalus annulatus
ACTATCTATCTACTATCTATCTATCTATCTATCTATCTATCTATCTATCTATCTATCTATCTAATCTATCTATCTATCTATCTATCTATCTATCTATCATATCTATTGATCTCTATCTATCTATCTATCTATCTTATACTATCTATTTATCTATTTATCTATCTATCTATCTATCTATCTATCTATCTATCTATCTATCTATCTATCTATCTATCTATCTATCTCTCTATCTATCTATCTATCTATCTATCTATCTATCTATCTATCTATCTATCTATCTATCTATCTATCTATCTATCATCTATCTATCTATCTATCTATCTATCTATCTATCTATCGATCTATCTATCTATCTATCTATCTATCTTCTATCTATCTATCTATCTATCTATCTATCTATCTATCTATCTATCTATCTATCTATCTATCTATCTATCTATCTATCTATCTATCTCTCTATCTATCTATCTATCTATCTATCTATCTATCTATCTATCTATCTATCAATCTATTCTATCTATTATCTATCTATCTATCTATCTACTCTATCTATCTATCTAAGCTATCTACTATCTTATCGATCTATCTAATCTATCGATCTATCTATCTATCTAATCTTATCTATCTATCTATCTATCTATCTATCTAGTCCTATCTATCTAATCTATCGAATCTATGCTATCTTAATCTGTTCGATCTATCTAGTTCTAGTCCCTATGCTACTAGTATAGTTCTAGTCTGATCTAGTCTAGTCGGTAGTCTGTCTGTCTGTCTGGCTGATCTGTCTGGTCCTGTCTGTCCTGTCTGGTCCTGTCTGTCGTCTGTCCTGTCTGTCTGTCTGTTCTGTCCTGTCTGTTCGGTCTGTCTGTCTGTCCTGTCTGTCTGTCTGTCTGTCTGTCTGTCTGGTCCTGTCTGTCTTGTCTGTCTGTACTGTCTGTCTGTTCTGGTCTGTCTGTCTGTCTGTCCTGTCTGTCCTGGTCTGTCTGTCTGTCTGTCTGTCTGTCTGTCCTGTCTGTCTGTCTGTCTGGCTGCCTGGCTTCCTGTCTGTCTGTCTGTCTGTCCTGTCTGTCTGTCTGTCTGTCTACATTTAGCTTTCCTGGCTGTTTTCATAATGGCATAACATGACTGTATGACGAGCATAAGTGACTAGTCGTAACATGAATGGCATGATTTACGTTTCATGGTCTCACTTCTCTGGTGGTGCTTTTGGCCACATAATCATCATCAGCCTGACTACATCCACTGCAGGACAAAGGCCTGTTCCATGTTCCGCCAGTTAACCCGGTCCTGTGCTTTGTGCTGCCAATCTATAACCGCAAACTTCTTAATCTCATCTGCCCACCTAATTTGCTGTCTAACTTTCTGTCTAACCTAACTTTCTGACGCGCTATATGCCCGGCCCATTTCCATTTTCTCTTTTTAATTTTAACTATTATATCCTTAACTCCCGTTTGTTCCCTAATCCGCTCTGCTTTCTTCAGCGTCGTCCTCAATTTAAGCTGAACCCTCTTGGTAAGTCTCCATGTTTCTGCTCCGTAGCTGCGTACCGGCAGGATACAGCTGTTATATACCTTTGTCTCGAGGGATAGTGGCGATCTACCTGTCATATATTGAGAGTGATTGCCAAATGTGCTTCACCCCATTCTTATTCTTCTTGTTACTTCAGTCTCGTGGTTCGGCTCTGTGGTTATTACTTGCCCTAAGTAGACAGTCTTTTACAACTTGAAGCGCACTATTACCTATCTCGAAGTGCAGCTCTCTTCCGAGATTGTTGTACATAACTTTCATTTTCTGAAGATTACTTTTAAAACCCACCTTCTGCTCTCCTTTTCTAACTCCGTAATCATGAGTTGCCATTCGTCCCCCGAGTCACTCAGCAATGCAATGTCATCGGCGAAGCGCAGGTTACTAAGGTACTCTCCATGAACTCTTATTCCTAACTGTTCCCATTTTAGGCTACTGAAAAGCTCCTGTAAACACGCGGTATACAGCTTTGGGGAGATTGTGTCCCTCGGCCTTACACCCTTTTTGATTGGTATTCTGTTGCTTTCTTTATGAAGCACTATGGTAGCAGTTCATCCCCTGATTACCTTTGCAAATAGCTTGTACACTACAGAGAGCAAGCTGATTGGCCTGTTATTCTTCAAGTCCTTGCCATCTCCTTTCTTATGTATTAAGAATATGTTAGCATTCTTGAAAGACTCTGATACTCTTCCCGTCTGGAGACACCTCGTAAACAGGGTCACTAGTTTTTCTAACACAATCTGTCCTCCGTCTTTCAGCAGATCTGATGTTACCTGATCCTCACCAGCAGCTTTGACTCTTTGCATGCTCTCTAAAGTTTTTCTGACTTCTTTTGTCATCTTGGTGGAACGTCATCTGGGTTACTTCTAGTCCTTATAGTATAAAGGTCGTGCTTGTCCCGGCTACTGTACAGATTTCCGTAAAACTCCTCCGCTATTTTAACTATCCTATCAATACTGGTAGTCATTTTGCCTTCTTTGTTCCTTAGTGCATACCTCCGATTTTTACTTATTCCAAGTTTACTCTTCACTGCTTTGACTCTTCCTCTGTTTTTCAGAGCGCGTTCAATTTTCTCCATGTTATACCTTCTTACATCGCATACCTTACGCCTATAAATCAACTTCAAAAGCTCTAACAGTTCTATTTTTTCTGTTGTACTTGAGACTTTCATGATCTGACGCTTCTTAATTAGATTCTTCGTTTCCTCGGAAAGCTTGCCAGTGTCCTGTCTAACTACCTTGCCTCCAACTTCCACTGCACACTCCGTAATGATACTCGTCAGATGATCCTTCATTGAATATACGTTAAGGTTGGTTTTCTCACTAAGAGCCGAGTACCTGATCTAAAGCGAGAATCTGAATTCCTGTACTTTCTCTCTCAGTGCTAGCTCATTGACTGACATCTTGCGTATCAGTTTCTGTCGTTCCTTTTTCAAGTCGACGTGAATTTGAGACAGTACCATTGTATGGTCACTGCATCGTACCTTGCCAACCACTTCCACATCCTGCCCGATGCCTGGGTGGGCACTCATTATAAAGTCTATTTTGTTCCTATTTTCACCATCAAGGCTCCGCTATGTCCACTTGGGGGTTTCCTCGTTTTCGGTAGAAGGTATTCAAAATTCGTAAATTATTGGGTTCTGTGAATTCTACTAGTAGCTTTCCTCTGGCGTTCTTAATGTCGATACCATGATCTCCTATTGCCTGGTCTCCAGCCTGCTTCTTCCCTACCTTTGCATTAAAGTCTCCCATCAGTACAATATACTGCGTTTTCACCTTACTCATTGCCGATTCCACATCTTTATAGAAGCTTTTAAGTGAAGCGTCATCATGGCTGGATGTAGGCGCGTAAGCCTGTACTACCTTCATTTTGTATCTTTTATTCAGTTTAATTACAATGCCTACCACCCTTTCATTAATGCTATAGTAGTCCTCTATGTTGCCAGCTATGTTTCTGTGAATTAGGAACCCTACTCCCAGTTCTCTTCTGTCTGCCAAGCCCCGATAGCAAATGACGTGCCCATTCTGTAGCACAGTAAAGGCCTCATCTGTCCTCCTAACCTCACTCAGCCCTATTATATCCCATTTAATGCCTTCTAGCTCCTCGAATAATACAGCTAGACTTCCCTCACTAGATAACGTTCTAGCGTTAAACGTTTCCAAGTTCAGGTTCCAATGGTGGCCTGTCCGGATCCAGAGATTCTTAGCACCGTCTGCTGCGTTGCAGATCTGACCGCCGCCGTTGCTTCGCAGATGCTGGGGACTGGGGTCGTGAGCTAATTGACGTATTCATGTGGGAGGTAGTGGCCAGATACTGCACCAGGGTGGCGAATTCATCTCTGGCGAGAGAGTGCGTTACCGGCAGTGGTTACCGGTGAAGCCGCACTCCGGATCTCTTAATGCAGTTCCATCACCACGCGGTTTTTTTTAATCCGGTTGGAAGCGGCGCTGCACCGCCATTTGAATCACGGACCTTTTGCATGGGAGGCGGATGCTCTAACCACTACGCCATCGCCGCACCTCTAAAGGTTACTTCTACCATTTTTTTCTTTCCATTGTTCGCTGCGTCATCCTCAATTTTGGCTGAACCCTCTTTGTAAATCTCCAAGTTTCTGCTCCGTAGGTGAGTACCGGCAAGATACAGCTGTTATATACCTTCCTCTTGAGGGATAGTGGCAATCTACCTGCCATAACTTGAGAGTGCTTGCCAAATGTGCTCCACCACATCCGTATTTTTCTAGTTACTTCAATATCGTGGTTCATCTCCGTGGTTATTACCTGCTCTAAGTAGACATAATCTTTTACAACTTGAAGTGCGCTATTTCCTATCTCGAAGCCACATGGCATGTTGCAAAACGGGTATGGTGTGACGTAACTACATGGTGAACACAATGACATGTCCAAACATGATAATCATGACGTGCGTGTCATGTACCCACGTGACTACATGCCACACTCATGATATGCGCACGGCCGTTTTGCTAGCTTCGCATATATCAAATTCGGTATTACGTGGCGTGAATGGACGACGGAGGTACATTACATGTCCAAGAGAGAGAGAGAAAGAGAAATAAACAAAAAGGAAGGGACAGGCATGGTAACCTAGAAGAACTGGTTTTCTACCCTGTACAGGGGTAGGGAAAAGTGTCGGAAAGAGGATAGAGATAGAGAGATATAAAACAAATTAGAAAAAGTTCACATGCGCACTAATTTAGGGAGTTCCAATCACAGTCGTTTGGACAGGCCGATTGAATACAAGAAGCGCAGGAGTGCCTTCATAGCCTTCTTCTGCGACATGAAGTCCTGTCGGTAGCGCAGGATTCTTTCTTCCGAAAGAGTGTGGTTGTCCGGTTCATCTAGTACATTGCAGAGTGACTGTCTTCTTGTGCAGTATTGTGGGCATTCACACAGAATGTGGCAAAATGTTTCGTCACTGCCTCAACGGTCGCATGCAGCAGTGTCAGCCATTCTTATGCGTAACGCGTACGCATTGGTAAATGCGACGCCCAACCATAATCTGCACGGCATAGTAGCGTCTCGTCGGAGTAATTCTGAAGGAATTCGAAGACTGAGAGTTGGGTCAAAGTAAGGTACATAAGCGTGCATGGATGAAATATGACTCGTTCTATTGTGACGTGGTGCGCTTGCGAGTAACCATGCGGAGTTTCCGTGGAGCGTCAGTTCTGGAGAGCGGAATTGATATTTGATCGCTTTCAGTATGGGCATACAGGCAGCTCTTTCGCCCCGTTCATTGCCAATTATTCCACAATGACTTGGAAGCCATTGAAAGTCTATTTCATGTCCTTTGTCAATGAATTGGTGAGTCTTTTCTGCAATCTCGAATACCAGCTGTTCGTACAGGCCATGGCGTAAAGGTGATTGAAGAGATCGCAGTGCCGCCTTTGAGTCACTGGAAATTGTCCATTTTTATGGCTGTTGATCGCTGATGAATTGCAATGCGCACGAAGAGCTGTGAGCTCTGCTCCCGTTGATGTCGTTAGTTGGGAGGTCTTGAATTTTCTTGTCGTGTCTTTTATTGGTATAACAAATGATGCTGTTGAACTCTTCTACAAAACAGAGCCATCGGTGTATACGTGTATACAGCCTTGATACGTCTCGTATAACAAAAGTAGAGTAAGCTGCCTAAGAGCAGGTGAACACATATCTGCTTTTTTCTGGATGCCAGGTATAGTTAGCCTGATGTTAGCCTGAGTTAGGCAACAAGGAGGAGTCGAAGGCCTGGTGGCAGGTGTGAAGCATGTTGGCAACAAAAACACATAGATTGAGGTCGAGGCAGAGACTTGCACTTGTCGAGCTTGAGGCAGTGGGCCTGGGTATCTGCCATGCGCACGATAGGGCAAGGTTATGACTTGGCTGTACTCGATTGAGCTCACACTGGGTCGACACCTGGCCCAGAGCAACAGCAGGGATAAAATTTTTTCACTAAACAGGATCTTCCGTATTCTTCACGTGTGCCTATCAACATACTTGTACAGTTGCACGAGATATGAAATCTGCCGTGCGACTGTTGACTTGCCGAACATCCTAGGGGCCTAGTGGCATGAACTTTGCAATTCAAGATTGTGCATTCTTCTCTTCCTCGTTGCCTGCTGCACGCTACAACAATCACCCATAAGGCAAAATGTACACCTTTAATTTCTCTCAGTTTTGAGCCCCTATTTCGTTGCAATTCAGTTGTATTCTTCGTAGGCTTTTATCTCCGCACTCGTTTACAGAATTACTTAGGAAAATATGTTGCAGCTGGTGCTAGGCACTGCATCATTTAAACAGCTTCTCAGGGCGGGAGTGATCGCTGCTTAAGGAACAGCAAAAAGATTTCGTGAAGCTTGCGTAATACCACCCTCTTCTCGAAAGTGTATTCTGGGACATGGAACTGCTGTAGTTATTGGTTGTGGCTCACGTGATAACCTTCAAATAGGGATTGACTGTACACTTTAAACATTCCTAGCGAACAGCCTCGACCGATCAGAGGGCACAGCGCTGTCTGTAGCCTCTTATTACACTAAAGAAGGCTGTCAGCTGGCCTGCTCATTAACAACTACAAACGATCCATCGTCGTGACAGCAAAGTTTCCTACACACACTGAACAGGCTTTTAGTCTGACTGATGCACCACTGGTCTGCTTTTTAAACTCCTCGCCAGATACTGCATTCCCTACCACATCAACGAGAAACGTCTCCAGTCAACCAGGTCTTGGAAACTGTCAGTTGACGGAAGATGTCAGAGATGTGACACTGCATGTCCAAAGCCTCTAACTTCATGACAACCTAACTGTTCTCTTATCCACTTGCATTGTCAGAATGCATCCTCTTTATGCACCCCGCAGGGGCGCCTGCGCAAGCAGGCGTTTGGTGTGTAGCGACACCACGGACCCGAGCTAACGGGGGGGGGGGGGTTCGACCCCCTCCCACGCCTAGCCGTGCGTGGCTTTGCCGTGTCCGGAGAAAAGGGGATCCTGGGGGTTGAGCTAATGCTGAGTGATTGGACCTTTAAGGCCCCCTAGCAGCGGCAACACACCCCTTTGGCCCCGGCTTCAAGTAGACGGCACCCCTGGGCTGACCCACCCAGGGGAAATCGGTAGCCGCCTTTTCCTATTTCTCTCTCTCTCTACATCGTAGTCTTTTCTCGTCTTTAAATCTATCCTGTCTTCTTCTCTCTTCCATTTACTTCCGATTTTTCCTGGCGGCAAGGGTGAACCTTGTGTGTGTGCTCTGTCTTGGGCACAATATATTTGGTTATAGCGGCTGTGTACAGCTGACGTTGACATGCCTCATATAAATTTAGGACTTGTCACGTCCCCGTGTTGGGCTCCATGGTGGGCGGCTGGCATGGCTGCCGAACTCATATTTAGTTTATGGCTTTTTCTTCTCTCCCTTCATTGCACGATCGTCCTCTCTCGAAGAGAGGGCGCACCGAAGACTTTTGCAATTATTTCAGCAAACCGAAAGAAACCTTTCCCCGCTACCATGTAATCCATTGTGAAACCGCTGGAAAGAACGCCAGAACTATTTGGACTTTCGATGTTTCCAAATGCCTCACAACTACACTTAGACCAGGTTACCAGGCTACAAGAATGGCCAGTGAGGATCTCCTCCTCGGGGTAAAAAGTCAGAGCCAGTTTGAAAACCTCTCAAAACTAGAATCGTTTGGAAACATACCTATCTCAATTACACCACACCGCTCACTCAACACTTCCCGAGGCGTTGTATCTGATCAAGACTTGCTTGGCCTGACTGAAGGTGAGCTCCTCGAGGGCTGGAAGGACCACCAGGTGACACAAGTACAAAGAATCAAAATTAGGCGTGATAAGAAGGAAATCCCAACAAAACACATAATTGTGACATTTTGCACCAGTACCCTGCCTGAACATCTCGAAACAGAATACTTGAAGTTGAATGTAAGACCCTACATTCCCAACCCACGACGTTGCTTCAAATGCCAGCGTTTTGGTCACGGCTCTCAGAGTTGCCGCGGCGAACTCACCTGCGGAAAGTGTGCCATCACAGGACACGCCACAGACGAGTTTAAGGTGGAGGCTGGGGCCCACTGCGCAAACTGCGATGGTGCCCATTCCGCATACTCCTGAACCTGTCCAACATAGGAAAAAAGAAAAAGAAATTGTTACAATCAAAATCACACAAAACATTACTTTCCGAGAAGCCCGTCAACAAGTATCTGGTCTTTTCACAAACAAACCATCGTTCGCCGATGTAGTGCAACAGGGGGCAGCACTACAACGGCCTGCGGCAACTGCCCATGCCAGGCACAGTGTGCCCAGGCGGTTGCCAATGCCCCCACCCACGGCGGGCAACAGCCAAGGCTGCCCTGCCACTCGTCCCCACGGCGACAACCAAGGCTGCTGCAACCTCTTGCAGCAGCCAGGGTATCCCAGCACCAAAGGAGGTCCCTTCGACCCCAAGAGGACCGAAGGTTTCGCCCGCCGAGGTGAAGGAGACCCCACGGTCGGCTGATATGAAGGTCTCGTCTCACCAGGCGAGGCCCCAAGCCCAAAACATCAGCTCGCAAATGCGGGCTCGCAGTGCCTCTGAGGAGGCAATGGACACCACGCTACCCCTGGTGCCGAAAGATCGGCGTAGCTCCCTGGAGCGCGCCAAAAGAAAAAAAGCCAATAACGGGGCCCGGCGACAGCCCTGTTCTTTGAGTCTTAACGTTTAGCTTAAGAAGCACACACACCCATTTTTCCTTACACACAGCACTACGTTACCTCCAATATGGCAACACAATTAATACATTGGAACGTCAGAGGACTGCTTAGAAACCTCGATGATGTTCAAGAGCTCTTTTGCAAACATTCGCCGAAAGTGCTGTGTGTACAGGAAACTCATTTAAAATCTAAAAACACGAATTTTTTGCGCTGGTATGTTCTCTTCCGTAAGGACAGAGATGATGCTGCGGCATCATCCGGCGGTGTAGCCATTATTGTTAATCAAAAAGTACCATGCACACATTTACCACTGCAAACAACACTAGAGGCAGTGGCTGTTCGAGCAGTTCTTTTCAACAAGCTCGTCACTTCTGCTCTCTGTACATACTCCCACACCACCGTCTTGGAAAACGAGAATTCGAGTCTTAATAGATCAACTACCCGAACCTTATCTGGTCCTTGGTGACCTGAATGCTCACAGCAGTCTATGGGGTGATTCTCGCTGCGATGCACGAGGTCGTCTCATTGAACAGTTCCTTTTTTCCTCCTGTGCCCGTCTGTTGAATAGGAAAGAGGCAACATATTATAACCTTGCCAACAAAACCTACTCTTCCATAGATCTCAGCATTGCATCTCCTTCACTTGTACCATTATTCCAATGGAATGTTTTAAATACTCCTTATGAAAATGACCATTTTCCTGTCGTTTTGAGTACACAAACATCATACGAATGTCCTCCACGAGTTCCCAAATGGCTTATACACAAAGCCGACTGGGAACAGTTTCATAACAATGCTCAGTTGTGTTGGACTGACATATGTGGGCTAAGCATAGATGAAGCTGTGCAGTACTTCACAGCTCTCCTTATTAACGCAACAGCCAAATGCATCCCACAAACATCTGGACAGCCCGGCAAGCGACACGTCTCATGGTGGAACAGAGTGTCGTAATGCGCAAAAGGAGAAGAATAAGGCATGCAGGTTGCTTCGGAACTCACCGACAACCGAAAATCTTAACACCTTCAAGAAAATAGCCTCAAGGCAGGAGAACGCGTCGGCAGGCCAGAAGAGAAAGCAGGCAGAAGTTTTTGTCAGGGATCAATTCATACACACAGGAGGCTAAAGTCTGAAACATGGTTGGTAGGATAGCAGGAAAACAAGTACACACACTTCCACACGTAAACACTCAGGGTGATACCTTGGAAGATCAGGCAAACTTCCTCGGTGCACACTTCGAACAGGTGTCCAGCCCGTCCCACTATACTGACACATTCCAAAAATACAGAACAATAGAAAAGCAGAAACTCGAACACAACTGCACAAGAAACAAGGCATATCACCAAGCTTTCAGTCTAGCTGAGCCCCGAACATGTCTAAAATCCTGCAGTACTTCTGCCCCAGGTTCTGACCGTGTGATGTATGAAATGTTAAAAACCTACCAATCGAAACGCGAAAAACCTTACTTTGTTTGTACAATGCTATTTGGTTTTCTGGCACTATCCCTACCTCCTGGAAAGAGGCTATCATTATTCCCATTTTGAAAGAGGGCAAGGACCCTTCTTTAGCTTCGAGTTATAGGCCTATTGCACTTACAAGCTGCTTCTGCAAAGTCTTCGAAAAAATGACAAACTGCCGACTTGTACATTTCCTTGAAACAAACAATTTGCTAGACCCATTTCAGTGCGGGTATCGAGAAAGTAGATCCACCACAGACCACCTCGTTCGTATCGAGGCACAGATCAGAGACGCTTTCGTCCATAAACAATATTTTCTCTCTGTGTTTCTCGATATCGAAAAGGCTTATGATACAACATGGCGCTTTGGAATTCTAAAAGACCTGTACCACCTTGGCGTGCGCGGTAGAATGTTTTCATAATCGAGAGTTACTTGTCCAATCGGACATTCCGTGTCCGTGTGGGCAGTGTTCTCTCCCAAACATTTGTGTAAGAAACGGGAGTACCGCAAGGTGGTGTACTTAGTTGTACACTTTTTATTATTAAAATGAATTCCTTGCACCTGTCCATCCCCCGCAACATGTTCTATTCCACATATGTCGATGACGTCCAGCTTGGCTTTTAGTCATGCAACCTAGCAATGTGTGAGTGGCAGGTTCAGTTAGGTTTAAACAAGGTGTCCGATTGGGCAGAGGAAAACGGATTCCGACTGAACCCACAAAAAAGCACGTGTGTTTTGTTCTCCCGAAAAAGAGGTATGCACTGAGAACCCGACATTGAACAGAACGGTCAATGTCTGTCTGTAAATGCGGAGCATAAATTCTTAGGCCTAATCTTGGACAAGTTGACCTTCGTACCGCACATCAAGTATTTAGAAATAAAAGTTTAAAAGACATGAATGTTTTAAAAGTGTTGTCACGTACTACGTGGGGTAGTGACAGGCAATGTCTCATGAACCTGTATAGAAGCCTCATTCGCACCCGCTTAGATTATGGGGCCGTTGTTTATCACTCTGCGACTCAAAGTGCTTTGAAGATGCTGGACCCCATGCACCATTTGGGCATCCGCCTTTCTACGGGTGCTTTTCGCACCAGCCCCGTAGAAAGCCTTTACGTTGAGTCAAATGAGTGGTCGCTTCATCTGCAGAGAACTTACATGTCCTTTGTTTATTTTCTTAAGGTGAAAGCAGACAAGAAGCACCCCTCATACTCTACTATTATTGATTTGTCGAGCTCCATTCTGTTTCAAAACAGGCCTTCGATGAGGCAGCCCTTCTCACTTCGCCTGAAGGGTCTAGCTGAAGACACTGGAGTGTCACTTGAACACAGTTTAATGGCTCCTGTAGCATACCCACCTCCGTGGCATTGGCAGACTATAGATTGCGATGTGTCTTTCCTACAAGTTTCAAAACATGCGCCTATTGCCCATATCCGAACATACTTCCTGGAACTTCAACACAAATACACGCGTCCTGAGTACTTTACAGATGCCTCTAAGTCCAACTCCTGTGTGTCCTACGCTGCTGGCCCTTCCTTTTCGGAAGCTGGCCCTCTACATCCAGGCACAAGTATCTTCACAGCGGAAGCTTATGCGATACTTGTGGCAGCTAAACACATCAAACAATTACAAATACAAAAAGCAGTAATTTATACAGACTCCCTCAGTGTGGTAACGGCTCTGCACACTCTTAAAAAACACAAAAACCTAGTCCTTGTCTCACTTTGCTCCATTTTGTCCACACTCTACACACTCAAACAACATGTAGTGTGCTTGGTGCCAGGGCACCGTGAGATTCACGGCAACGTGAGGGCGGATCAGATCGCTGCATTCGTCCACAAAAGCACTGCCCCTACACCTATATCAATCCCGGCCCTTTATCTTAAGCCGTCTCTCAAACGAAACCTCAGCGTATACTGGCAGAGCAAGTGGGATACACACACACAAAACAAACTACACTTTATTAAGCCACACCTTGGTCATTGGCTGCCCGTATGGAAATCGCGTCATACAGAGGTAATACTAACGAGACTCAGGATAGGACACACATACACGACACACACATATCTTTTGTCTGGTGGCGATCCACCATTCTGTGACACATGTGGTGAAGCATTAACAATCCTTCACATTTTAATCCGGTGCAAACACTTAGAAACTCTAAGAAAACGACATTTTCCATCACCCTACTGACAACATATACCTTTACACCCTGCAATGTTCGTCGGTAGGGAACCGCTTTTAAGTCATAAATCATTGTTAGCGTTTTTAAAAGAAATTCATAATTTTCATATCATATACCCGGGCATTCCGTAGCACGAACTCTCTAGAGAGGTTTTCGCTGCGGTGGCTACACAACAAAGCACTTGCCTCACGGCCCTTGGACGCAAGGGTATGAACGAGTGAGGCACTTGTGCTAATGCCATACATGTCCACCATCGTTTTATTATCACCAACTTTTGTCATCTATTTGCACCACACACACCTTTCACGGCATAGTCATGATTTTATTACTTGTATATTTTTACCCGCCTTACCGCGAGGAATTTTATGGCCCTTATACAGCCGCTAATCACAATCATTGTCCACACTCCTTGTCCCATGAACTGGCGCTCTTTGGCCAACACATGGCCCTTGCGCCAAAAAACACCATATACCATCATCATCATCATCATCATCCTCTTTCTGCAGGGGCATTTGCATTTACATACAATGCATTAACATACAGTTTGGAAGCAACGCAAAGAAGTGACAAAAGGGCTGAAAATTTCACTGCAATCTTGCAGGAAAGTACCGTGCCTGGGGTTGACCCAAACGGAATGCGCCGTGCGCATTCTTCTGGTCTGGCTGCAATATCAACTGCTTAAAAGGATTACCACAAGTCATTGACACGTGCTTGAGGACGCTCCGAGGGGTGGCGCGGCTGCTCACATCGTCGGCTACAAATACCGCATCGTCGGCGGCCTGGCATTAGTTCGGCAGCAGCGCAAAGAAGCGACAAAAGGGCTAAAGATTCCACTGCGATCTTGCAGGAAAGTATCGTGCCTGGGGCTGACCCAAACGGAAGGCGCCGCGCTCATCCTCCCGGACTCACTGCAATATCATCTGCTTAAGAGGATTACCACAAGTCATCGACACGTGCTTGAGGACGCTCCGAGGGGTGGCGCAGCTGCTCACATCGTCGGCTACCAATACCACATAGTCGGCGGCCTCGCATCGGTTCAGCAGCAGCGCAAAGAAGCGACAAAAGGGCTAAAAATTTCACTGCAATCTTGCAGGTAAAAACTGTTGAAAGTTCTACGTGTAATAGTTTAGATCTAGAATTGCGCTGCTGCCGAGCATTGTGGCTTGTGTTTATACGTGCTACTTTTGAACCTGAGTGACTTGCACGTGAACTGATCGAATGGAATGAAAAAACTTTATTTCAGTCCTGCAGGACGCGCTTAGCGCGTAGCGGGCGTCTCCCACGTAGGGACCGACAGGGAGTACCTGGCGGCCGCTTCGTGGGCCTGCTGGACGGCCCATTGCTGGTCGGCGAGAAGTGAGCTCGTGAGGCACCTCTCCCACTTGCTTGAGGCAGAGTCGGGAGGAGTTGTTCTACGCTCCCAGAGCATGTGTGCGAGTGTCGCTGTGTGTCCACATGATGGGCATGTGTCACTGGGGTATGCATCGGGATAATAAACGGGAAGCGTGGCAAGGTTTGGTTACGTGTGTGTCTGTAATAGGCGTAGGGTTAATGCCTGCGGTCGGTTAAGTTTCGGATGTGGGGGTGGAAAAATGTGGCGTTACAGGTAAAAGTGCTTTGTAATTTCATAGTACGTATTTGGTGCATCCCGATTGGTATCTAACCCAGCAAGATGAGGTTGCCCTGTGGCAGTGTGGTTGGTAAGTGCACGCGCTGCATCATGGGCGATCTCGTTGAGGCTGGATAGGGCATTCCGGCACCTGGCCGAGATGGGCGGGGAACCAGATGACAGTGTGGTGCTTCAGGGCACTCAGGTCCGCATTGCGCAGGATACGTAACACTTGGTCGGAGATGACCCCGCGTTCAAAGGCTTTGATGGCCGGCCTGGAGTCGCTGTAGATGCATTCCTGTTTGCTGTCGAGCATAGCTATAGCTATAGCTACTTGCTCCGCTACTTCAGGGTTTCGGGTGAGGATTGTGGCAGAGTTAAGAGTTTGCTGCGCGGATGATACCGCGGCGAAGGCTCGCTTGTTGCGATAGGCAGCGGCGTCCACGAACGATACGTTGTCCGCTTCCATGTCTACGCGCTTGAGAATGGCGGTCGCCAGCGCAAGGCGCCTGCCTCTGTTGTATTCGGGGTGTACACTTCGTGGTAAGGGAGCGATCGTGATAAGGTCGCGGATTTCAAGGGGAATAAGAGTCAACACTGGGGGGGGGGGGTCCCTGGCCCTCGAGGAGAAGAAGCCGAGCTCGCGCAGAATATGGCGGCCCGCCTTGGTGGTAGTGAGTCGGGTCGATTTCACGCGTTCCTGAGCTTCGGCGATCTCTTCTAGCGTGTTATGAACGCCAAGCTTGAGGAGTTTGTACGTTGGAGTGGTGATAGGGAGGCCAAAGGCTCGTTTGACCACCTTGCGAATAAGCGCATTGAGTTGATCGCGCTCAACACGTAGCCATTTGTGTAGAGCGGCAACGTAGGTAAAATGGCACAAAATAAACGCGTGTACGAGACGCAACAGGTTGTCTTCGTTGAGGCCATGGTGCCTGTTGGCTACTCTACGTGCGAGTCGTATGGCATTCTCAGTCTGTCTTGAGCTTGTGTATTGTTTGGGTGTTGGTTCCGCGGGACTTGATGATCATACCGAGGACCTTGATGGTGTCTACCCTGGGTACAGTACAACCATTTCTTGTGTGGAGGGTGATATTGCGTTCCGCCGGAAGTTTCCACCCTTTGGGCTTGGCACCCCGGCGTTTGCGCAAATATATCAACAGCTTCGACTTCGCGGGTGAGCACCTGAGACCGGTGTGGTCGGTGTGGACCGGTGTGGACACTTCTTTTTTTATTATATATAAATGATATAGGTAATATTCCGTTCACGCCAGATATAATTCTTTACGCCGATGACACGAATGTATTTTTTTCAGGAGAGAACCTACATATTCTTCAGTTGCAAGCTAGCAAATGGCTCAATAATTTATCTGAGTGGCTTATTGTAAATAAACTAGAACTAAATACCAAAAAACTAAATATATAATTTTTCGCTGCCGAAATAAGTCAATCAGGAATGACGTACATTTGAAATTCCGTGGCGAGATCATCGAGCGTGTAAGAATACATAAATTTCTCGGTGTTCTTTTCGAAGAAAATCTCAGCTGGTCTCCTCATGTCGACAACCTTACAAGACGCATCTCACGATCAATAGGTATTATCAGCAGAGCAAAGCAACTTTTGCCACGTTGGTTAAAACTCCAGCTATATTACGCACTAATTCATTCCCATTTACAATACTGCCTCCTTGTGTGGGGAACAACAACAAAAACAAATCTTAAAAAGCTGTATATCCTACAAAAACGTATTGTGCGAGTTATTGAAAATGTGCCATATTTAACTCACTCCGCTCCACTTTTTAAAGCGAACACTATATTAGCAATGCAACACATACTGAAAAAGAAGCTAGGCATTACAATATTTCAGAAAATAAAGTTATGCCACGATAGTTTTTTTCGACAATTTCTGGGAAAAGGACACGCTTACGAAACCAGAAAAACTAGGTATGATAAAGGTTTTACACGAACTAACTATGGTATGCAAAAACAATCTTACGTTATAGCAGACTTTTTAAATCATCATCCTACCGTGATAAACTTGGTACAAGAAACGATGCACATGAAATGCTTCAAAAGAAAGTTAACTGCATATCTCCTATCAATACAAGAATAATTCCGTTTTCCTTTTTTTTCTTTTTTTTTCTCTTTTTTTTACCTTGCTGCAGTTTATACTGTATATGTATATAGAAAATCTTTCTGTGTCATATGTATATAGAACAATGTATATATGTAGAAAATCCTGTATATGTTTTGGCCAAAATATGTATACTATATGTAACCTTGTGTATTTTGCTTAGATAACTGCCACTGAGGTTTGAGTTGTATGTGTCTAAAAAGGGGTGTGGCACCCAGTCAGGCACTCGTGCCTTTTTGTCACTCCTCCTAGACAGGGCAAATGTACATATTACTTGTCTTTGTCTTTGTCTGAAATAAATACGAAATAAATAAATAAATAAATAAAAAAAAGTAAGACTGGGCGGTGTCGATAGCCTCTTGCAGGGCGGACTCAATGAAGCCATCTGACCCTGTGGAGCACCATATGGTTACATCATCCGCATAGATAGTGTGATTTAGCCCGTCGATTCTCGAAAGTCGTTCGGAAAGCCCGATCGTCACGAGGTTGAAGCTCTTGCGAGGGCGAGAGGACAGATCCCTGAGGAGTGCCCCGCTGTCCGAGCTCCACTTATTCCGACACTAGGTCTGCTACGCGGAGGACGGCTCTGCGTCGAGTGAGAAAAGAGCGGATAAAGTAGTAAAATCGATGACCTAGGCCGAGGGCTGCGATCGCTTTCAAGATTGACGAGTCTGTTAATGTATCAAATGCCTTTTCTAAATCGACACCGAGTTTTGCACGAGTGTCTCGAGTGTTTCCGCCTTCTAGAATTTGATGCTTTAGGAGTAACAAGGCGCCTTGAGTGGATAACCCTGGTCGGAAGCCAATCATGTGGTGCGGGATGCAGTCTTTATCTTCGAGGTATCGACCAACCCTGTTGAGGACGACGTGCTCAGCCACTTTGCCCACGCACGACGTGAGAGATATGGGGCGTAGGTTATCTAGGCTCGGTGCCTTTCCCGGTTTGGGTATGAGAACCATGTGAGCTAGTTTCCAAGCACCAGGTATCTCACCCTTTTTCCATATTTCGTTGATAGTGCCGGTGAGGTAAGTGACGGAGGAATCGTCCAGGTTGCGTAGTAGCTTGTTGGTGATGCCATCAGGGCCAGGGGCTGAGCAGCCATTGAGCTCATGGAGAGCTCGGCACACATCTTCAATGGAAAAGTCGGCGTCTAAGTTAGTGTTGTCGCTGCCAGACTAATCATGGTGAGAGGTCACAGGGCCCGTGGGAAGCGGGAGATATTTTCCACGAGGTTCTTAACATCTTCCGGTGACACTGTCCGTTTAGCCTGATGACGCATCTTCACGATCGAATGACGCTGATTTGTGCGGGTGTTGGTTTCATTGAGGAGGTGTTTGAGTAAGTTCCACGTTTTGCCATTTCGAACCTGACCATCAATCAAATTACAAACTTCGTCCCACTGCTGTTTTGAAAGGATACGGCAGTGATCCATCATGGTCTTGTTCAGCTGAGATATGCGTTTGCGTAACCTCTGATTAAGGCGCTGGCCCTTCCACCGGGCCAATAGAGACTGTTTGGCCTCTAGCAGGTGGGCGAGATGACTGTCTATCTTTTCGGTTAGAAGGTCTGCGCTGATAGTTTTGGTTGCCTTGTTTACATCAGCTTTGACCTGGGCCGTCCACGTCTCGGGGCTCGGTGGGGTATCGGTAGGAGGTCGTTCTGCGCGGGTCTTACGAAGGAGGTCCCAGTCGACCCACGTGTACGACTTGGTCTTCCTGCTTACTGTGGGGAGGTGTACAGCCAATATGAAGTGGTCGCTACCGAAATCTACCACGAGGTTGGACCAGCGGGCGTTAGAGATATTCTTGACGAAGCAAAGATCCGGCGTAGCATCTCTTTGCGTGGACGTACCAGTGCGAGTGGGGAAGGCTTTGTTCGTAATGAGAATAAGGCCCAGGTCATTTGCATTTTTCCAAAGGTCGTTACCTTTGAGTGTGTCGTACGTGTAGCCCCAGGCGCTATGCGCGGCGTTAAAATCACCTGCAATCACAAGCGGTTTAGGCCCCACGAGACGGACAGCTTTCTGGAACAAGCGTGTGAATCTTTGTCTCTGGTGGCTGGGACTACTGTATACATTGAGCATGTATACGCTTTGTTGTGATATGTTGCCTGGGAGAATTTCGACCATAACGTGTTCAAATTCGGGCACATTGAGACTGTGTGCTGTGCAGGTAATCTTGTTAGCGACCAGGGTGGCGATACCGCGTTCTCCCAAGGAACCGGACAACCACTGGTATCCGGAAAACGCGGCTGCTTGGTACTACAGTCTCTTGTAATAGCATGATGTGAGGTTTGGCTTCGTGGCTATGGAGGTATTGCTGCAGAAAGCTTTCTTGTGAGTGAAGCTCCTGCAGTTCCATTGCCAGATTCGCAACTCGTCAATTGGCCTGGCCATCTTGAAGCATTTAGGAGTCGGCCTGAGCACCCGGCGGGTGCATAAGGGCCGCGTGATGCGGTGGACTGTGCACGGCTGTACGTTGCGACAACGGCTTACCCGCGACAATGGCAGGGGCAACGACGTGATCAAGATATTGCTCCACTTGGCCCAAACGATTACCGTGTGCCGCGAGGGTAGACTGCACGAGAGCCATGCTTTCGCCAAGAAAGCGAAGGTTTTCCTTAATCGCCGACAGCGTGCTGTTAATGTCGTCTAACTCTGCCTTTAAAGCTGGCTGGTCGTGGGCGACTGTGCGTTTCTTGGGTGCGCTCTCGCCGTCGTTACCGGCGCCTACGGGTTGCGGCTGCAACGGGTGACTGCATTGTCGTCGTTGTTGGTTGTGGGCGTAGCAGCGCGTGCTTTTGTGTCAGTTTTTAGTTCGGCAATTGCGACTGTGAGTTTGCGTATTGTTTCTTTCATCATCGCATTTTTGTGCTTTAAGATCGCTATCTCAGATGTGGTGTGTGTATCATGCTCTGAGAGTGAACCCGACCCTACCGGTGATGTAGTGTTTCCTTTTCTCCGGACGGCGTCCACCCAAATGAGAGGTCCCCGCTTATTCTTGTTGGCGTTGCCTGGCGATGGTGGTGCCGATGGGCTAGGCGATCGTTGACGCGAGACCCCGGTGAGACTGGGGTGATCTCAATTTTGAATCTGTAGAGATGAGTAAGGATAGGAGGGACAGAGATAAAGAAAGTGAGTTTGCTGCCACTTTGGATGATTTCAAGCGAGAACTGCGTATCGATTTGAGAGAGTTGAAACAATCGATTCAGTATTGCAGTGACACCTGCGACGAAGTGAAAAAACTGACTCAGGAAATAAAGGAACTTCGCACTGAGATGAAGGACATTACTGTCACGAATAAAAAAAAACCAGAAGCAGAAAATAAGCAATTAGAACTTCAGATTCAAGAAATGAAACATATCAAAGGGGCAGCAACCTCGACATAAAAGGTGTGTCGCACGAGCTTTACCCGTTGACTGCCGTACATAAGATATGCCAATTTTTTATTGTGAAAATTTGTGAAGACGACATTGATGTATGCCACCACATGCCTACTAAGGACCCAGAAAAAAAGAACATCGTTGTACGCTTTGTAAGACGCTCTGTGAAGGACAAAGTACTTAAGAAAGCTAAAAAAGTGAGAATTTCCGGAAATGATATTGGCCAACGAGACACAAAATACCAATATATGTCATGGAATATTTATCTCGACAGAACAAGCAGTTTCTTGCCGCTACACTCACTAAAAAGCGTGAACACGGTTGGAAATTTGTATGGACAGCCGGAGAAAAGATACTTGCCCGGAAAGATGAGCACAGTGAGGTCATGCGAATTGTGAGTCAAGATGACATCGCAAAGATGATTTAAAAGTTATAAGATCACAAAAAATGGTCATGAATGGTTGCGTGGTACAATCACCGCAAACATATAAGGCAACTCACGAGGCACAGCAATCAGGCTTCTCATTTTTTCATTTGAACACAAGAAGTGATAGGAACAAACATGATAGCTTGCAGGCATACTTGGAATCTCCAGGAACTCAGTTCGATGCTGTTATATTATCTGAAACCTGGCTCACAAAAAACGATACTGCTCCCTTTTTTGGTTCTTACACGTGCGAACGACTCGACAGATTAGAAGTAAGGGGCGGTGGTTTTGCAATATACCTCAAAGAAGGTTACAGCTATGACGTCAAAGACGATTACACTGTTTCAAATCCCAGCATAGAATGCCTTACACTTTGCACAACACAATTTCAGCTAGCTTCTATTTATAGGCGACCAACTGGCTTAAAGCTTTATTCTTTCAACTACATGGAAAATATTCTGCACTTTTTTGCATCTCGAAGCACTGCTTTCTTTATCGTAGGCGATATAAACATTAACACAATGAGTAATTAAACATGTGCTGCTGATTTCAAGACTTTAATTGATCCTATGACTCGCAAAACGTCCTTGACGTGCCAACACGCATAGGGGTAAACATCACAAGCTGCAATGACGTCTGCGTTACCAATGTAAAAAGAGAGCAACTCAGCTCAGGCGTGATTACCTGTGACATAAGTGATCACTTACCGCAGTACTGCACCATGACTAAAACTTTCTCGACAAAAACTAAAATCGCTAAATTGTTCGGGCGAATAAACAGTAGATCTATCGATGCTTTCCGTGAAATGATTGTCTACCCAGTGGTCCAGTGTATATTTACAGAGCGATCCAAACACAGCATACGACACGTTTTTGTTTGAGTTCAAACGCTGCAATGAAAATTCATTCCCTCTAAAGCTTTGCAAGACACCAAAAGGGGCGATAAGAAAACCTTGTGTTACTCATGCTCTACACCACAGAATAAAATAAAAAATAAATTGTAGCATGCTTTTGTGGTTTGTAGAAACCCTGAACTTTCTTCAGAGTACAAGAAGGTGCGAAACAAGCTCAACTCAGACCTAAAAAGGGCAAAGGATAACCACTATCAAAATCTATTCACGCATCGCCAAACAAATACCAAGAAAGTGTGGCGATCAGTCAATGAAATTGCCGAGAGGATTACAACACCAATGGTTTTTCAAGAACTACTGATTAATGTTCGCGTCGTAACAAGTGAAGCTTTGGTTGACACAGTAAATGAATATTTCGTGAATACAGGAAACATGTTAATGTAAATGTAATTAGTGAGATGTCATTGCAGGCTATTAATCCTTTATCAAACCATATATTTTTGAGGCAGTTACTACGCTAGAGATGGAACTACTGCTCAGCAAACTGACAAATGACGTCTCAGCGGGATACGATGAAATAAAAGCGGAACCAGTCAAGCATGTCACTAGTACCATAGCACCGATTCTGGATTACATAATGAACTTAATGTTTGAAACAGGAATATTCCCAGATTGCTTAGAGATTGCAAGGGTGACTCCGATCAACAAAGGAGGCAATAAAAATCAGGTTGCCAAATACAGAACTATTTCAGTTTTACCACTATTTTCAAAAATATTTAAATGGGCCATAAATGAGAGACTGACGAAGTTCCTACACAAATACAACATCTTATCTAGCTCCCATTATTGGTTTTTAAAGGAAAACTCCACAGAGCAGGCACTGCTTCTTGTAAAAGAAAAAAATTATTGAACCAATTGAGCAAAAGTATTGCACCCTAGGATTATTCTTAGACTTACGAAAGGCCTTAGATTCTGTCCACCACAAAGTGCTGTTGTTGAAGCTTCAGCACTATGGGATAAGGGGCATTCCACTAGATTTCATGACAGATTAGTTAGGGCATCGGTGCCAATTCACAGCAATAAATAACTTTTTATCCAGCAGATTAAATGTCACAACTGGAGTACCACAAGGCTCTATACTCGGGCCAACTTTATTCCTGCTGTTTATCAATGACATAGCGGGTATAAGTATTAAACAAGACATCGTAATTTATGCAGATGACACCAACGTATTTTTTACCGCAAAAGAAATGAACCTGTTAGAAACCATGACAAACTCCTATCTAGAAGAGTTAACCATAGGGCTTCATCATAATAAGTTAGAGTTAAATGCGAATGAGACACAGTACATGTTATTTGCACCACCAAATAAGCGGAATGTAGGTGACATAGTAAGTAAATATGGATCTACACAAATTACACAAAAAAAGAAACAGAAATTTTTAGGAGTCTGGTTCCACGAAAACATGACATGGAATACACACATTTTACACTTGACAGCAGACATAGCGAAAACCATTGGTTGCATTCGGAGAATTAGTTCTTTATTACCACTGTGGTTAAAAGACAACTTTACTATTCATTAGTGAATTCAAAATTGACATACTGCACTCTAGGTTAGGGAGCAACTACGGACACCAATTACAATAGGTTGTTAGTTTTATAAAAAAAAGGTGCTGCGTATATTTGAAAATTATATGAGAGACATACGCGACTTACGCACACGAGATCTGTTCATAAAGCACAGCATATTGAAGCCCAACCAGATATAATTGTTTAAATAATGAAGTATATACACAGCAACAATGTCTTTAAACAAAACAGTTATACTGAAACAGACAGATATAGGTTCAGGAATATTCAGCGTCGATTGCCTAAAGTGAGGACGAATTACGGAAAGCAGACATTACATTACCAAATTTCACATTTCCTGAACAAAGGCATTGTCTGCTTGACTGATTCCACAGAAAAATGAAACATAAATTCAAGACACATCTCATTACCACTGAAGTCGGTGATTAACTGCTTGTAAACTATTTTAGTTGCTCTTTATTTGCTTTCAGTAAATTCATATGTGTTCTACGTTTCTGTAATTTTATCTGTAAACATTATAGCTTTGTAACATTGTATTTATGTAACACTATACAATCACAACTGTCGTAGCGTTTCATTTCCGCTCCTTTTTGTACATAATTTATTTTTGTTTGTTTGATTTTTGGCGTTACTGTTTGCTTTAGGGATTGTGTACCTGCTCCGAACTCCGGGGGGCAGAGGCCACCGTCAGGCGATCAAGGCCTTTAGCCTCTGTCTCCTCAGGGTATACCTGAAATAAAGCTGAATTGAAATGTCTCGCCGGGGATACCCTATAGGCAGATACCATCCTCATTGTCTCACTAGTGAAGACATGCTCACGTCATTAGATTGTGCCAGTCTAAAAAAAATGCTTAGTTTGGACAGGCACGTTCTAGAAATGAAAGTCAACGGAATTTTATTACAATTGTTTCAGGCATTCACTAAGTGAAATTCTTTGGGAGCGATGATTAGGAGTGCAAAAAATGTTGACCACAGAATTTCATTGGAAAGCAAAGCAACAAGAAAGTCTATTTTCTGCTGGCAACAGCAGCGTACACCACATGTGACATGGCAGCAGCATTAAGCCAGTCACACTGAAGTTATTAAAAAGAAAAAGTACAGTGCATCATCGATGCATGTACTTGTACGAGACATAGTTCACACTTAGTTTTTTTCCAACAAGTGGAGGCATCCAAGATTTTATTTATTCATTTATTTATTTACAGAATACTGTGGTCAAATTAGGCGGAAATGTCGTAGGCCCATGTGCTCAGACTTGGGTGCACGTTAAAGAACCCCAGGTAGTCGAAATTTCCGGAGCCCTCCACTACGGCGTCTTTCATAATCATATGATGGTTTTGGGACGTTAAACCCCACAAATCAATCAATACTGCGATCAAAAGACCAAGCAGGGGGGCATAATAAAAAGTGATTCACAATGTAGCCTAAATAAACAGAAAGTTCAAGCAATAAAAACACGTTAAGGCAGTAGAACACAAGATAAAATTTGAACAAAGTTAAATGGCAGCAAGAAAATGCAAGTTGCAACTAGAGAATGCAAATCAGATGCAACGTGAGACAGTCTGAGATCTTGAGTTGTACGGTTAAAGACGGAAAGATACACAGTTATCGAAGTCAGGATTTTCATTATCACACAATGCTTCAAAAGGTAACGCGTTACAATCATTAATCGTTCGAGGAAAACCGATTTCATGAAAAGATTAGTACGTGCGAAGTAAGGTTCAAGAGTGGAACTGTGGGTATGTCGAGTTTGTCTTGATATTCGATTTCTTATATAAGTTTCTGGACAAATGTAAATTTACGGAAATAAAGTGAGTGTAGAAATTTCAGCCGGGCAACAGCTCTTTGGTATTGTAAAGTAGGGTTATCATTATGGCCATGATCGTTGTTGGCGAGTCATTTCTATGGTAGGCATTAAAGATAGAGCGAACCGCCTTTCGCTGCACCATCTCAAGCTTCTTAACATCTTTCTTTATATGTGTGTCCCAAACGACACTAACATAATCTAACTTTGGTCTTATAAATGCATTGTAGGCCAACAGTTTGATTTCTGAGGGCACTGTTTTTAATTTGTGTCTAAAAAAACCGAGCTTTTTTGACGCAGATGAGCATGTTTTATTAATGTGGCTTGACCATGTTAGGTGGCTTGTAATTGTGATGCCCAAGTATTTATATTCGTTAACCTCAGTCAATGGGCAGTTGTTGACAGAATACGTATAATTCAAACGGTGTTTCTTATTTGTTATATGCATGACAACTGATTTATCACTATTTAATTTCATTGACCAATCTTCACACCACTTAGAAATGGCACAAAGGTTGGATTGCAGGCATTTCTGGTCATTCGGAGCAGTAATCGTTTTAAAAAGTATGCAGTCTTCTGCAAAAAGCTTTATGTGGACTTGTGATGTGTCTATTAATTTAACAATTTCATTTATATACACTAGAACGAGAATAGGTCCCAAAACACTACCTTGAGGAACTCCGGATGATACTGGTAGAATACCAGACATGCAGTCATTTATTTTAACATACTGCTTGCGATTGTGAAGGTAAGAACGGATCCAGTCATAGAAGTTAACAGTTAGACCTAGAATATGTAATTTAGAAATGAGTTTGCTATGCGTGACAAGATCGAAGGCTTTACAAAAATCTAAAAAATAGCATCAGTTTGATTCCCCGTATCAAGCGACGATGTACACTCATGAATTGTTGCGCCTAGCTGCGTTGTGGTCGATAATTTTTTTCTAAATTCATGCTGTCATTGTGACAGCAGGCGGTTTTCTTCAAGAAATGTTGTGATGTAATGTGCCACTATGTGTTCTAATAGCTTACATGACGTACACGTTAAGGAAATAGGCCTGTAGTTTGCAATGTTTAAACGATCCCCTTTCTTAAACACCGGTACTACACGTGCCATGCGCCAGTCATCAGGAATGAAGGAATTTTAGAAGGAGAGGCGAAAAACGTTTGTTAAAATGCGCGCAACGGGTTCGGCATATTTACGCAAGAATGTGTTAGGGATATTATCTGGACCAGCTGAAAATTTATTTTTCAGGTTAAGCAGCAAAGAAAATATACCCTCATAAGTTATGAACTCGGAAGACATTACTGGAAGAAGGTTGTCATGTGGTGAGTCATGCTGGGGAGCAGAAAATACAGAGCAGAAGTATCCGTTAAACTGATCAGCGACAAACGACGCATCATTTACAATGGAACCATCAACAGTTATTTGACTGGGCATAGCATCTGTTTGTTCTAAATATCGGCAAAATTTTTCAGGGCGTTTTGTCAAAAATTCAGGTAATGAATGAGTGAAATACCTAATTTTTGCGTCGAAGAGTTTAGAAGCAAGGCTGACTTTTAATTTAGATATCTCACTAACTGTTTTTTTATATTTTTGGCTCGTTTCAGCCTACCGTGTAAATGAATGATTTCTCTTGTCATCCACGGGTTATTTTTGTTAGTGCGAACATATTTGAAGAAGACAAATTTTGCAGTGAAATAATGAATAGTTTCTTTCAGAGCATCCCATAGAGTTGTGACGCAGCCGGGCATGTTATCACGAAATTCCCACAAACAGTCAAGTATTGCATGATCATCGGCTTTAGCGAAATATTTTATTAACTTTTTTCCTTGTTTTTTGTGCAACTTCGCATCACCAAGCGGTAAGGAAAGGTACACCGCCTTGTGGTCCGACACACCATCAACCACATCCACAGAGTATGTAGAAATATCATTACTAATAAAAATTCAATCTATTGCCGAACGGGTGCTTCCCGCCTCTCTGGTGTCCTCGGTAACAGTTTGTTTTAGATCACACATAATCATAATATCCACAAGAGGGTTTATGTCCACATCGAAAAAGGAAACGGGATCACGCTAATCAATGCACGGATTATCAATGCACCATCGATTTGGTTTATAACAACACCTGTCAATGGATGCCGTAAAACAATGGCTACGCCGCCGCCCCTACTTGGCCGATCACAACGAAAAATGCTATAGTTTGGTGGTATTAAAACAGAATCACAAACGTTGTCATTGAACCAGGTTTCCGTGATTACTGTTATGTGTGAATCATGTTCAAGAAGCAACAGTTCCAGTTCGCCAACTTTATTTACAAGGCTCCGAGCATTAAAATATAGTATCTTTCTATATTTGGTCTCTGTACGCGTTGTACGTCAACGAGCGGCGTCCCGCTGCTTTGGAAGTGCTACACGTTCATTTCTGGTGTCGTCCCATACAAAGATGTCATCAATTTTCAACTTATCATGCAAAAGAGATACGCGCTTCTTATTCACTCGGTCAACTTTGGCGCTATCCCAAAGAAGCTTGCGCACGCGCAGTGTTTCATGACTGTAGTCATTTTGAGTGAAAATGTTTGTTCCTTTAAGTTTGCTTGTAATATGAATGACAGCCTGCTTTTCATTAAAATCTTGAAAATAGGCTATTACTGGGCGCCGGCCGGCACGGCGGCCAAGGCGGTGAATACGGGCTATATACTCGCATTTAACTCCAAGTTTTTCTCAAAAAAGTCTCCAACAACACTTTTTCTTAATGGTGCCTCGTTTTCCCCACTATTTTGCAAAATGCCATAAACGATTATGTTCGACCTTCGACTGCGATCTCCAAGGTCAACAAGTTTTCTGCTTTGCAAGGCCACTGAATTTTTAAGGGATAAAGACGATGATTGAAGCGCTGTAATCAGCGGCAAGCTTTATTTTGGTTCTTTCATAAGTTGCTCTAGTGATTTTAAACGTAAGTCAAGATCACGAATGAGCTGTACACACTCGCTAAACCTATTTTTCATTTCAGTAACCTCGGCGTTAATATCGGCCTGTCCCTTCAGTACATTCTGTAAAATATCAGCTGTGGAGGGACCCGGGTTGCTTTCAACATCGCCACAAATCAAAATTCCAAGAGCAACGTAACAATCATAGGCGATACTCAAACAAGCGCCTGGGCACGGCAAAATCAATAAAAACAACTCATCTCCACTCCTAATTGTAGAGAATGAACAATTAACCTGCACAGCGAGACCAAACTTCTTGCTTAGCGGCATGGTCGCAGCCGTTTCGCCGTGCCCACAGATGAAGTAGTTCTGTGGTAGTGCTTTTATACTGTCCGTGGTGCATGACGTCACGGGCATGCGCCGATTCCTGAAGAGGCGTGTCCAACATGCCTGGCGTGAATGTTGATCTTGATTGCGGCTGTGTGTCTGAGCTTGCGTTGGTCACACTGGGTCCAAGGCACACGTTGCACGAAGTTGGTACGCCGGCGATCGCTAACAGGAAAACCTGCACAGCGAGAACAAACTTCTTGGTTAGTGGCATGGTCGCAGCCGTTTCATCGTGCCCACTGGTGAAGTCGTTCTGTGGTAGTGCTTTTATACTGTCCGTGGTGCATGACGTCACGGGCATGCGCCGATCCTGAAGAGGGGTGTCCAACATGCCTGGCGTGAATGTTCATCTTGATTGCGGCCGTGTGTCTGAGCTTGCGTTGGTCACACTGGGCCCAAGGCACACGTTGCATGAAGTTGGTACGCCGGCAATTACTAACAGGAAAACCTGCACAGCGAGAACAAACTTTTTGGTTAGCGGCATGGTCGCAGCCGTTTCGCCGTGCCCACAGGTCCTATGCACTGTTCCTTGAGTGCACACTGAGTTGAAGATGTCCTGCAAGAATATTTTACAAGCTGAGTTTCACGTGGCAACATCTTCTTTGCATAATCCTGAGGTATATGCAAAAAGAATGAGCAAGGTTGGCACCAGCAAACAAGTGCTGGCCAACATAAATTTAAAAACGAAAGCAGATGACAATTACTGGCTTATCTTGTGATATCCTATTGTTTTCCCTGAAATTTTGTAACAAGACCTTGCTAAATGTTGGTGTGTTATAGTTTATTTGTAGTGTTATTTATTTATCTCTGTGTGTTATTTGTTGTGATATATATTTATTTCTGAAAACATAAGCGACAGATTGAGCGGCCTGCGTGCCAAACTGTAATTATGAGCAGAGGCCTCATGTCAGGCTATATAGCCTTTAGCCTCTGCTCCCAATCCTGTAAGAATTTCAGAACAAATAAACTTCAGTTCAATTCAATTCAATATTTCATTCGCATAGCAAGGTGGTTTTCTCCTTCCAGTGAAAATGCAGCCGACATAATGTGGTACCAAAGCATACGTAGCCACCACCACAGTTTTTTGAAGGATTTATTATGAGTTACAGCAATCACATGGGCCGTAAAACTAGAATCTGAGCACTACAGTTACTTCAACAGATATTATGACCAGCATGCGAGTACCCTTAAGAAAGTAAATAGTTTTGTCCTAATGTAGAAATACAATGTAAGATTTCCCTTTGCGTAGAATGGTGGTCAACACTACCTGTGTTGGTTGCGCACAAAAGCAAACCGTTGCGCATGAATCTGCACCTTTTTTTTGCTCCTCAGAAAGCATGAATTACGCTTCTATTCTCATCATAATAATATACACACCGCAAGCATGCACAAGAGATTCTTGATTTTGGGCTAATGAATACTCACACTTGAGTATGTCACGTGTGTTGCCAGAAATTATTCAGATCAAAATGCTTTGATTTTGTCATTTTTACTGAAAAACATGAAAGAAAAGCAGCATGCATCCTTTGAAACACATGGTCCCTTTGGAGGGTACGATATAATGCCCAATTCTGAAGAAACACAAGCTTGTTAATGTTGGTAAAATAATAAATTGTGTTGTGTAACATGAGGCAACAAAGCAATGCAAATAGGTTCTGTGGAAACCTGCAAGGGGGCAGAATGGTTCTGAAAGGGAAACTAGACAACCACCCGTTTGTGGCACGAGGCCACAAGAAAATCTGTACGGATTTCTTACAAGGAAAAGCGTCTTAATTGCCGAAAAATTTATCCTGGTCCGGGAATCGAACCAGATACCAACGTTTTTCCGGGGTGGTCGCTCTGCCAATGCGACAACAAAGTGACAGGTAGCAGAAAACAAAAGCATACAGGGGTTGCGCAAAGATTTCTTTATTATGGGAGGTCACCCGTGATACGCGAGTTCCTTCAGGGGGCAGGGACGCTCAGAACTTCTGTGCTGCGTTTCACTGTTTGCTTTAAGTGGTGGCAGAGGGGGGGGGGAGCATGTGGAAATTTTCAGGGGGCTCCAACTCCCCACAACCTCCTTCCCCCCCACTGCTGGCACTGCCTCTAGAGGTGTACTTACTGAATGGCAGGCAACTATTTGTCATTATAATCCTTTCAGCAATTTTCAGGAAGCCAGTTTTCCACGCAAAAATGTCACACCACGAGAATTGCTAAAGTTGAACTCACCATGTAAGTGGCAACATGTGCTGTTTACACTTGCATTGAACTACTTTAATTGTTTCAAACCAATAACTGGTATAGTAATTGGCAATGTGGTTGCATATGCACTTTCAAAAGCATAATTTCAATTATGCGTTTAGTTGTGCTACTGCTGGTTCGGTATGATTTTCTACATTTGAACTTTTTGCTCTAAATTCGCAACATATTTTTTGGCTTGGGTGCAGGCGGGTTTTGAGAAAACTCATTTAGATTGATTCTTACTAAAAATTACTCTTTGGGTACGGGATTTTTATTGGGGTTTGATGCGACACCATGGTGTTACTACAAATATTGAACGAGCAAATATGTTACGAAGAAGGCATTTTACAACATGCATGCCGACTAGTATAAGCATGACGTGCACAGTGCCATCCTCGACGATCCACTGAAGGTTGCTTTCAGCACAATGAGTTACAATTCCTATCATTTGTCAGGCTTAGTGTTTAAAAGCTCGTGTTTGAACATAGCTGAGATTTTATTTTAAGGAAATTAGGAGTGGGGAAGAGGGGGGCAATATATTCACTATGTACATACAAATGTGAGGGTACATCATCATCATCATCATCAGCAGCATCACCATCATCATCATCATCATTTCTTTTACCCTTAAGGGCCTCTCTCGGGGCATTACATAAGGGGGGGGATACAATCCAAGTACAAATTTCAATGAAAATGCCGTTCATGGTTACAGTTTTTGAATTACTAAAACATACAGGTAGCAACAAAAAACAAAAAGAAAACAGAGCATGTCAAACGAAATATTCAACAGTCAATTCGCGGTCCAAAATATACAGGCGGCAGAGAACAAACAACAAAGGAAAGACAAACAGCGATTAAGAGTCAAGGGTAGCTAGTAATAAATCTCTAAATTTAAAAGCAACTTTTTCGCTGACAATAGCATCCGTCAAACCGTTACACTCATCGATAGCCGTAGGAAGAAATGATTTATTAAAAGCGTTAGTAGAACCAAACAGACGTTGGATACTCGGGGAATTAAATAGGCGACGAGATGTTCGGACAGGCGGAAGTAAAAGTGAGCCATGTAGGTGAGGAAAGCTGTAGTAGAGTTTGTGAAAGAGACAGAGACGTGAAATTTTGCGTCGAGCTGACAAAACAATGAGACCGAGGGATGATTTGATTTGACTGATGCTTGCTCGTTTGTCGTAATTTGCGGAGATGAATCTGGCGGCACGATTTTGGACGGATTCAAGAATGTTAATAAAGTATATCTGATGAGGGCTCCATATTGCAGATGCGTATTCCATTTTAGTACGAACAAAAGTTTCAAAGGCCACTTTGCGAAGGCTTGCAGGTGATAATGACAATGATCTCCTAAGATAGCCAAGAGTTTTTGAGGCATCGGCAGCTAGTTTGGTAATATGCTCGGTCCAGGTTAGTCTGCTTGTAATTACAACGCCCAGGTATCGGTAAGAATCCACTTGGGATAACACAGTTGAGTTTAATGAGTACGGGTTGATGACGTTAGTGTGTTTTCGTGAGACAGGCATGAACTTACATTTGGAAGTATTCGGCTTCATCATCCACTGGTCGCACCTGTTATCAATGATGTGTAAATCTTGCTGTAGTATTAGCTGATCTTCGGGAGTTCATATACGACGGTAGATGACGCAATCGTCAGCAAAAAGCCGAACCGTTGATGAAATGCCGGAAGGAAGGTCATTTACGTAGATTAAAAAGAGGAGCGGGCTGAGAACCGAGCCCTGAGGGACGCCAGAGATTACTGGAGTAGTATCAGAATGGGCACCACCGATAACAGTGAATTGCGACCGGTGGGTTAGGAAGCACTTAATCCATGATAAGGTCAGGGGATCGAGGGAAAGTGAATAAAGTTTGTTGATTAGTCGTTGGTGAGGGACGAGATCGAAGGCTTTTGAAAAGTCGTGGGTCTCGCACATCCAAACTGAATCATTTTTTAGCTGTTTCAAACATATCCTTTAGATTGTTTGTGGTCTGTAGCAGAGGCAATAAGGGAAGAATTGAAGATTACTTGTGATGTGTGGATTTGCATTGACTATGTGAATGCACGATCAATCGACCTTTAGCACAATGGCTTGGCTGCTGTGGCTTCATAACAACACAGAGTCTTAAATTGTTTTTATAGTGTTGATGGGGCTGCTTCCATTATGCTTGTTTATATGAATAGCTTAGTGTAAAACATGCTCACAGTATCACATCTGCGTGCTATGTATTCTGCACTGTTTTAAAGGGGTGCCCAAAAATTGTGAGTCTGTACTACAACCCAAGAACAATGTGACATGTTTTCCTGCGTACCCTGTGCTATATCCTGTGCAAGCTGCTAATAAACTACCTTGTGTAATGCAACCGTTATCATCTTTCATTAGAGGATACAAATGTTATTCAGACAAAATAATGAATTGATTGCCCATACCTTGCAACAGTTTACAACTAGTATGACAGCACATGTGGCTCAATGTTCTATCCTATGTCATTTGTTGCACGCTTTCATCTCATTGTCCATTTAGGCAGCTTGCTAGAAGAAATGCACGTTTGCTAGAAGGTAAACCTTTTTTTCTGTGACACCACTGAACCCATTTGAAATTTTAATCAGTGTGTCATCTTTGTTTAGTTTAGAATAAAAGACAGATTCTGGGCAGCTGTGCATGTCATTTCATTCCCTGTTTCTTTAGCAAGTGCTGACCTTTGGACGCTTTATCACTGTGTAATACATTTTTAAAACAAAATGTAGTGGCAGATGGTCAGCCACCAGAATCTAGTTTTGTAGGTTTTGGTGCCCCCTCTGCACTTGTAATCTTCTATACTCAATAAATGTATGAATGAAATTTGGCACTATGCATCACCACTGTGAGAAGAAGAAATACCACAGGTGGAATTTTATCTGCTGCTATTTGTTCTCACAGTGGTGAGATTAAAAAGTAATAACTAAAAATAATATCGCATCTGTATAAGGATGCTGTGATAGTCTGGTTCAAGACAAGGGAAGATCATCAGCAAGATATAAATTTACTGCAAATAAAAACTGCAAAAAAAAAGATATAAATTTACTGCAAATAAAAACTGACTTTTTTCAATAACGTGGTTTTTCTGAAGCAAAATTTTCTAGTGAAACAACAGCTACAGATAGAGTATTTCACATTATACAAAAGTAATAACACGGCAAGTAATCATCTTCCTTTTGTGTTCATGAGTATGTTGAGCCATTCCTGTTCTGCTCTATGGAAACACTGTATCAAAGACAGACAAAATGTCTCATCAGACTGACTCAAGAAGGGCTTGCAATTTGCTGATGAGGCTTCAGTAATACAGAAGCAATATGAAAGAGACTCATGTTATCAGCAGAAAAAAAGTCCATGTCATCAGCAGAAAACAATTAGTGATCTACCCACTACATTTACATTACTACCACAGGTGACAGAACGAAACGGCTCGATGGGCTATTACAGCGTGATTGATATTTGATTTCAGGATGATACAACAAAAACATTGTCATGCCAATGCCCCACCTCAACTCCATTTGTCACATATTGTTCACCCTGTAGTCAGTCGAAGGAGGCCCCCGCCGCGGTGGTCTAGTGGCTAAGGTACTCGGCTGCTGACCCACAGGTTGCGGGTTCGAATCCCGGCTGTGGCGGCTGCATTTCTGATGGAGGCGGAAATGTTGTAGGCCCGTGTGCTCAGATTTGGGTGCACGTTAAAGAACCCCAGGTGGTCTAAATTTCCGGAGCCCTCCCCTACGGCGTCTCTCATAATCATGTAGTGGTTTTGGGACGTTAAACCCCACACATCAATCAGTCGAAGGAGGCTATGCATACACATCTTATGCTTAGTAGGACAAGGCATACAACGCTGATGCAGCCCAGTGGCAAAGCCAGGGGTTGGCACACCGGGCTCACACCCTCCTTCCTTTTTCGAATATTTTTCCCCGTAGCATACAGAGTGTGAAACGACGCTTGATCACATCCACGGACCAGGCCCCACTTAAGATTGTAGTGGTGCCCCTCCTCAAATTTCACGGCCACAAAAAATTAAAAAAATATTTGTCTACACCCTTGTGGCAGTACACACACAATCTAGTGCTCACTTCAGTGTTGCCAATCGTTGCCATGACCATGTCTACGCATAATGTGAAGGTACACATTACATGAACATTTAGAATAGAAGGACATGCGTTCAAAAAAAATAAAGTGCTGAAGCTCAAGGCTTTCACACCAGTCAGAATTCAGGATAATGTGGCAAATTTTGCAAAATAGTCTATACTGGTAAACTTGGCAGCCAAAAGGAAGACATCACAAATTGTATCACAAGTTGTCCCGTGGACAGCTAGTTAAAGCCAAGGTCATGCCTTGTGCCAATAGAATGGTCTTGCACAGCGTATTACACCACGTTGTGGCTGTTCTTGTTTATGTAGCCAGAGTTAAAGCGAACAGAAGTGTTCTCTCTGCCCACTGAGGAGTGAACAGATTTTGTCTCTTCTGAAGCCTTACACATTTCAACACATTTACATTTGCAGCAAGATTTCTTTGCAAGAACCTTAAAATTCATGAATTGCAGAAGTCACAAATGATTTTAATTACTGATACAGTTATGCCCCAAAAAGACTGCTAGCTGCAAATGTGTCTCAGACGAAGACGTGCACAGCTCAACTGATCTGAATGCCTTAGATGCTGCCCATGTTTTACTGCATTTGGCACTCTGCGCCAGCTAGCAGAATATGAAATGGAGGAATTCAGGCTCCCCAGAATAGACTGAGCTATTGAGTGATGAGGAAAAAGGTTAACGTTAGAGTAAGCACAAATATGCGCCAGTGAACGATATTCATGATTTCATCGGCGTCCAAAAAATGCATTTCATTCAAACATGCCTTTCACTGGACTACTGTGAACATAGCCAAACAGAATATTTCCTGCTAACAATTACTCAAGCGGGGGAAAGGGGAGCTGAAGCACCAAAAATTTGTCACACATCACCCACAGAACATTCAAGTGGGTGGAGAAACCTAATATTCTGAAATAAAAACCTGGTTATGACATCATGTTAGTCCATGTAGCATTGAGGCTGTGTCAGGGTATGTAATGAACCATATTGCCAATGGGAAAAGATAATGAGGTGAGCAACAGGAATGTAGAGGTGAATGGGTTGTAGCAAATAAATTGTGAAACCTTCAGATGATTTAAAATAACAACGATGTTTGTGGTGTCATTTTTTACGAACACCAACAAAAAATGTAGACATGTGTTTTCTACAGCAACAAGGTGTCTTGCATAAAATGTAAACACACATTACGCTTCGTATTTGGATTCTTTTAAAGACAAGCTATGGCGCCTCTAATATGATGCATGACTACTGGATATGCAAATGCATTTATTTCCAGCTTCAATGAATATATCACACATGCTAAACATTTGCTTCCAGGCTGGAACTTCAATTACTCCAATACTTGTCGAGCTCATTGTGACATGTTATAGTGCAAACGCCAACTTGTATAGAGTGCATCAGCAAGCCGCGCACAATGATTGACACCAGTGCCCAATCATAAACATTACTGACCAGTCAATTTCTTCGACTATTTGTAGATAGCATCGCGGTATCGCAGCGTCCAATGACGTTGTCACTGTACGCCTTGTCTTCATTGTAATATAAAGCGTTTGTGCGTGTTGGCGCGCACATTCCCGCTAGCCGTAAAAGATCGCCGCCGCGCCAAATGCAACTCGAGCGATACGACCTGTGTGCGGTAACGACGACGACAACAACAAAAAGGAAGCGCGTAATTAGCCTCGAACACAGATGACTACGGCGACGCAACACTTGCGGCCAAAAAAACGTGTTGTGAAAATACAACAGGCTCAATTTCATGATAAACGTGGCGGCTTGAACCAACCCATTCAAGAACTTGTCAGCGCCGTCTGCTGTTGGTGATGGTTGCCGGCCTCGAAAACTGAAGCTCTGCCAAATGGTTTCCAGGCTCAACAGCGTCGCATAGTCCAATCAGAGTGCGCATCACAGCCGCTCATGCGGCTAGCGCTTGTTTTGCATTTTGGTACCGGGCCACCATTTCGCTCTCCACTCGCGGGCGGCAGGGGTCCCGCAACGTGCGGAGAGGGTGTGCGGCTAGCGCGTGTAACGGCCTTTTTGGAGGCGCGCACCTGGCGCACGCAAACGCGAGCCGCACGAAGGTCACACACGCTTGCAGCGCCAAAGCAAATTGTCGCGTAAGTATTGGTTAATTATTTTTGCGATTTAATGTTAAATTAAACATACATATTGACATGAAGTAAACTACTTTTAATAAATCATTTTAAATAACTCAATTATCGACAAAAAACAAAAAAAAACTTTTTATATGCGCCGTGGCTTGCAGGATACAACGCCGTTGCTCTGACCCCAAGAACCGCCATTATACTTAAGAAAATTTGCGTCCCAAGTACACAAGATAGAAGACACTACAGTTGAACACTCCATCGTCGAAGTCATACCAGAACGAAAATCGCAACAAAGCCTTTACGTCACTAGCGTGTACAGCCCACCGTGAGATAAGCTCAGGGGCTACAATTACTTCGTCCGCGAACTCAGAAAACGCACAAAAGGTCACTGGTTAGTGATCGTAGGGGACTCCAATGCGCCCCACATAGCTTGGGGCCAAGCCTTCACCACCAAGAAAGGCGCGAGAGTCCACGACTCCACTCAGCAGCACGGCCTCACATCGTTTAATGATCAACTCCAGCCCACGAGAGTGGGAAATAGCGTCTCGAGATATACCACGCCCGACCTCACCTTTACACGAGATGTCAGGAAGGTGGGATGGACCTGTCTCCCCGAGACGCTCGGTAGCGATCACCGCATAATGCAACTCGAAATCGAATATGACCAACGACCTACAAAAACAGGCACAGCAAGACTGACAGATTAGAACGCCTTCAGAAACAAGCTCGATGGTGACAACGCAATAGCGGACATAGACGCTTGGCTCACCAAGAATCTGGATACCGCCAAACAGTGCACCAAAGTAATGCATCTTAACGAAGATAATCCGGCAGTAGATTCCCACTTACTCCACCTCCGGGAGGCCAGACGAGCCTTACTGAAGAGATGGAAGAGGAAAAAATTGGACAAGAAAATCAGGAAAATAATTTTCTTATTGACAGAAGAGGCGCAACAGTATGCCGAAAACCTAGCGAGACACAACTGGCGCAACTTCAGCGATAAGCTCCAGGGTACGCTCAGCACCAAGAAGACGTGGCACCTGCTGCGAACTCTCCTTGGTGAACGCCCCACCAAGACGCAGCAGCAGCAACGAGTACGTCAGCTAAAACACAATTACGACGGCTCGGAGGAAGACCTGCTCCACGAACTATGCAGCAAGCTGCGCGGTCCTGTCCAATCAGCGGTAATGCCACCACCACATGAAGAATACGAAGGCATGCTCCATTTCAACCTTGATAGGCCCTTCACACCAGCAGAGCTTCAAGCAGCCCTTTCTAAGCTTACAAAGAACACGAGTCCAGGCAAAGACAGTATAGTCAACAAGCACCTCCGACAGCAACCCAATCAGGCTATGACTGCTCTCCTACAGTACTACAATGACTGCTGGGACAAAGGAGAGCTTCCAGCCGCGAGGAAGCATTCAGAGGTTATCATGATACCTAAGCCCAACAAGTCCAGAGCTATCGACAAATTTAGACCCATTTCTATTCGTGCATTGGCAAGCTGTTTGAGGATATGATCTATGACCAGCTCACGTTACACCTTGAGGACAACGGGTACTTCCAAGACACCATATTCGGCTTCCGCCAGCTGCTTTCTACGCAGGACATCCTCTTACTCCTCAAGGAAGATCTACTTAATCACTTGAGCAAGAATAGCAAGTCAGCCCTTCTTGCCATTGATGTGAAAAGTACCTTCGACAATGTTAGCCATAAAGCAATACTACAAAATCTCGAAGGTACTGGCTGCAGTTCCAAGATATATGGCTGTGTTTGAAGCTTCCTCATCGTTCGTACAGCCACGGTGGGAATATACAACATACGGAGCAAAAAATTTGAGCTGCCGAACAGGGATACACCTCAAGGCTCTGTGTCACCACTCCTTTTCAACGAGGCACTCCTTAAGCTCCTCCGGCTTCTCGAAAAAATACAGGGACTACGTCACGCCATGTGCGAGGACGATATTACCCTTTGGACTCGAGGCAAGAGCACTGGAGAGCAAGAAGGCTGCCTTCAGGAGGTGGTCAACGTCAGAGAGAACTACCTCAAAATCTGCGGCCTCCATTGTGCACCTGAAAAATCAGAATTACTGGTACACAATGCCCGCACGCGAGGAAGACCTCCAACCTGCAAAGCGCCAGACCCATGCATCATCCTTCACAGGGTACAAATACCGAAGGTCCCCTCGCTTCGCGTGCTCGGCTTGCACCTACAGCACGACGGATCAGGGGCCACAACGCTTCCTGGAATTCAACGCACAGTCTTCCAGCTCACGCACCTCGTAAAGAGAGTCACAAACCGACGCAGTGGCCTGAAGGAAAACGATACCTTGAGAGTTGTGCAGGCTCTTATAACCAGCCGAATCACCTATGGAACCCCGTACCTCCCCCTCAAGACATCTGAAGTCGACAAGCTGAATGTGCTCATCCGCAAAGCTACCAAGCTCGCCATAGGGCTACCTCCAATGGCGTCGACCACCAGACTCCTAAGAATGGGTATACACAATACCCGGCAAGAGCTGGCAGAAGCCCAACGGACCAGCCAACTCGAGAGACTTGAGCTTACGTCGACGGGCAGATTGATCCTTGAGCGCTTGGGCTACAGCGAGAGCTACATCTGTGAGGTAGACCGCAAAGAGATGTCGCTATACATTCGAGAATCATTCAGCATCGCCCAAGTACCGCGTAACATGCATCCCGAGTATCATCTAGAAAGACGAATCGCTCGAGTCGACACCACTCGCAGAGGACACCAGCACGATCCAGACACGCCGCGGCCCGCGGTCACGTCAACCGGGCCTTCCTCAGTGCCTCGCTTGACCCGCAGTTAGCCAGTGCTGCAGAAGAAGTGGAGACCGTACCACCAACATACAACGCCATCCTACAACACTATCGCCTATCTCGCAGGGTGTACCCGCCACCTGACCCCAAGCTGACTAAAGCAGAGGCCACAGCATTTCGGAGACTTCACCTATACATACGGCACCCTGGCACCCTACTGCATAGAATCTACCCAACGATATACGCCTACAACTGCCCGATATGCGACGTTCCAGACACACTGGCCCACCTACTACTCGAGTGCCCGTGGCGCCAGAAAGATGTCAATACCAAGTCCGCAACGACTGCACGTATCGCCCCCTAGCTGAGACGTGGGAGGCCAAGATTGCCGCACGCGACCTAGACAACAACGAGGACTTGTCGCCAGGGCCCGAGAGGCGATTTCGGCCACAGGATTCCTGGAATAAGATACCTTCCCACCTAGAGTGACCCCGAGCTCACAAACTCGGGAACACTGTTTCGAAAAATAAAATGTTTATTTCGTCATCATATACGCCGCACAAGCGACTGAATCCGGCACCGTCGATGCCAAGCAATACAGACGGATGGTTGTAGTCTGACAAACGCGACAACAGAACAACGCTGTAACGTGTAACTCTGTGTAACTTTTAGCTTGTGCGCATACTTGTTTACGTTAACGTGAACGTGTTGCCGGATGCCGGTTTGTGTTTACCGTCTAACCGGAACGCGTGTCTTTCAACGTTTTGAGGTCCTCATACGTAAACGTGTATGACTATACGTTTTTGAAAGCCATAAATGGTGATGCTAACTGCATTTAAACTGCATTTATCTTACATAGAATTGAATCACCGTTGCCGCAAAATTACGAGACATTTTTATTGGGTACAGTACCCTGGTATACGCAAAAAGTGAAAAATGGACGGCTACTGCAACGATGATGTCGACATATTGTGACACTTCACGCAACCACAGTCATGAACATGTTCGCTTACGCGTACTGTTTTTGAGGGGAAAATGATTTAAAAAGTAACTCATTTGTAATAACCCCAGTGCGCGGTTTATGCACCAGACCTAAAATGCGCAATGTTTCTGCAATAACAATGTTGTGATTGTCTAGTTCACTATGACCAAGCTAGATTGCACCACCTATTGAGTTGGTCGAGGGCTGGCATATTTTTGGTTTCTATGTTTCAGGCCATTCTAGCTTTGGTAATCTGGCTGAAACAATGTAGTTGCTATTGGAGCTCGCACTTTGGCTTATTTTAACTGGACTGCTAGAGTATCCGCAGTGCGGATACCGAGAGTTCCTGCGAAGGTGAACCTCACAAGCCAGCCGATCCATGCTGTCTGAGATTTGGCGCTTTTGTGCCATGATATTTGTATAGTGGCTATTCACTATAATATTTGTGCTTAAAACCTAAAAGTCAAAGTGGTGGTGCTGGCCAGCCTAGGCTTTGCTCGCCGTGAAGGTTGGTGACGCCATGGGTAACGTGACGCGCCAGCATGTGCGCCAGGGCAGCTTATCTCCGCTAGGAGGCCAGTGGTGGCACCGATGTTTATGGCCGCGCGAACGCATGGCCCCATCGCCCCAGCAATCTTGCGACGCATCTGTTTGGGGTTTCGCGCATGCGCAATACCGCCACGCCAACGTCCTGGGTACGCAAGCCGCTTGGGTACCCAGCACCAAAACTTTCTAATGACTGCCGGTCGGGCTGCCAGCGTGATGGAGCACCTCCAAACGAACGCTTGAGCGCAGCGGGATTGTGCGGGGGCACAGGAGCCTGCATGCTGCAATATCCTCTGTTGAAAGAAAGGTTTTTCCTCGTCCTCCCTAGAGGAGAAAGTGGAGAGAGCGTGGAAGAGAAAGAGAGGGGAGATGCGCCTGCGCCGTTCGGGTGTGGATGCCACAGGAGAGAAGAAAGGGGGAGCGTAGGAGAGCATACATAGGGGGAAAGACGCGCAAGGGGGGTTGGACGCCCCGGGATGACAAGGGGGTGACGGATACATCCCCCGCCACAGGAGGCTTCGCATCTAAAAAAAAGTCAGTTTCGCAACAAAGGCGAATCCCTGAATGCGGAAGCAGTGACGCCACCAGCACGCACTCGAAGCGCTTAAGCTCTCCCCATTAACTTGTCTTGAACTTCAAAGAGGAATGAGCCGCCAGCCGACTACACGGAAAGGTGAAATACAAGAACGGTGGCACACTGCCCACTTGGGGAAGAGTGGGTGCGGGGGAGGTATTGTTGACAATGATGACATTGCTCATCTACCTCTGCCCTACTCTGTTGAGATGCTGCCCTTTTCTAATTACGCCGTGTCGGTCTTGCTTCTTCTCCTGGATTTTCTATATTATATTTAATGTTTCTCCTCCCGTTTCGCTGTTTCTTCTTCTTTTCTGTCTCTCTTTTTTTCTTCTTTTTTTTCTTTTTTTCTTTTGACCCCTTTGTTCCTGTCTCGACACGCTATAAGAAGACACGGAACATGTGTATATAGTATTATGCCTTGAAAAAGACGGGGTTCCCGTCGAAATGTTGCCACAATAAACAGTTGTCATGTGAAAGCGCATCTAGTTTCATATATATATATATATATATATATATATATATATATATATATATATATATATATATATATATATAGCATTCAATCAACCAAAGCAACAAGCAGGATTTAGAACAGGCTACTCAACAATTGACCACATTCATACTATCAATCAGGTAATAGAGAAATGCTCGGAGTATAACCAACCACTATACATAGCCTTCATAGATTACGCGAAGGCGTTTGATTCAGTAGAAATATCAGCCGTCATGCAGACACTGCGGAATCAGGGCGTAGATGAAATATATATAAACATTCTGGAAGAAATCTACAGGGGATCAACTGCTACCATAGTGCTTCATAAAAAAGCAACAGAATACCAATCAAGAAGGGTGTAAGGCAGGAGGACGCAATCTCCTCAATGCTATTTACCGCGCGCTCACAGGAGGTCTTCAGAAGCCTGGAATGGGAACATTTAGGGATAAGAGTTAATGGAGAGTACCTTAGTAACCTGCGCTTCACGGATTACATCGCATTGCTGAGTAACTCAGGGGACGAATTGCGACTCATGATTATGGAGTTAGACAAGGAGAGCAGAAAGATGGGTCTTAAAATTAATCTGCAGAAAACGGAAGTAATGTGCAACAACCTCGGAAAAGAGCAGCGCTTCGAGACAGGTACTAGTGCACTTCAAGTTGTATAAGACTGTCTACTTAGGGCAGGTAATAACCACAGAGCCGAACCACGAGATTGAAGTAACTAGGAGAATAAGATTGGGGTGGAGCACATTCGGCAAGCACTCTCAAATTTTGATAGGTAAATTGCCACTGTCCCTCAAGAGGTAGGTATATAACAGCTGTATCTTGCCAGTACTTAGCTATTGAGCAGAAACCTGGAGACTGTAAAAAGAGGGTTCAGCTTAAATTGAGAACGACGCAACGAGCAATGGAAAGAAAAATGGTCGGTGCAACCTTAAGAGACAAGAAGAAAGGAGAGTGGATTAGGGGACAAATGGGGGTTTAGTATGTCATAGTTGTAATAAAGAAGAGGAAATGGACATGGGCCGGGTATATAGCGCGTAGACAGGATAACCGCTGGCCATTACGGGTAACTAACTGGATTCCCAGAGAAGGGAAACGGGTAAGGGGGAGACAGAAGGTTAGGTGGGCAGATGAGATTAAGAAGTTTGCGGGTGTAAATTAGCAGCCGCAAGCACAGGACTGGGTTAACTGGCGGAACAAGTGAGAGGCCTTTGTCCTGCAGTGGGCGTAGTCAGGCTGATGATATATATCGCTGACATGCAGCACCAACTCGCCCCATTTAGTTCGCTGACAAACTTCTCTTGCAGTTTGCGCATTTTCTGTCGGCCACCGTTAGAGGTAACATGCAGCTGGAGGCCACGCTCATTGGAACACCTCGACGGGTGTTTATCGCGGCACCCATCTGTCACGTGAACAGTGTTACGTGGCAGATGGGTGCCGTAATCAACAATGTGTAAGCTAGTTCTCTTTGGGTTGCCCTTTTTCGAACAGAAATCTGTCTCTTAAAGGATTCTGTGCCAGTGTACTGCTGAAAAACCTGAAATCGCTGACGTTTTCGCCTCGCTGGTGCTATGACTTCAGGTTCGCTTAGTTATTTATTGCCTGTCTAATGATAAACTGAATCGTTAGCCGGCGCTGTGTATGCGTGCTTCGTTTCGTTGTCTGACCTGTCTCAGCGCGCTGTTTCACGCTACGTATGTGCCAACTGGCTCGCCGAAAATCAGTCTCGCGTTCTTAAGAGGAGCATCTGCGGAACTGAAAATTCGCAGAAGGCATAAAAATAATGGCAACAATTTTTATGAAATGCCTGAAACATATACATTGAGGAAGGATGAAAGTACGCTTAAGAATGAATACCCTGAAAACAAAATTTAGTAGAGTGAATGAACGGTGACAAACTTTTAGGCACTGTACAAACTATGCGTGCTACTGTATGCATGATAACTGTGAAAGGGGGAGCCTATTTCTGGAAAGGCAATCCATGAAAGAATAAGGAAGTGTACGCATTGCTAAACTACGACCCTATTTGCAGCTGTTCCTGAAACAAAAAAAAAACTACAACCACTGTGTTTGCCAGTGCTTAGAAGTGGGGTTGAAACATGGAGGATAACTGTGAAACTCGGCAAAAAAAAAGGTTGTGGACTACGCAGTGAGCGCTGGAGTAGAGAATAATCACCATAACAATAAGAGATAGGAAGACTGCAGAATTGGTCAGAGAACAAACAAACGTAGTCAGTATTCTTAATTAGTGGCATAGCCAAAAGGTAGCGCACCGGGCCTGTCCCCCCCCTCTGAATAATTTGTTTGCTATGACATGCAGAGAACAAAGTGGCCCTCGACCACACCCACATGCTACTTCCCGAAAAAAATTAAGCCTACGCCGTTGTTCTTAATGGATATTCGCTAGACAAATGGAACCGGGCCGGAGTGACGTTGAGAAATTGACACTGAATAAGATAGCGTTGAAGGACCTTGAGCGAGACGTCTTTTAAAAGTTAGCCCGTACCAAATGGAGGGTGTATTCCAGTAGAACTCTTTATTGTGCATGCTTAACAGAAGTAATAAGATGTCAATGAGACGAACACGTTCATGTGACTTCTTGCATCCGTCTTATTCGTACTTTATTCCTTCCATTATCAAATCGAACACAATTCACAGAATACTGGGTAAAGAGGACATTGTTGGACGAGTGTTTCAACCTGCAGTGGGTATAAAGTATTCTTGAAATGATGATGATCGTGACCTTTAAAGGCAGAAACAGTATCTCTAGCATTCATACCCATAAGCTCGGGGAATAATAGTTATCACTTTCCTGTACGCTCCTTTAGTGCTCTTAGCCTGGCTAGATGTTCACGTCATCTGTTTTTTCACATTTCAGGAAGTCAAGAGGCTGGAACATGACTAGCGTGGCAAAACGCGACGCCGAAACCCACCAAACGGGGATACCGAGAGCCAGAGGAAACATTTCCAACGATCACAGCGGTAAGTCAGGCTTTGTCCTTGGTCAGTCAACAACGTTTGCACGAAACAGAATCGATATGCTTGAACCTGTGGTGTTTTTCCCTTATTCAAATTTTACCTGAACATTTACCTCGTTTTTGGGCAGCGCACAACATTACACGAGAACGAGAACAATATAAGTGTGGTGTTCACATGAAGTAAAGAAAAACATGCGAAAAACAAGTCCCGCGTGCTTTTGTAAAAACGCACGCGGGACTATGAACAAACTTTGAAAGTCTTATTTAACAATAATTCTTAAAGTTAAGCATTCCAAAACCACATCAATATATGAAACAAGCTGTAGTCAGCAGTGGACTGGCGAGTCAGCAGTGGAGCACCATGTCTACTAGACCATCGTGGCAGATGTCTGCGTTCACGCACTGAGCGTACTGAAAGAAGTTTCAACTTCTGCTTGGCCGGATGGCATAGGAAAATGCTTGACAGGTCATGCTCATTGAGCGAACTCGGGACCACGGATCAGGAAGAACCGCACCACACGAGCGCTCACTAACAGGTTTCATCACAACTTTGAAGAATACATACATACACACGATACGCGCATGTATTTAAATGACAAGAGCACCAAGCGAGGCGCTTATGCAGGCACTTGTTTATGACTATCAACATAATTGAATTCTCATTTATGTATTGACAAGCATGGTTGGCTTAAACACTGTACATGTATTAAGCTTCACAAGTTTAACCGCCTCGGCATGTTATGCGCTCTTGCGGATGATACAAATTAATGAAAAACTTCCGTCCACTTTTTTAGGACACTTGAAGAACAAGAAACGTGTGTCTAAAATTGCGAACGTTCACAAAATCACGCACGAGCTAAACAATGTGGTGAACCGTTGGATACGCACGTTCAATGGGGCAGTATTTGTTCAAAGGTGCAGCGGAATTAAGGCAGAGAGCGTGTCCAAGAGCAAAAGGTGGCTCCTCAAACATGCAGCTTGGTTTGCGAATTGCACCTGAGGTGTAGTATATAAAGTACCTCTGCCTTTTGGACGAATGTAGAGTAGTCAGCAAGCTTAAGAGACCCTGGAGGGCAAAAGTATTGTTTGCAACTGTTTTCGCGGTAACTCATAGCTTTCAGTCTGCTAATACATAAATTTAACCGTAATTGTTTTAACGCCGTTCGACACCGGAAAACCTGGTGTCATTAATTCAGGGTGATTTCGCATCATTTCGAAACACCCGCCTAAGTACCGCAAAAAACTAGCACCCCGACGCGGGCAACCGCCTGAGACTACGAGTGCTGAAGCATGGCCTCCGGGATGTTGTGCCGGCAGATTTCTTTGGCCATCCCAGTCGCACAAAGAGAGTGTAATTTCAAAGGCGGGCATGATTCGTTCTCCTTCCGCTCCATGGCTTTCGCCGCCGAGGGTAAGAAAGGCTGCCGCACTTTTGGCGCAGCTTCCATGAAGCAAGAAAAAATCATTCAGCGTTTTTTATGCAACCTTCCACTGACATGAAAGAGTCAGTCAGGTCAAGGTGTGCGAGAAGCAAAGTGCATGCTGGGAGTTGGGAAGACCACCGATATAAGAACTGAACTTTTCGAAGCTTTGCAAGGTATTCACATATGAAACATTAGTAATAACCATGATACATGCATCACAAAAATAGGTTTATGAAGCACGGCGTGCGCCCACCGGCAATGCCGAAACTCCCTTGCACTGAACGCCAGCGACGCATTCGCGTGGAGTAACTGCGCACACGCCGCGACATGAGCGTGCTAGAAAGAAGTAAGCTTGAGCAAACACGAGAGGAACGCTAACTGAGCTGACGAAACGCGAAATTACGCTCCAGCACTTGGCAAGCTCGCGAGTTCGTCACTCGCATAGCACCGGAGATTTCGCACTCAACAGAAAAGCTTCCCCGGTTTCCCTTACATCCTGTCGCACTGAAGCAGGAGACAGGGTGATGGTAGTCGCCATACGTCTATAGACTGAACGTCACCCGTGCTGCGAGGGCTCTGGACAAGACGCAGACACGTTTTATTCATTTAGAGTCGCCCGTTTGCACAGCGAGTTTTGCGGTGTTTGTTAGATACGTTGAGCGTTGCAAAAACTAACACCGGAGCATTCAGCTTTTTCTGAAAGAATGCACCCTCGTTCAAAGTATCGTGTGCCTGATATAAAACAATCGTTGCATAGCAATCACGACGAACATTTGCTTTTTTTGTGGTCTTCTTGGATGCGTACTTCCGGAAACACTGCACGTGTGACCCTTTAAACGCAGTCGAATGTACGGTGCACGTAAATTATATTCTCACGACGGCAGCGGGAGCTGCTTTATCTGTGGTGGTCCTGGATACAACGGGAAAGGTTCGGGTCACGGCATCAGCATGGCTGCCATCAGCCGAAGCTGCAGAAGAGATGACCATAGCTTTAGCGGTACTTCACAGTGGTGCGGACGTTACCCTGATTACTAGCGATTCTAAATCAGCGATTCCGAGCTATATGAAAGGTTAGGTATCCGAGGAGGTGGCACGCACGCTTAGCGCCAGGGCTGGGGACTTCGCGTCAGGCAAGATTACTGACAAGGCCCTCAAGTAGTGTACCGAGCACATGGAGGACTTTGCAACCATCACCACCAACAGCCGTGAAACCAGCAGCCGCAGCGCCAACAGCCAAACACTGAGCGGCATCTCGCCCAATCGTAACGAGCGCGCCCATCTAGTCGCGAGGCAACTTACCCGCCGCGACGCAGCCACCCAGGAAGCAGCCGCCACCGTGGTTGGGAGGAGCACCGGCGGAGGCACGGCGGTGGCCACAGGCATAGAGTTTCCCAATATACACTAGAGGGAACTCCGGCGCTAGTGTCTATGGGAGCTGCATGGCACGGCGCTTCAGCGAGCATGGGAATGATGGGTAGTACACACATTCGTCTAAACTTCGTACTTCTTGCCTGCTTTTGTCTCCGTGTGTGTTCGTGTGGCTTGAAGCTGTTTTCTCACGAAACAAAAATTAGCAAATGTTTAGCGATTGCACTTCAACACCCTATTTTTTTCGAATTACCTTTCCAAATTGGGTCACGAAGTTCAAAAAAGTTGAATTTTTCATTAAAAAAATCGAAACACAGCAATAAACGAAGCCGCAAATACGATTCGCCACTCGTAAGTACGAAGACTAGGCACGTGTGTGTACTACCCATAATTACCATGGTCTCTGAACGATCACAGCGCCAGAGTGCCCTCTAGTTAATATTGAGAAACTCTATGGCCACAGGCACCGGCACTGCCGCAATTACGCACCCCCCCACCTCCGTTGCTGTGGCTACTGAAGTTGGTGCAGAAGAGGCAAGGCAACAGAGGTGCGCCGACTGCTATGCAGAAGAATTTCCTGCCACGTACGTGCTTGAGCGATAAAGGAAAGAACGGAAGGAATTTCCGCAACCCCCATGTGCCTGGACAGGTCGCAGGCGGTGGACCTCAGAAGGCTGCAGACGGGCACGTTCACCAACCCCTCCCAACTGCACCGCCTATGGCCCACGCTGCAACCGTCGCCTGGCTGCCCGTGGTGCGCGTATGAACGGGCCGATATGGCACATATGCTTTGGCAATGCGCAAGAGAAGAAGATAGGCCACTAGAAAGGACGACGTAAACTGAGGGACCCTCCGAAATGGGATGCCTTGCTGAGCGATGGCAAGCCACAATTCTCAGCGATGCCCTCAAAGACCAGCTGTTGGCCGTCCAGTGGGCCAAAGCCGTCGCCGAGGACCTCGGAAGATGTTCCTCGAACGATGTGTCTCTGGCAGCCTAACCCCAGGCACAGCAACGATCGTTGGGCAAATAAAGTTTATTCAACTCAACTCAATGTTGTCGCGAGCAGAGATGAAAAATATGAACAACGTTTGGAGTATTGACCCCTTTTCGAAATAAACTTCTGTTATTCAGTCTCACGGGTTTTTTAACTTTCTGGTCAACTCTTCGCTAGTAACCATATTGATATTGCCATGGTGCCACCAAACAACCAAATCGAGACGACGAAAAAAGAGGCGATGACGACTCGGACACTGTCCCTGTGCATAACGCGAGGAGTAAATGTAGGTCAGCCGAATAAAAGCCCGCAACAATGTCTTGCCAAAATACGTATAACCCTACTTCAACGACATGGCCTGGGTACCTAGTTATCCTGAGCGCTTCACTATACAGCGTACTCATGATTGGGTTGAACACCCCATATAAATCTGTGCACGTTAAATAGTAAAACGATGGTTTACAATAGAAGGACAATATCATTGCCTGACGAAAACAAGGCAAATTTCTACCCATAAATACATCAAGAAAGGAAGCATGCTAAAACACCCTTATATTGTCAAGTCAATGTATTTAGCGTCGAGATGAAATGACTTGTGAAGAAAAAAAAAACTGGTAGATTCCGCGTACAGTGGGAATCAATGATATGCGAAGCACGAATGAGAAATGTTGAATGTCACTCAAAAATCAGCACAACGTTACGAGGTGGAGGTGAATGATGCCATACGTGGCTTCCGTGTCATGATTATCATGTTTCAATGTGTCTTTTACCTTCGTCATCTATTCAAGTCATCATCATCATCATCATCATCATCATCATCAGCCTGTCTACGTCCACTGCAGGACAAAGGCCTCTCCCATGTTCCGCCAGTTAACCCGGTCCTGTGCTTGCTGTTGCCAATTTATACCCGCAAACTTCTTAATCTCATCTGCCCACCTAACCTTCTGTCTCCCCCTACCCCGCTTCCCTTCTCTGGGAATCCAGTTGGTGACCCTTAATGACCAGCGGTTATCCTGTCTCCGTGCTACATGCCCGGCCCATGTCCATTTCCTCTTCTTTATTGCAGCTATGATATCCTTAACTCCCGTTTGTCCCCTAATCCACTCTGCTCTCTTCTTGTCTCTTAAGGTTACACCTACCATTTTTCTTTCCATTGCTCGCTGCGTCGTCCTCAATTTAAGTTGAACCCTCTTTGTGAGTCTCCAGGTTTCTGCTCCGTAGCTAAGTACTGGCAAGATACAGCTGTTATATACCTTCCTCTTGAGGGACAGTGGCAATCTACTTGTCATAATTTGAGAGTGCCTGCCGAATGTGCTCCATCCCATTCTTATTCTTCTAGTTACTTCAATCTCGTGGTTAGGCTCTGCGGTTATTACCTGCCCTAAATAGACATAGTCTTTTACAACTTCAAGTGCACTATTACCTATCGCAAAGCGCTGCTCCTTTCCGAGGTTGTTGTACATTACTTTCGTTTTCTGCAGATTAATTTTAAGACCCACCTTTCTGCTCTCCTTGTCTAACTCCGTAATCATGAGTTGCAATTCGTCCCCTGAGTTACTCAGCAATGCAATGTCATCGGCGAAGCGCAGGTTACTGAGGTACTCTCTATTAACTCATATCCCTAACTGTTCCCATTCTAGGCTTCTGAAAACGTCCTGTAAGCACGCAGTGAATAGCATTGGGGAGATTGTGTCCCCCTGCCTTACACCCTTCTTTATTGGTATTCTGTTGCTTTTTTTATGAAGCACTATGGTAGCAGTTGATCCCCTGTAGATTTCTTCCAGAATATTTATATATATTTCATCTACGCCCTGATTCCGCAGTGTCTGCATGACGGCTGATATTTCTACTGAATCAAACGCCTTCTCGTAATCTATGAAGGCTATGTATAGTGGTTGGTTATACTCTGAGCATTTCTCTATTACCTGATTGATAGTATGAATGTGGTCAATTGTTGAGTAGCCTGTTCTAAATCCTGCTTGTTCCTTTGGTTGATTGACTTCTAATGTTTTCTTTACTCTGCTAGCAATTACCTTTGTAAATAGCTTGTATACTACAGAGAGCAAGCTGATCGGCCTGTAATTCTTCAAGTCCTTGTCATCTCCTTTCTTATGTATTAAGATGATGTTAGCGTTCTTCCAAGACTCTGGTACTTTCCCCGTCAGGAGACACCTCGTAAATAGAGTGGCTAGTTTTTCAAACACAATCTGTCCTCCATCTTTAAGCAGATCTGATGTTACTTGATCCTCACCAGCAGCTTTGCCTCTGTGCATGCTCTCCAAAGCTTTTCTGACTTCTATCATTACCGGTGGGGTGTCGTCTGGGTTACTGCTAGTTCTTATAGTATTAAGGTCGTGGTTGTCTCGGCTACTGTACAGATCTCTGTAAAACTCCTCCGCTATTTTAACTATCCTATCCATATTGGTAGTTAATTTGCCTTCTTTGTCCCTTAGTGCATACATCCGCCTTTTGCCTATCCCAAGTTTCCTCTTCACTGCTTTGACGCTTCCTCCGTTTTTCAGAGCGTGCTCAATTCTCTCCATGTTATACCTTCTTACATCGCATACTTTACGTCTATTAATCAGCTTCGAAAGCTCTGCCAGTTCTATTTTGTCTGTTGTACTTGACACTTTCATGCTTTGACGCTTCTTAATTAGGTTCTTCGTTTCCTGGGAAAGCTTGCCGGTGACCTGTCTAGCTACCCTGCCTCCAACTTCCACTGCACACTCCGTGATGATACTCGTCAGATTATCATTCATTGTATCTACGCTAAGGTTGGTTTCCTCGCTAAGAGCAGAGTATCTGTTCTGCAGTGACACTCTGAATTCCTGTACTTTCCCTCTTAGTGCTAGCTTATTGATTTGCTTCTTGCGTATCAGTTTCTGTCGTTCCTTCTTCAAGTCTAGGCGGATTCGAGCCCGTACCATTCTATGGTCACTGCATCTTACCTTTCCAACCACTTCCACATCCTGCACGACTCCTGGGTGTGCAGTCATTATAAAGTCTATTTCGTTCTTATTTACGCCATTAGGGCTCCTCCATGTCCACTTGCGGTTTTCTCGTTTTCAGTAGAAGGTATTCAAAATACGCAGATTATTGCGTTCTGCGAATTCTACTAGTAGCTCTCCTCTGGCGTTTCTAGTGCCGATGCCATAATCTCCTACTGCCTGGTCTCCAGCCTGCTTCTTCCCTACCTTTGCATTAAAGTCGCCCATTACTATAGTATACTGTGTTTTCACCTTACTCATTGCCGATTCCACGTCTTCATAGAAGCTTTCAACTGAAGCGTCATCATGGCTGGATGTAGGCGCGTAAGCCTGTACTACCTTCATTTTGTATCTTTTATTCAGTTTAATTACAATGCCTACCACCCTTTCATTAATGCTATAGTAATCCTCTATGTTGCCAGCTATGTTTCTGTGACTTAGGAACCCTACTCCCAGTTCTCTTCTGTCTGCCAAGCCCCGATAGCAAATGACGTGCCCATTCTGTAGCACAGTAAAGGCCTCATCTGTCCTCCTAACCTCACTCAGCCCTATTATATCCCATTTAATGCCTTCTAGCTCCTCGAATAATACAGCTAGACTTCCCTCACTAGATAACGTTCTAACGTTAAACGTTGCTAAGTTCAAGTTCCAATGGTGGCCTGTCCGTATCCAGAGATTCCTAGCACCCTCTGCTGCTTTGCAGATCTGACCGCCGCCGTGGTCAGTTGCTCCGCAGCTGGTGGGGACTGAGGGCCGTGAGTTAATTGACGAATGCCTACGGGAGGGGGTGGCCAGATACTGCACCAGGGGGGCCAATCCTTCTCTGGTGAGATCATCGGTGCGTACCGGCTTTAAGCCGGTACGATCAGACAGTAGTGGGGATGCTCCATGCATGTCTTCCTTATTGTTGTTCAGCAGCGTTGGCGGCCACCCACCACGGAGCCCAACGAGGGGACGCTACAAGGTTACAAATGCTGAAACCTGCAGACGCCAGCCGTACAACGCCACTATAACCCAATGCGCCTAGACCAAGGTAGGCTATTTGCACAGGGTTAACCATAGCCGCCAGGAAGTTTGAAAGTAAACGGAAGAGAGTAGAAGACAGGACAGATAAATAGTAAGAGATAAAGACGAAGATGTAGGGAGAGAGAGATAGGAGAAGGCGACTGCCGATTCCCCTGGGTGGGTCAGCTCAGGGGTGCCGTCTACGTGAAGCCGGGGCCAAAGGGGTGTGTTGCCTCTGCCGGGGGGCCTTAACGGTCCAATCACCCAGCATCGGCTCAACCCCCAGGATCCCCTTTTCCTCGGACACGGCAAAGCCACGCACGGCTAGGCGTGGGAGGGAGTCGAAACTCCGCCGTTAGCTCGGGTTCGTGGTGTCGCTACACACCAAACGGCTACTTGCGCAGGCGCCCCTGCAACACATTTATAGGGATCTGCTTTACAGGCTTTAGGTAGGCGTGCGGTTGTTCCATCCACAACTTTTGTGCACCTATTTTTCAACAAAATTTAAAAAAATAAAATAACAAAGACTGCGCTGAAAAACTGGAACGCTTTATTCCTGCACAGCGTACGGTTACGCATATAAATGCGCTTATTTTTGGTGGTGACTGATAGCGACAGGTAATGCTCTTGTGGTAAAATCGGTCATGCAGTCATAAAGATTAACAATAAGGCAGAAACAGAAGGCAACATGGGTGTTAGACACTGGGGCTGGTATGCAAACGAGGTTTTAAGAATAACATTTCTTTTTAAAAACTTAAAAAAAATTACTTATAAGAGCTTTTCTGCATTCACTAAGATGATTAGAAGCCGAAAGCCATCCTTTTTTTTTCTTCTCACTCTGTGTACCAATTCTGCCACGCCACCCTTCGAAATCATTCTGCACCTAACATAGTATTGCCCTTCTTCCGAGATCGGAGGCACCTCACACCTCGTTTAGCATTGCCCCCGTGATTGGACGACCCGACCAAGTTACGACGTAATGCGATGGCGTCATCGTGTAACTTGCGTCGCCATGATGACATAGTAGCGCCACGCCAGTCTTGGCCAGCTGCCACGCTGAAGAAGAAGTGAGCCACGAGGAATTTCAGGACGGCCTAGCTCCTGGCCCGGCTGGACGCTACAGCTGCGACTCAGCCTACGCTAGCGTGCTCAAACAAAGCTGTGGCCTCGGCACGGACTCATCGCCTCTGTCGCGTTTCCCATTCCTCAACAACATCGTAGATTTTGGCGATCTGGAACGTCATTGTGACGTCGAGTGATGTTTTTCTTAATCACTATAGTCTCCGATGGCGACGGTCAGCTTTCGTGTGTGATGACTGATGAGTCATCACAGTCTTTCACCTGAATAAGAGAATAGCCTAGCTGAAAGTGACGATGGCCATGCTTTAGCGATTTTCGTGGTCCTACGGCAAGGGCCACTTCTGTGCTGCGAATTCTGCGGCCGTAAAAGTGAGATGATCTGTGCGGCTTAGAATTCTGTGGCCCTTTATCGTTGCTAAAATTTGGAACAGACTCTCGACCTTAAATAGATGTCTGCCAAATAAGATGAACGTCACTCAGGAATCTCTCTATATCGGGAAGTTACCAGTCGATATATTATTGTCGTTGAAATGTATTTACATGTCACATTTGTCTTTTGTTTTTCTACATGAACGTATTTGATTGTGTGATCTGTGATGTCATTCTCTAAAGGGTAAATCGGAATGAGGACCAGATTAACCTTAATCACTCATTAACAAAAATTCAAGCCTGGTGTTCCCAGTGGGGAATGACATTGAACGCGCGGAAAACCGTAGCCATAGCTTTCACGAATAAGAAAAAACCACTCAAGTTTGCTTATACAATAGACAATTTAGAAATTACGAAAAGCGATCAAGTTAAATATTTGGGAGTTACATTAACATCCAACCTTCATTGGGATCCACATATAACTGCTATTTGTTCGAAAGCGCAAGGTAAATTGGGCTTCCTAAAGAGAAAACTCCGTAACACTCCCCCTGCAGTAAAGCTAACCGCCTATAAGACCCTGATTAGACCAGCACGAGAATACGCCGATATAATTTGGAGTCCACATCATAAATTTCTCATTAGTAAAATTGAGCGAGTGCAAAACTTAGCAGTTCGATTTGTGTTTTCCGATTACTCCATGTATACCAGTGTTACTAATCTGCGTAAAAGAGCCGAACTTCATTGCCTTTCCGAACGGAGAATACATTCTAAACTTAAATTCCTGTATCTTCTTTATCATGGTAAATATACAATATCCAGATCAGACTATCTTCTTGAACCTTTCAGGCATTCCACGAGAACTAACCACAATAAGACAATACGACTGCCCACAAGTCACAACAACATTCACAAATACTCTGTTTTTCCGTCATCAATTGCATATTGGAATCAACTTCCATTAATAGCTGTGAACTGTGACACCGTAGAATCCTTTATGAAAAGATTAAAACTATAAGTTTTGAACAATAGACGCAAATGTACGAATAGGGATTTATTGTGAGCAGTTTCTTTCCCTTTGACTGGTTTGTCCTTTTAGCATGATTCTGAACGTTGCATTATGACACTGTTGTTTTGGCTACTTGGAATTCAATAGTTTTTTTTTCTTGTATTGTGTCGGTGCCTTTCTGTACGTGACATCATTGTTTGTATATCCTATGTACCACTCCTGCTTGGACCGAGAAGGTCTGCAGTATACTTAAATAAAAATAAAAAAAACTGCCGTCGATGCGGCCCTGTCTACCACCAGAGCTTCGAACATGCTCCCTATGTGCCACCGCGCTCTTCGTTCACAGGCTGTCAGCCTCCTGACCAGATGTTATCGTACGCCGTCCACCGCCCTCCTGTTAACCGCCGCTCGCCACCACCGATGCGTCTCGTCCTTCATCGCCGGAGCGGGAAAACTGATTGCTACAGTTTCAGAGGCAGGAATTGCGTCGCCCGCGAAAAGACCAAGGCCTCTTTCTTCCCCAACGAATGTTTTCGACGTATATGTGGACGGCGTCGCTGCACTCGCTCTTGTCGACACTGATGCCGCAGTTTCAGTGATCAGTGCAAGACTGTGCCGCTTACTCAAAAAAGTTATGACGCCAATAGCAAGTATATCACTTCGTACAGCCAGCGCAGAGCACGTCACGACAGCCGCTGCCTGTACTGCTCACATCGCGATTGATGGCCTCATCTATGTCGTCGAATTACTAGTTTTGAATTCCTGCTCCCATGACTTCATTTTGGGTTGGGACTTTCTCTCCGCTAATACGGCCGTCATCGACTGCTCTCGCGCCGAGATGGAATTTAAGTGTTTGGCGATGCTCCGTTAAATTATGCTCTTGAACGGGACAAACTATTTGTTGCTGAAGACGCCATCATACCGCCGCACTCTTTCGCCCTTTCCATGGTCTCTTGCAACTCGCTCGCCGAGCCAGGTGCCCTTTTCATGCCATCTGCCCTTTTCGTTTGCTGCAAGTGTTGGCCGCTACCTTATGCCCTTCTAGAACTTCATGACGGCGTCAGAAGACTGCTCATCTCGAACCTCTTGTCATGTCCTGTAACACTACTTCGGGTGAGTGCGTCGGGTGGGTTTACAGTCTCGATCCTTCTGCAATTGTCGACATGTTGACTGGTCCTTCTGCCAAACACGAAGTCGCGGGAGTGACTTGTGCCTCTTCGCCGCAGACTACTGGGCCTGACGTACTGAGCAGCTCTATCGCCGACACGTTAACTATTTCGCAACGAGCTCAGCTTCTACGACTGCTGGAGAAGTACCGTTCTTACTTTGACTGCCAGCATACTCCCCTCGGCCGCACATCGGCTGTGTGTCACCGCATCAATACGGGTGCCAATGTGCCATTGCGTCAAAGATCCTATCGCGCGTCCGCAGCCGAGCGCCAGGTTATCGATGACCAAGTAGCTGACATGATCAAGCGTGGCGTCATCCAGCTTTCGAATAGCCCCTGGGCATCTCCAGTCGTTCTCGTTAAGAACAAGGACGGGTCAATTCGCTTCTGTGTTGACTACCGTCGTCTTAACAAAATAACTCGAAAGGACAATTATCCCTAACCGAGAATCGACGATGTCCTTGACTGCCTCCAAGGTGCGGAGTACTTCTCTTCTATTGACCTACGGAGTGGCTACTGGCAAGTTCTTCTGGCACCTGAAAATCAGCCTAAGATGGCCTTTCTCACACCTGATGGCCTTTACGAATTCTGTGTCATGTCTTTTGGTCTTTGCAACGCACCCGCAACATTCGAGCAGATGATGGACAATCTTTTGCATGGCCTGAAGTGGAAAACGTGCCTGTGCTGCTTGGATAACGTAGTTATATTTTCACCAGATTTTCCAACACATCTCCGTAGGCTAGATGAAGTACTGCAGTGCATAACTGACGCTGGCCTTCAGCTCAACCTGAAGAAATGCCGCTTCGGCGTAAATCAGCTCACCATCCTTGGCCATGTTGTCTCTAAAGACGGTATTGTTCCTGACATCGCCAAGCTTCGGGCAGTTGCAGAGTGCCCTAAACCTGCGTCTCTGAAGGATCTGCGCAGCTTTCTTGGCCTCTGCTCCGATTTCGCCTGCTTTATTCGGAATTTCGCGATGATCACCGCCCCCTTGACTGAACTTCTGCGCAGTGACTCGAAAAGTTGCGCCGCCTGTTAACCTCGTCGCCAATCTTGCGTCACTTTGACCCGACTGCTCTGACTGAGGTACACACCGATGCCAGCGGTGTTGGACTCGGCGCCGTGCTCGCGCAGCGCAAATCGGGATTCGAGGAGTACGTAGTCGCATACGCAAGCCGTACCCTCACCAAAGCGGAGAAGAGCTATTCTGTGACAGAGGTGTGTCTGGCAATTATATGGGCTCTAGGTAAATTTAGACCGTACCTATATGGTCACCCCTTTGACGTAGTCACCGATCACCATGCGCTTTGCTGGTTATCCACATTGAAAGACCCCTCTGGCCGTTTAGCTCGCTGGGCTTTGCGGTTGCAAGAGTTCGACATGCCTGTTTCTACAGGTCTGGCCGACGTGACACTGATGCCAACGCCCGATCACGTTCACCTGTGTCCTCCGAAAGCTCTGTGCGTCTATCCGCCGTGTAGCATACGCGACATGCATTGTGTGAGCGACCACCGGAGGCTGTAAGGAGCGTGTCCTTCCCGTCCAGATGCACCAACAGTCTCGAGATAGTTGCAATTTGTCGGTAGACACAGATGCCTCTCCTTCAGAAAAAACAAACATTCAAAAGAAGTGCAGCAAAGTGGTACCTGTGGTACGTACAAAGGTCCTCTCCAAACGAATGAATGGCGTGAACATGCGCTGCTGCTTGGACACACGAATAGAAACAGCAGCTTCAATATAAAAATAAAATAAATTGAAGACCCCTGACCTCTGATATATATATATATATATATATATATATATATATATATATATATATATATATGGGCCAGTTAGTCCCATTGAATATATATATATATATATATATATATATATATTCAATGGGCCAGTTAGTCTTCGTTTAGGTATGGGATATGGCACAACAGGAGCGTTGTCAACAAGGATATATTTATTTCCCAACAGTTTCGGGAGGGGTCCTCCCTTCATGAGGGAGGATATATATATTGTTACGCATGCCTGGGAAGAAAACGAAGATGGGTGAACATGCTGGCTGCCCCAAGCTGCAGGAAGAAAGAAGACGACGACACTACGATCATCAACCTGTTGGCCGCTCCGGCGCTTGCTTCTCTTCGCGACCAAAATAAACGGCCCCTTCAGCCGTACACGTCCTGGTGCTCCTTGTGCGTAACAGATTGTTGGAAGCGTGCTGGGTAAGACAAGCCCAACGACGGGAGCTTCACTACCTGGACTGCGCCGCAGCCGCCGCCTTGCCGGGCTCCCGCCTGCGCCGATCGTAATGGCCCAAGATCAGCCATCTAACGCTTCGAGGCCAACTCCAATGGGTTCCGTGCCCTACTACCGAGTCCCGCCAACCTTCGGTGGAAAATCTAGAGAAGATGTCGACGCGTGGCTCGTCCAGTACAAGCGAGTCAGCAAGTCCAACAACTGGGATGCCGTCGCTCAGCTCAGCAATGCGGTCTTTTGCCTTACGGATACTGCGCTTGTGTGGTACGAAAACCACGAGGACACACTGACGACGTGGGACATTTTTGTTGCAGAGCTGAAAGCATGTTTTGGCGACTCGAGCGTCAAAAGGAAGCGGGCAGAGCAGACATTGTCTCAACGCGCGAAGCTTCCAGGTGAGACATGTACCATGTATATAGAGGATGTGCTGAAGCTCTTCAAGGTGGTCAATGATCAGATGTCAGAAGACGACAAAGTAGGGCATTTGCTGAAAGACATAGCCGAAGATGTCTATAATTTTCTAATCGAAAAAGAGCACCTGAGCTCGGTGTCTGACGTGATTCGGCATTGCCAAACTTACGAACAGCTGAAAATGCGCAGGATTGCTCCAAAGTTCGGCCGGCTCACAAATGTTACAACGGTTGCCAGCATCGACACGAGCACCTGCCCAGACCTGTCCTCGACGATTCGAGAGATTGTTCGCGAAGAACTTTTTCGCTATAAAGAACAGACGCATTCAGCAGTTGATCACCATTCTGTAAACGACCAACATTTGGTATATGTGCCACATGAGGCTGGGACTGCGCCGCCGCCTTCTACGACCCCTTGGCAATCGATGGTTAGTGCAGCAGCTGCTGAGTACAGCGCACCCCCACAGCCAAGGAGAGCACCACGCTTGCCAGCTCCTCGCCATGACTGGCGCCCCCAACGTCCGCCTTCTTCGCGATGCCCGGTCTATCCCTATGATACACGGAACGAACCGACCCACTACGCCAGGGAAGACGATGTTCGATTCATCGACGAACAAAGAGAGTTTCGACCTCTCACAGTTTGCTACTCCTGTGGTGTACCAGGACATATTTTGCGATTTTGCAACCGTCGACGTGTAGCCCCACGATATGGCTACCCACCACACTTTGCACGGCCTTCCGAACGACTTCGCGATGACCCGCGAGCAACGTACTATGGCCCACCACAACACTTCACACGATCGTCTGATCGACCGTACGACGACCCTAAGGCAACACACCTGCTGCCTCGCGACGACTACTGGACACGCAGCTTCCGGAACCACTCCCCTACATCTGACAGGAGCTTGACGCCTCCGCCACCTCGTGCTCCCCGTTCTCCTTCACCACGGCGTCGCAACACGTCTCCTTTGCCACAGGAAAACTAGCGAGCGCGGCCGATGGAGGTGAGGTCGCCGGAGACGTGCTAATATCTGAAGTCAATTGCGTCAATTGACTGAATAAACTGAAGTCAATTGGCGTTCCTTCAGATATAACAAATTGGGTCACATCTTACCTACTAAACCGTAAACAATACGTAGAGATTGAGGGTTCGCGCTCGCGTTTTTTAGACGTTTTTTCCGGAGTACCGCAGGGGTCCGTACTCGGTCCTGTTTTATTTAACATTTATATTAATGATTTGGTTCAAGCAATAGATACCAGCGTATCAGTTAAACTGTTCGCAGACGACTGCATTCTTTTCAAAGTCATAAACTCAATGGCAGATCAACAAGTTTTCAACAGAAACATCGGTAACTTGGAAACTTGGTGTTCCGAGTGGAACATGGTAATTAATCTAGAAAAAACTGCTCACTTGTGTATCACCAACAAAATCAACAAGTTTCACTTCAAATATGTTATAAAAGAGTCACAGATTACACAAGTCGAAGAATATAATATTTGGGTGTTACAATAACCTCAAGCCTCAACTGGACAACCCATATAGTAAATACATGCTCTTCCGCACGTAAAAAACTAGGGTTTCTAAAGCATCGATTAGCTAATGCCCCCAGTTCCTTAAAGCTTAAAGCTTACAAAACAATGGTAAGGCCTTCCTTGGAGTACGCCTCCGTAGTATGGGACCCTCACACAAAAAGCAATATACAAAAGATAGAAAAAAATTCAGCGCCTAGCAGCCCGTTTTATCTACAGTAGGTATAGACGCCGCGATTGCCCCTCTGCGATGTTGCAGTTGGCAAATCTTGAACCTCTTGAGGACAGACGACGAGCTGCTCGACTTAACTTACTCCGTCTAATATATTTTTCTACACTCGAAATAAAGCCAGACAACTACATGGTAAGGGATTCTTCCAGGCCTTCCCGTCACAAACACAGCTGTAGCATCAAGCCAATTTTCGCAAGAACTAATTTATACAAACACTCCTTTTTCCCGAAATCAATCTCTGAGTGGAACTTGTTGCCCCGAAACTCTACTCTTCTTTCCTTTTCACCATAAAATGCGCCTTGTGTTTCCTGGCTTTTACAATACTTGTTTGATTTAACAACTTGTTGTGTGCCTAAGACTGTGGTGCTTTGCTTATGGATTGTGTTGCAGTGGGTGTACTCAGCCCTCTGGAAACGAGTATAATTTGATGGTGATTTCTATGTTTTTCTTACATTTCGTGTATACCAGTATAAATTTTGTTGTAACTTTGTTGTACCTTTATTTTACCTTCGAACTTGCTGTACCTTTCCTGCTTGGATCTTAAATGGTTCGCAGTATATGATAAATAAAAAAAATAAATAAAAAATAAATATCAGAAATACCTCCTGTGTTGATGCTCAAGAACAAAGTACGTGTTTTTGTTGACGATGTGCCTGTGATGGCTTTGGTGGATACGGGGGCAACCATTTCGGTCATGAGTACGTGTTTTAATGATGCCTTGGGGCAGAAGGTTTTATTTAAGTGGAATCAAGCTTCGAAGTTTTGCGGAGTGAGTGGTGAGGCACTGCATCCTGTTGGTGTGTGTCAAGCTAACGTGTTTCTCGGAGGCCGTGTTATCCCAACGGAGTTCGTGATTATTCCGCAGGCGACACATGATGTTATTTTGGGTATGGACTTTTTGAGGTAGTGTGGTGCGACTGTCGACTGCCGCACAGAGACAATAGTCTTGAGTGATCACGTTCCGCCAGCACTCTTGGAAAACCCTGTGGATGGTGAGACGGCATTGTGTGTCTGTGGTGACACTATCATACCACCGTTATCAACCGTTCGTGTACCTGTTGGTTGCAGCGACAGCTATTCCGCCAACTTTGATGCCAACGTAGAACCAGTGTACACCAACTGCATGAAAAAGAATGTGTTGATCCCACATTGTGTGGTGTCGATCAGACGTGGACACGCTGGTTTATGGACTGTAAATTGCTCTACAGAACCCGTGATGTTACCAGATGGTCTAAAGTTAGCCGTCGTCAGTGGACAACACGAGGCCTTACTGGTGACCGAGCTTAGAGATGCGCCGGAAGAGCATCGTAGTCACAGTTTTGAAACGGCTCTTCTGTCATTGGTGAATAAGTCGCTGAGCACAAGTGAACGCCGAACATTGGTCAATGTACTTTCGAAGCACGTCTCTGCATTCGACTTTGCGCAGAAAGACAAAGCGCCCCTAATCCCTGCTTCTCGGACATGTCCCACTATCAACACGGGTTTGGCCAATCCGATTAGACAAAAGCCATACCGTGTTTCGCTATCCGAGCGGCGGATTATTAATGAGCAGGTGAACGAAATGATTGAAAACGGTATCATTCAAGAGTCGGTAAGTACATGGGCAGCTCCAGTAATTCTCGTTAAAAAGAAAGACGGATCCTGGAGATTTTGCGTCGATTATCGCCGATTGAATGCTGTAACAAAAAAAGACGTGTACCCACTTCCACGTATTGATGATGCCATAGACTGTCCGCATTCGGCCTCTTACTTTTCTTCTGTAGACTTAAGATCGGGCTACTGGCAAATTCCCATGCATCCTGAAGATAAAGAAAAGACAGCCTTTGTAACCCCTGATGGCCTTTTTGAATTCAACGTGATGCCATTTGGACTGTGCAACGCGCCGGCGACGTTCGAGCGATTTATGGACACTGTTCTTCGTGGCTTAAAGTGGAGCATTCGCATGTGCTATCTCGACGACGTCGTCATCTTTGGCCGCACATTCAGCGATTACAATTTACGTCTGGATACTGTGCTGACTTTCATAAGAAACACTGGCCTTGTTCTTAACTCAAATAAATGCCACTTCGGAGACCGACAAACCCTTGTTCTCGGACACCTAGTCGATCAGGAGGGCATCCGTCCAGATCCCCAGAAGACAGCAGCTGTTGAAACGTTCAGTGTGCCGCGCTCTGTGAAAGAGCTCCGCAGTTTTTTGGGGCTTTGCTCCTATTTTTGCCGCTTTATATCTAAATTTGCCGATGTCACGTATCCGCTGACATATTTGCTACGGAAGAATACTCCCTTCGAGTGGACTCCGGAGTGCGACTCCTCTTTTCGTCAACTGAAGTTCCTCCTGACGTCGCGGCCTGTTCTTCAACACTTCAACCCATCAGCTCCAACCGAACTGCACACAGATGCCAGCGGCATAGGAGTTGGTGCCGTCCTAGTTCAACGCTATGGTAACTGCGAGCACGTGATTGCATGCGCAAGTCGCTCCTTGAGTAGGCCCGAGCAGAATTGCACTGTCACAGAACAAGACTGCCTCGCGGTAGTATTTGCGATTCAGCGGTTTCAGTCTTACCTATATGGACGCCCTTTTACAGTCGTCACCGACCACCACTCATTGTGTTGGCTCGTCAACCTTCGGGATCCTTGCGGCCGTCTAGCGCGCTGGGCACTTCGGCTCCAAAAGTATAACTTCATAGTCTCGTACAAAAGTGGTCGACGACACGCCGACGCAGATTGCCTTTCACGCATGCCACTGAGCACTACAGAGTGTGACGCCGATGACCTCGATCACCTCGTAGCTTCTGTGTCACCAAAGTTTCCCGACCTCAGTACTTTCAAAGATGAACAGCGAAAGGACACCAGGCTATCATCGCTTTGCACAGCTCCTACGGCATGCCATTTCTGTGTACGCAACGGACTTCTATATAAGAAGAACTTTTCCAGCACTGGCGCATGTTTCCTCCTGGTAGTGCCAGAAAGCCTTCGAACAGCGATTTTAAGTGCTATGCACGACGATCCTACGTACGGATATTTATGTTCTGCGCGGATGCTTTACCGTGCTAAGGAACGCTTTTATTGGCCAGGAATGCGACAGTCGAGGCGTATGTGGCCAGCTGCACACAGTGTCAACGCCACAAACACCCATCTACTGCTCCGGCTGGTCTTCTACAGCCCTTGCCACCTCCAAGCACACCTTTCCGACAGGTGGGCATTGACCTCGTGGGCCCTTTTCCAAAGTCGGCTAAGGGCAATCGCTGGATAATTGTATGTGTCGATTACCTCACGCGCTTCTGCGAGACGGCGGCCATACCAACCGCAACTGCCAGCGACATCTCTGTGTTCCTGCTGCAGCACGTTATCCTCCGACATGGCCCACCTCACGTGATCATCAGTGATCGTGGGCGACAATTTACGGCAGATATAGTAGAAGAGCTGCTTTGAGCGAGTCCCGCCTTCGTCACTCGTCGCCATACCATCCGCAAACAAATGGGTTCACGGAGCGCACCAACCGAACAATTGTAAACATCCTCTCTATGTATGTGACATCCGACCACAGGAACTGGGATGACGTGCTACCATTTATAAGGTACGCGTTCAACACCGCTAAGCACGAGACAACAGGCTATAGTCCCTTTTTCTTGATGTACGCATGACTGTCACGGCACCCACTCGACACAGTTTTGCCATTCTCGGCGCACGAGAACCTCTCAGTCTCCGAAATCCTCTGCCTTGCAGAATAGGCGCGTCGTAGTGCTCGTCTACGCACTTTGGCATCACAGGAAAAATCGAAGGTACGCTATGACGTCCGCCACCGGCCTGTAACTTACCATCCAGGCGACTTAGTGTGGCTGTGGACTCCGGTACAAAGACGCGGTTATGCCAAAAGTTCTTGGCCACATACGACGGACCGTTTGTCGTTCTCGACAAAATCACGGAAGTCACATACACAATAGCTCGCCTCACGAGAAGTGGTGGAAGAGCCGCTAAAACCCAAGCAGTCCATGTCGCTCGATTGAAGTTGTACACACCAAGGTGAATTAGTTACCTCGCCCGGCGGGCTTCGTCTGCGAGGGGAGGAATGTTACGCATGCCTGGGAAGAAAACGAAGATGGGTGAACATGCTGGCTGCCCCAAGCTGGAGGAAAAAAGAAGACGACGACACTACGATCATCAACCTGTTGGCTGCTCTGGCGCTTCTCTTCGGGACCAAAATAAACGGCCCCTTCAGGCGTATACCTCCTGGTCCTCCTTGTGCGTAACAATATATATATATATATATATATATATATATATATATATATATATATATATACTGGTGGCGCTGGTGACACTCCCACGTTTAATTTACATATAAACCCTATAAAGTGGCTGGGAGGATAGCTGTCTTGGTAGCTGAGTGGTAGAGCATCGTACGCGTCATTCGAAGGTCGCAGGTTCGGATCCTGCCCACGGCAAGTTATCTTTTCACCCACTTTTTTTCATATTTACATTACAATTTGGTCTAATATCTTCCCCTATACTTACCTTGGCATTATTGTCGGTTAGATCTCATTAATATTTTGTAAAAACATGGAAAAACGAGCCCTTAGGTATACACTTCTTTCATTTTATATATATAAATTGTAGAGAAGCTTCTGAACACTGAAATTGGTCGAACTCTCAGGTGCCTTCTAGTGGGTCTATCCAAAAAGAATGCCGCTCGCGCTGAGAGCCCGTGCTTGGCCGTTACTGTCGCCATTGTGCATGCTCGCGGTGTGCCGGCTAATAAATGTCTTAACAATATATATATATATATATATATATAATTAGGAATAAAGGAGCACACTTGCGAGGATCCGATAATTGTTTTTTTACGTTTTGGCCGTGGCGAAACGTAGAATAAACAATTATCAAGTTTTCGTGGGTGTGCTCCTTTATTCCTAATTATATTTGCACCGGACCCACAGAATTTCTTTTTTCAATCACACACACACACACATATATATATATATATATATATATATATATATATATATATATATATATATATATATATATATATATATTCAATATTGGGTGAAACGTGGAAAAATGAGCCCTTGAGTATACACTTCTTTCCTATATGTATATTGCCTATATATATTTGCTGCTCATACTGTCATCATATTCTTGTGGACATGCACTCCCTTGTGTAGATACGTGTATTTCAAACGTGAAAAACAAACCATTTGTTGGTGAGCGCTCATGCTGTGTGTCTCTTGTGTGTCTTCCCCTACGCTCCCAGTTTGCTGAACAATCATGCGACACTATAGAGTTTTCTGAAAATAACTAGAGGGGACTCTGGCGCTGCAATCGTTCAGTGACCATGGGAATGATGGGTAGTACATGAGTTTGCATAGTCTTCGTACTTGTGGGTGGCAAATCACACGTGCGACTTAGTTTATTGCTGTGTTTTGGTATTGTTTCGAGAAATTAGCCTTCTGAACTTCGTGAACAAATTTGAAATCGTAAGCCTAAAAGAATAAGTTTGTTCAACAACTGCAAAACATTTGTTTCAAGAGAAAACAGCTCCAAGCCACACGAACACACACTGAGCCAGAAGTACAAAGGTTAGACAAATCTGTGTACTGCCTATCACTCCCATTCTCGCTGAAGTGCCATGCGTTGCAGCTCTTATAGACCCTAGCACCAGAGGCAGACGCTGGACCAGCTGACGTCGCATTTGACACATTGGCCCCGAGCTAGAGTTCCGGCCGGACAGCCTCGCCTGAGCTCAAGCCCAAAGTTCGACAGCTCAGACCTGTCCACGGGCATGGGAATGTCAGCGCAGCCAGGTAGTCTTGGAGTCCTTCATGTCACCGGACAATGGAGGTAGCAGCCTTGACTTGGGTCCGAAACCTGACTGCCCTGTGCGTAACTCGTCTTTCTCCGGCCACCGCTGTGACTCTTCTTCTTTTTCTCTGTCTCTCCCATGCTTCAAACATTTACTGCTAGAACAGGCGCTTCAGTCATTTATTGTTTCTTCGTTCTTGTCCGTGCCAGCTTCTTTTTCTGTGCCGAACTCAAACTTGGTTCATAGCGCACACTTCAAATTCCGCTCACTCAATCCGTTTCAGGTTTTGCCCACTCCATCTGCCTTAAATTCTGCGAACTTCATCAGAGCATTGCAGCATAACAGAGGAAAGTACCAGGCCACACTGTCAGAGCCGGTGTAGAGTTTCGATGGAAAAACACGAAAGCTATGGAAAAAAAGTCGATGAAATGCTAGGAATTTTCTGGTCTTACAAATGTCTGTGGGTGCCACCCGTAGTGTTAGTGAAGAAGGTTGGAACCCTACACTTCTGCGTCTATTATCACCACCTGAATGTAACGAAGAAGGATGTGTACTCTTTCCTATGGATAGATAACACCCTGGATTGACTCCACATTGCGAGGTGCTTTTCGTTGCTGGACTTCATGATCAGTCATTGGCAAATCAAAGTCGACAAAAGAGATGGACAAAAGACTGTCTTAGTAACACGAGATGGGCTCTTCAAGTTTAAGGTCATGCCCTTTGGTCCTTGCTTGGCACCTGCTACTTTTCATCGTGTTAAGGATACACTACTGGCAGGATGAAAGTGGCAGACTTGCCTGATGTACCTGGACAACATCATTGTGTTTGCCTCAAACTTCGACGAACACCTTCGGCGCCTTGATGTAGCACTTCAAGCAATCGAAGCCTCTGGCCTCATCTTGAAGCCTTAAATGTGCCGCTTCATGTACGAGGAGCTCTTGTTTTTGGGTCACGTGATCAGCAAGGCTGGAGGGCACCCAGACTCGAAGGAAACAGCTGTTATTGCCGCCATTCTGCCACCAACCGACAAGAAGGCTATACTGTACACCAATTTCTCGGCTAGTGCACCTAATTCAGATGCTTTGTCAAAGACTTTTCACTGATTGCCAAGCCACTAACACAGCTCACGAAGACCGACGTCGAATTCAGGTGAGAAAAAGCGCAAAACGAAGAATTTTGTGGATAGAGATGACGTCTGCAAACGCTTATGATACTTGCACATTTTGATGAATACACCGATATGCAAATTCACATTGACGCAAACAGCATTGGACTCTGTGCCGTCTTTGTGCAGAGGGCTGATGGACTGAAAAGGGTTATCAGTTATGCTAGCTGGTCACTATTCAAGGCAGTGGCCAACTGTTTCGCAAAAGAAAAGGCGTACTTCGCCATCATCTGTGCTACATCAAAGTATCACCCCTACCTCTGCAGCAAGCCCTCTTAAGTTGTGAGTGATTACCACACCTTGTGTTGGCCAGCTATTATGAAGGACCCTTCAGGTTGTCTAAAAAAATAGTCTAAGACTTCAAGAATTTGACCTCTCCATCGTTTAAAAGTCCGGGGGAAAGCACTCCGACGTTTACTGCTTGTCTTGTGCCCCCATCTACGCACTGCCATAGGACGATCAGAGGATGACTTCTCCTTGGGAACCATAAGTGCTTATGACTTCAAAAGACCGAGCCGACCTGGAACTTTGGTCTTGTGTAGTACCTCGAAGACAGGACCATCATATTTTCAAAGGCATTCAATCGAGGACTCGGGTCCTTTTTCTTTCAAAATGGCGCTCTCATAAAGAAAAAATTTCTCACCACTTTGAGCCAACTAACTTCACCTGGTGCCAGCAAAATTGCAACCGGCAGTCCTCCAGGCTTTACACAACAATACAACGCTGCACAGTTGTCTTTCACCCATGCTCGCAAGAATACAGAAAACGCTCCACTAACTCTGCATCACTAACGTAAGGACGTGCCGAGGTTGTCAGCGACGGCAGACACTGCCCTGCAAGCTTACTTCAGCAGATCGATCCTCCTCGGCGACTGCTCTAGCTGATTGGGATGAGCCTCCTGGGGTCATTCCCAACATCGACTTGTGGAAATAAATGGATTGTCATAGCTACTGTCTACCTCGCCTGCTACACTGAACCAAGAGCCCTGCCCAAAGGCAGTGCTGCCAAGGTAGCCAACTTCTTCCTTGAGAACACTGCTGTTCGACATGGCACCCCAAAGGTTCTCATCAGCGACAGAGTGTTTACTGCTGATCTAACGCAGGCTATCTTGGGGTACAGCCAGACAAGCCATTGCTGCTCTTCGACATGGCACCCCAAAGGTTCTCATCAGCGACTGAGTGTTTACTGCTGGTCTAACGCAGGCTATCTTGGGGTACAGCCAGACAAGCCATCGCTGGACAACCGGATGCCACCAAAAGAACAATGGCCTGACTGAGCATCCAAATAATACCACCGCTGACCTGCTGGCTATTGTCACGGGGTCGTGATGGTGATAAAGGTAGGAACGAATGTGGTCCAAATGAAACTGTTTATTTGGCCAAACGTCTGGCCAGTAAGTGGCAGGCCAGATTACAGCGATATACACTGGCACTGATAGTGACGAACAGAGCGCCGGCCGTCAATCAACTGACAAGTTGTGAAGCGTGTTGAAATTTATACCCATGCTTTCGTATATTCCAGCATTACTGCTAGTGGACAAGTAAGTTCCAGAATAATCTAATGTTCGCTGAGGGGCGTAATCTTAACGAAATGATCTATTACAGTCCCAAGGCTTTTTGAACACGACAGGTGCAGTTCATTCTGAGAATTACGTACAGTGTAACGAGCGATAACCGAACTTGAGAAAGGAACGTGGCATTGCCCCCCCTCTAAAAAAGGCATCATCGCGATGCTTCAAGGGAAGTTGAAAGTACAATAATAATGCAAGAAAGTACAAGCAATAAGTTATTCAAGTCACGTGATACCAAATTAAATATTTGTGGAGCTATAGCAAAACGGCCGTGAGCACGCTATATTCACGGTGCGTTGTCGTGTTCTTACATGACACGCATGTCAGGATTATCATGTTTGCACCAGTAATATATTTTGTCACTTATTGACGTCACGTAACATCAAATTTGGTATATGTGGGGCTAGCAAAACGGCCGCGAGCGCATAATGAAGGGCCCTAATTACTCCAATGTAGCGTTGACGCGCGCGCACGCTGGGCACAACGGCGCTACGGTATAGCAAAACGCGAGCACTCTACAGTCTGCCGCCAGGCGCGACCGGCATCCGTCGGCACGGTCCGACGGTGACCGGCACGAAATGTGACTTGCTGCATTTAGCGCCAATGCGTCACCCAGACAACACAGCGTCTCCCTCCTTCGTGACGGAGGGATGCCGGGCGTGCTGAAACGCGCATGCGTCAAAGCAACGCAGCGCTGAGCGTGCCTGTGAGTAGAGGACAGGACTGGTGCCTGGCCTGGCAACGATGGCGTGACGCGACGAAATGAACGAAGGCGAGCACGCGCACCGAGTCACGTCGAAATGTAATGGCGCCTTGAATTTGGCATGTAGTCACGTTCTCACGTGACACGCATGGAATGGAATGAAAAAACTTAATTTCGGTCCTGCAGGACGCGCTTAGCGCGTAGCGGGCGTCTCCCACGCAGGGACCGACAGGGAGTACCTGGCGGCCGCTTCGTGGGCCTGCTAGCAGGACAGCCCATTGCTGGTCGGCGAGAACTGAGCTCCTGAGGGACTTCTCCCACTTGCTTGAGGTAGAGTCGGAAGGAGTTGTTCTACACTCCCAGAGCATGTGTTCGAGTGTCGCTGTGTGTCCACATGATAGGCATGTGTCGCTGGGGTATGCATCGGGATAATAAATGTGAAGCGTGGCAAGGTTTGGGTACGTGTGTGTCTGTAATAGGCGTAGGGTTAATGCCTGCAGTCGGTTAAGTTTCGGATGTGGGGGAGGAAAAATGCGGCGTTCCAAGTAAAAGTGCTTTGTAATTTCATTGTACGTGATTGGTGCATCCCGATTGGTATCCAACCCAGCAAGATGAGGTTGCCCTGTGGCAGCGCGGTCGGTAAGTGCGCGCGCTGCATCATGGGCGATCTTGTTGAGTTTGGATAGGGCACCCGGCACCTGGCCGAGATGGGCGGGGAACCAGATGACAGTGTGGTGCTTCAGGGCACTTGGGTCCGCATTGCGCAGGATGCGTAACGCCTGGTCGGAGATGACTCCGCGTTCGAAGGCTTTGATGGCCGGCCTGGAGTCGCTGTAGATGAATTCCCGTTTGCTGTCGAGCATAGCTATAGCTATATCTACTTGCTCCGCTACTTCGGGGTTTCGGGTGAGGATTGTGGCTGAGTTAACAGTCTGCTGCGCGGATGATACCGCGACCGCGGCGAAGGCTTGGTTGTTGCGATAGACAGCGGCGTCCACGAACGAGACGTTGTCCGCTTCCATGTCTATGCGCTTGAGAATGGCGGTCGCCCGCGCAAGGCGCCTGCCTCTGTTGTATTTGGGGTGTACATTTCGTGGTATGGGAGCGATCGTGATAAGGTCACGGATTTCACGGCGAATTAGAGTCAACTCTGGGGGGTCCCTGGCCCTCGAGGAGAAGAAGCCGAGCTCGCGAAGAATATGGCGGCCCGCCTTGGTGGTAGTGAGTCGGGTCAATTGCACACGTTCCTGAGCTTGGGCGATCTCTTCTAGCGTGTTATGTACACCAAGCTCGAGGAGTTTGTACGTTGGAGTGGTGATAGGGAGGCCAAGGGCTCGTTTGACCACCTTGCGAATAAGCGCATTGAGTTGATCGCTCTCAGCACGTAGCCACTTGTGCAGAGTGGCAACGTAGGTAAAATGGCACAAAGCAAACGCGTGTACGCATCTCATCATTTATTATATTTGCACCAGTCACATAGCTTCGTCATCTATTGGCGTCACGTAATACCAAATTTGGCATATGTGAAGCTAGTGAAATGGCCGCGAGCGCATCAGCGTGGCATGTAGTCATGTTCTTACCTGACGTACATGTCGTGATTATCATGTTAGGATGTGTAATTTACCTATGTCGACCGTTCGCGTCGCGTAATATTGAGTTTGGTAAATGTGAAGCTAGCAAAACGGCCTCGATCGCATCATGAGCGTAGCATGTAGTCATGTTGTTACAAGGCACGCATCTCATGATTTTAATAGGGTGTGTCACCTGTGTTTCCCATGCAATCGTGCCATACCATACCAGTTTTGCAACATGGTATATGATCGAAACCACCGCAAGAGCTGGAGGACATTAAAATGTAAATCATAACATTCATGACATACATGTCATGATTTTTATTTTATGACTAGCCAAATATGTGCTTCCTACAGTCATGATATATTATACCAAATTTGGTATCGATACCATTGCCGAAACTGCCAGCAGAGCTTAAAGTCATAGGTGGATAGATAGATAGATAGATAAATAGATAGATAGATAGATAGATAGATAGATAGATAGATAGATAGATAGATAGATAGATAGATAGATAGATAGATAGATAGATAAGCTCAAAGTCGCCGAAGTTCACTAAGAACTACTTTGTATTTAATAAAAACTGGCAGATTTTACGTACACTGGGAATCGATGATATGCGAAGCACGAATGAGGAAGGTCCCGCAGCGGTGGTCTAGTGTAGTGGCTAAGGTACTCGGGTGTTGACTCGCAGGTCGTGGGATCGAATTCCGGCTGCGGCTGCTGCATTTCTAAAGGAGGCGCAATCGTTGTAGGCCCGTATGCTCAAAGTTGGGGGCACGTTGAAAAACCCCATGTGGTTGAAATTTCCTCCACTACGGTGGCTCTCATAATCATATGGCGCTTTTGGGACGTTAAACCCCACATATCAATAAATCAACGAATGAGGAAGGTTGATATGCCACTTTCAAATCACCACACGGTTACGAGGTGGAGGTAAATTATGTCCTACACGACTACCGTGACATGATTCTTATTATTGAATTTGGCGTTTACCTTCGTCTTCTATTCACGTCCTGTGATGCCATATTCAGTATATGGGGGGCTAGCGAAACGGCCGCGAGCAGGTTATGCGCGCAGTATGTTGTCATGTTCTTACATGACACGTGTGTCGAGATTATCATGTTTGCACCAGTCATATATTTTGTCATCCAATGATGTCACGTAACCCCAAATTTGGTATATGTGGAGCTAGCAACACGGCCGCGAGCAGATTATGAAGGGCCCAATACACTCCAAGGTAGCATCGACGTGCGCGCACTCTGGGAACAGCGACGCTACGTTAGCAAAACGCGAGCACTGCAGAGTGTGACGCCAGACGTGACCGACGCGACCAGCGTACGTCGGCGCGACCCGACAGCAACCGGCTCGAAATGTGACATGCTGCATTTGACGCCGATGCGTTATCTAGACATCACTGCCTCTGCCTATTTTCGAGACGTAGGGACGCCGGACGCGCTGAAACGCGCATGCGTCAAAGCAACACAGCGCGGCGCCCGCCTGCGAGTATTTGGCAGGACCAGCGCCTGGCGTGGCAACGCTGGCCTGAAGCGACAAAACGAACGCCGGCGCGCACGTGCGCCGGGTCACGTGGAAATGTGTACGCGCCTTGGCTGTGGCATGTAGTCATGTTCGCACAAGACACGCATCTCATTATTATCACGTTTGCACCAGTCACATACCTTCGTCATCCATTGGCGTCACATAATACCAAACTTGGCATATGTGAAGCTAGCGAAACGGCCGCGAGCACATCATCAGTGTGGTATGTAGTCATGTTGTTACCTGACACGCATGTCGTGATTATCCTGTTTGGATGTGTCATTTATCTATGTCGTCCGTTCACGTCATGTAATACTCAATTCGGTATATGTGACGCTAGCGAACGGCTGCGAGCGCATGATGAGCGTGGCTTGTAGTCATGTTAATAAATGGCACGCATCTAATGAATATTATGTTTGCTCCAGTCACACACCTTTGTCATCCATTTACGTACCGTAATATCAAATTTGGTATATGCGACGCTAGCGAAATGGCCGCGAGTGCATCATGAGTGGCATGTAGTCATGTTGCTATATGACAAGTATGTCAGGATTTTCAAGTTAGGGTCTGTCGCTTGTGTTCAACATGCGATCATGTCATACCATGCCAGTTTTGTAAATGTCATGTGAACGTGTGAGTAAGTGAGAACAACTTTATTATGATCCAGTGCAGACGCCGAGGTTGCCACGCGTCACCCGGCTACTCCCACGTAGGGACCGGCAGGTCTAGCCTGACGGCCCTGTCGCGGGCACACTTGACGGCCAGGATTTGGTCCTGAAGTTCTGGGCTGTGCAGAAGCGCATCCCACTCGGGTTTGCTATAGTCGGTCCAAGTGACCTGCACTCCCCGAGCATGTGTGCTAATGTAGCGGTCTGCCTGCAAGCGGCGCAGGCGGCATCGGGGAAGTTGTGAGGATAAATTGCATTTAGGTATGCTAATGACGGGTACAAATGGATTTGAAGTAAGCGCAACGAGACGGCCTCTGTGCTCTATTGAGTTTTGAATTTGGCATTTGAAATGCCCGCCTCGCCATATAGTAATACTTGGTAATCTCGTTGTGTGTAGTAGGTGTGTCTTTATCTCCCACGTCGTCGGCACTGGAGCCGTTGCCCAGGTCGAGAGCAGCGCGGTCAGTGAGCGCGTGCGCTGTTGTGTGGGCTGACTTGTTCGTGTTCAGTGCAACGCCGTTTATGGAGCCGACATTCGCGGGGAACCAATGTATGGTGTGAGGGACAATCGTATCGCTGGTGGAGCTGTTCAAGATCTTGGCTGCCTGTGTTGATATGCGGCCCTTTTGAAATGCTCTGACTGCGAATTTGAAGTCGCTGTACATTTCTTCGCACCAACCATTTAGCAGAGCGAGTGCAATGGCCACTTGTTCGGCCACCTGGGGGTTCGTTGTGCGTACTGTGGCGCAGTTCGTAGTCGATCCCGTCTGGTCCACGACCACCGCTGCGAACTTTTTGCCGTCTTGATATGCTGCAGCGTCAACGAAATTTACATTTACGCCACCATTTTCCAGTTGCTTCAGTAGGGCCGTCGCCCTTGCCCGACGACGTCCCTCATTGGGTACAGGGTGAGTTTTGCGGGGTATTGGGAAACAATGACGTTTTCCTGTATATGTTTTGATATACGCACGGTATTTGTTTCTAGCTCTATAGGGTTAAAACTTAGCTCGCCAAGTATGCGCCGACCAGCCGTCGTAGTGGACAAGCGAGCCAGCTGCGAGCGTTGCTGCGCTTCTGCTATCTCGGCAGCAGAGTTGTGCACACCGAGCACGAGCAAGTTCTCGGTGTGTGTTCGTACGGGAAGCCCCAGTGCTTTCTTGACGTTCTTTCTGATAATCACGTCGAGCTTCTTTCACTCCGACCTAAGTCAGTTGTGCATGGCAATGGTGTAGGTAAAGTGGCAGAGCACAAACGCATTGATGAGCCTTAACAAGTTGTCTTCCTTAGAGGGCCACTCACCAGGCCCCATACCGAATTTTAGCCGGACAGTGGAAGTTGTTAGGTGTCCGATCAGGAACGTTTTGCCACAAAAATTTTTCGAATCGGTTCAATACGAGCGGAGAAAACGGGTTTTTTGAAGCGGCGCGATACAAGGGTGAGAGGATGCGAGCTCGAAACCCTTGCCGCTCCTCCGCGTAGCCTTCGCAAGCCAAATCTCTTCCCCACCCTCTCCGGCATCCGACCAAAAGGTGACGTGCGCATGACGTGCCGAAACAAGTCCAACGCCCGAGCATACGAGCAGCATTGCTTTGTTGACCAGCGTTATTTTGTGGTCTTCTGCCTGTTTCTTCGGGATGGTTCAGAAACGCTGGCTTAGACGTGGTAGAGTAGATGAGCACAATGAATGCGCGAACGCGTAGGAGCCTTCCACGGCGGTCGTCTGCTCAATGCGCTGACCGCGGGGACACGAACGCATGTGAAACGCTGGCACATTAACCCCGCCTCTCGTAGCATTTCCCGGTAAAAAATGAAAGAAAAACGCGCACATTTCTTCATTGCGTCGCACTATTTATTTGAAGTTTTAATAATCTCTTAAAGCAACAAATACATAAACTACGCATGTTGTGTTAAATACTTTTTGCCATGTCACGTGGTGTACTGCTGACAACGTCAGAGCAGACTCGTCTACGTAGAGGACCAACGTCACTGCATTGCCGTGTACGTAGGGACATTCCTACGCCTATGTCATGCCCTCATTCTATACGCGTGCGGCGGCAGAGGGGAGGGGGAGCAGTTTTATACTTGAAATTTGACCCAATTCCGCGACGCGTACCGTTGCAAAGTTTGGCAGACGTGATCATGAACGCGTCGTCTACGCATTGCGTTTATCAGCTCAAAATTGTCAGACCTGGTGAGTGCCCCTTCAAGGCCTCTATGTCTCCCGGAGACTCTTTGGACGAGTCGAAAAGCGTTGTCAGTCTTGGCGACAATCTTCCGCAGAGCGGTGCCGTTGCCACCCCTCGCTTCAATAAACATGCTGAGGATCCGAATGGTGTCTACCCTCGGGATTTCCTCCCCCTCCCTCGTGTAAATGTGTATATCGCTTTCTTCGACGGGTGTCCATCCCTTATGTCGGCCACCTCGTTCTTTTCTATAGAGCAGGAGCTCCGACTTGGCGGATGAGCATCTGAGTCCCATTTGGCGCAAGTACGATTCCACCTCGGCGACTGCTTCTTGAAGGCATCTTGCACCCGGTCTTCACTGCTGCCAACGCACCAGATGGTGATGTCGTCGGCATAGATTGTATGCTTGATGCCGTTCACGCTATACTTGGCGACAGCTTTTCTTGACAGCACTGTGGAAGCTATAGAGCCGAACCGCCTGCATGCGCGCGCGCCAGGATATAGTACCTATTTTATTTTCTTATTCTAATAGCGACTTGGCCCGAATAAATAAAACTTTCTTCATTATAAGGATAGAACAAGTATGGGACGCTGTTCATGGAAAAGAAGTTATCGTGCGCCCTAGTTTTTTTTCTTTTTTATTTCTTGGACGGCACCACGTTTTCCGCACGCCGGCTGCGTCTGCTGCTTGCTCTTGCAGCGGCGAGCACAGCATCAGCCGTGGAAAAGCTGCTCATCGTTGGGACGCGCCGTCTTTTATACATCACGCATCGAACTTTTCAGCCTTATCACTGGTGGCTGCGCAAGCTCTGAAATAAGCTTCGCTGTTCGCGTCTTGCGCGCAATCTTAACAACGATCTACAACAATTGTGAGGCTTCTTGAACACTGAGGCACAGTCTGCGCCGATCATTGCTGACAGCCTTTGAGGGCGTAAACCTAATACAGCAAAACTGAAACAAGACAGGCCCGTGGCCGGATCGTGCTGCAACCGGCCTTCCATTTTGCCTGTACCAGGGCTCAATACCGTAAACGTTAATATTCGATCACGTGTGGCGCGTATATACTGGGCTGAACACGGAACCTAAACTTCACTGTTATAAAGGCTGAATAATGCTGGGAAAACGTTCTGAACAACGGAAAATTTTATATGTACCAGTATATAAACAGCACAGTAACTAGCTGCATGTATGCACTCTCATCAAAGTTGAACTCGGACGTTCCCATTTTGCATGCATACATTTTGCTATAATAAACACACTAGCGCAGCGAGCAAGCGAAAACCGAAACTGGAACCGAAATCGGCTGCAAGCTGCCAGACTACTTGCGTAGTAACACAAATGTGTGGAGCCCCGCCTCCGTAGCCTTCGCTCCAATGTCAAGAAAAGCTGTCACCGAGTATAGTCAGTCTTTTCGACAGTCCGATCAAACAGAGATTGAACAGCACCGGAGAAATCACAGACCCCTGGGGCGTGCCTCGATGTACGAGTGGTACGTCCTCAAAGAAGTTCCCGAATCGCAGCCTTGCTTTTCTTTCAGACAAGAACGACTTGTTGTAGTTGTACAGCCTGGGCCCAAGCTCGAGTTTCGCCACAGCCTTCAAGATGAATTCGTGCTTGATGTTGCCAAAGGCCTTCTCTAGGTCTAGGCCAAGAAGAACCTTTGTATCTCTAGAGTATCCGTCAAAGGCTTTGTGCTTAATGGGCATCATTGCCTCCTGCGTTGAAAAGCCGGTACGAAGCCCTATCATATTGTGCGTATAAATCTCATTTCCATCCAGGTAATCGTTAAGTCTGCCTAAAATCGCGTGCTCTGCCACCCTACCCTCGCACGACGTGAGGGAGATGGGGCGAAGATTCTCAACGCGAGGATACTTTCCTGGCTTGGGAATCAGTACTGTGTCAGCTAGCTTCCATTCCTCAGGAACCCTTGCCACTTTCCATGCTTCATTCATGAAATCAGTTGGACGTTCTATAGATGCGTCGTCGAGGTTTCTGAGGGCTCTGTTCGTGATCACGTCTGGCCCTGGTGCCGAATTTTGATTGAGCATTTGAATCACTCTCCTGATTTCAGCTTCTCAAAAGTCTTCGTCTAGTTCAGGTAGAGGAGGGCCGCCATACTCAGGGAACACGCCGTCTTTGTCCTCTTGTTCGACCGGCAGGCACTTAGAAACAAATCGGGTGACGAGTTCGTCAACCCCCTGTTGTTTGGTGGCTTTGTGAAGGACAAGGACAAAAGTGTGTCTCTGGTTGGCTATAGTGCTGTGCTCGTCCAAAAAGGTGCTTCAGAAGGTGCCAGGAATTGCTATTTCTGATTTGACCATCGACGGACTCGCACAGCTCGTCCCACTGCTGTTGGACAGTGTGTCGAAATGTTGTTCAATTTCTTTGTTCAATTTTGATATTTGTTGCCGCAGCCTACGCTTGTGCCTCTGCTTCATCCATCTATAAAATAGAGCTGTCTTGGCTTCGAGCAGGTAGGCAAGCCTACTGTCCATCTTCTCCACATTTAAATATGTCTTTATCTTCTTGGTGGCAGTGGTGGTATCTCTGCGGATGCCCTCACACCATTCCTCGAAATTATCAGGAGCACTGACCCTTGTACCGCGAATGCTGCGAAAAAGATTCCTGTCAACTACCGTGAACTCTCGGACTCTGCTATGGTCCACTATAATAGAAGTTTCCAGAACGTAGTGGTCACTGCCAAAATCTATGGCGGTGTTGGCCCATGTAGCCTTTTCAACATTCTTGATGAAACGAGGTCTGGCGTCGTGTATCTGGTCGCAGAGTTGCCTATCCGCGTAGGAAAAGCTTCATCAGTGATTAAGGTAAGGTCTAGTTCGGTGGCGTCTTGCCAGAGGTCGCGACCTTTTCTCGTTTCATACACGTATCCCCATAAGCCATGTGGGGCATTGAAGTCACCGGCTATGACAAGGGGCCGAGGACTGGCTAATTCAACTGCCCTCTCGAGCAACGTCTTAAACAGCTGGTGCCTGTGCCTGAGATTACTGTAGACATTCAAAACAAACACTTTTTTTCCCGCTGATTGCGCCATAATGTGTGAAGTAGGATCTCTACCATTACATATTCGATATTGCATCTGGCCATCTGCAAGTTGTGGGCGACGTGTGCCAGCTTTTTACTTATTATTGTGCAGACACCTCGTCCCCCTAACTGGCCAGGGACTGCCCGGGAATCAGAAAGGGACGCTGAAGAGGCTAAGGTCTCTTGAAGGGCTATAATTTGAGGTTTCTTCGTTATTGTTCTACAGTACTGTTGCAGGAGTGCTCTTTTACCAGCGTACCCCCTGCAGTTCCATTGCCAGATACAGACAGTGTCTTTATCGTTATCCACTATGGATTCTACTTTGATTACCATTTTGGGGGGTCAGTGTGGCTCGAAAAACCTGTTCCTCTTCGTAGTGAGCTGCTGGACTGTCGACGTCCATGGGAATGGTCATTTCCTCGTTGCGAGGCGACGCACCCTGTGGCGCAGATTTAGGCAGTCTGGCATGATTTTCTAGTGCAATGATGCGCCCGTTCATTGCCATAAGCCCCTCTACTGGGTCACTGAGTGCAGCCTGCATCTGCCTTACACTCTCCGTAAGGCTAGCTACACTCCCTGCCACCATTTTAATGTTCTCTGTAATTTTAATCAGCGTTTGCTTAATCTCATCGACTTGAGATACCGTGTTGTTATGCTTGCTCACTACCACCCTGCGTTTGGTTGCCATGGGCCATTCTCCAATAGGAGCCGGAACCAGCGTATCGGTGGTTTCGCTTTCAGTATTCCTGTGCATCGTGCTCAACATTCTTTTAAACTCCGCCATTTCATTTGCCATTTTTGTAAGCGTATCCTTAAGCTCGGCGTTTTCCTTTTTCAACCGTAACATCTCCGCATCTTTAGCATGCTCTGGGGACGGGTCGCATCGCATAAGTTGCTCGCTGTCATTACTACGAACCCTGTCAGCCCAGGTTAGGTTCGACTTGCCCCTGCTCTGGTCCTCGGTGGCGTGGACTGCCCCGCACAGCTGGAATCCCCGTGCCTACCCGCAGTCTGCCCTGGGCGACGGGGTCCGGTCTGGTGCTCGGTGCGTCAGTTTTTCTCTGGCCAGGCCCGAGACCGGATCCGGAACGGGCATCGGAGCTGGGACGTGGTCTGGTACCACCCCTGAATGGAGACCGTTTCCTGGACATGGTGCGGGCCCCGGATCTCGAACGGGATTCGAGATGCAACCTGGACGTGGAACGACTCCTGCAGCTGCCTTTGGTTCTGGATTTCCCTCGTGATTTGAATCGGTCTCCAGGAGCCGAAGGTCCGGGCTGGCACTGATGATGACAGTCATTGAAGTCGAGGAAGCCATCGACATTGACGGATGGAGACCTCTCCCGAGGGGCGCGGGCCTTCAGGCCTCGCCTGCACCTGACATAGGGTATCTCATATTAGTGCTGGCATTTCCTAGCTGCGGTGAGGTGCTTTGCACCACAGAAACTGCATATTGGTCCACAAATATAATCCTCTTTTTGCTGGATAGCTTGTATGCAAGCCTTGCCGACTGAAGCGTTGGGCGTTGGGCAGACGTCAGAGCGGTGTCCTATAGTCGGCCGCTGGCATAGCAAACATCAACTTGATTCCTGCAGAAAGTGCACTTGATTAGGTTGCTTTTATAGGATACATAATTCGGAACCTTGTACCCGTCGAACACCACTATGATGACGCCAGTATTCTTGATACTTTTTGCTCGAACGGCCAGTGGATTTCTTGCGTTGACAATCTTCCGGTCGATGGCTCCTGGATCAACATTAAGAGGGATCCCATGGATGACTCCCTTGCAGGTGGTATGCGGAGCAGCCACATATGCACTGACTTCATGGCGCTGTCCGGCTGCCGTAATAGCTTCAACGTTAACGTAGCGCCTAACATTCTCTTGGCTCGAATTACTGACGGCCTTAATATTTTGCAGGTGATTAGCGCACATTGTGTCCGTGTTTCTCTCTTCCGGACCAAGCCCCGCCGCACTCTATATGGCCTCTGCCACGACAGACGTGCCAGACTTGCTAATACACAGACCGCCTCTCAGCCTCACAACGACCTTAGTTTCTTCACATGGCAGCGGTGGCATCTTGCTTCCCCTTATAGGGTTTCGCATCTTGCTGCCCGAACGACGGCGTCTGTAGCTGCTCACTCAGCGTCGTCGCCACGAAAGTTGAAGTTGAAGTTGAAGTTGAAGTTGAAATTTATTTCACCACAACGATACACCGTGATTTACACAAACAAGAAACAATTGTGGCATGGAAAGTAGGAAAAAAGCTGCGCTATAGCAGCTTGACTAGCCCCACCTCCCATTTGTACAAGGCAACAGAAACAATGGCACACCAAACTCCATACGGTGCTCACGTATGATTGAAAGAAAAAAGAAAAGAAAATAACATTCTAGTGGTTGTTTATGAAGTACAGAATAGATGCACACATGGGTGTTTACAAACAAACAATTATTGGGAAAAGGGCAACCAAAATAAGACGCTATAACAGAAAAGGGTACACTTAAAATTTCATGCATTTACAAGTACTGGGTGCAATTTTTCTGGGTTTATAGCTCCTTATACAAACAGGTTTAATATATCACTACTTGAAAGGAGACGCAATTGCTGTTCTGTGAGCTTGAACTTATTTAGTATATGGGGAACAGAGTGCCTTAGCATTTGGAGTCCGTAATTTGTTCGCGGTCGGGGGATGTGCCAGTGTTCAGAACTCCGCATCGGACGCAACAAAATTTTCGGCTGTAAATGTGCTAAGCCTCTCAGGTTTGTGCAATTCTTTCAAATTTCAGACCTCAAAGACAACAACAAGTTATGTTCATATGCAACACAAAATTTTAAAACTTTAAACTTGACAAATAAATGGGATGTGTGTTCTCTGTAACCTATATTTGCAACAGCCCGTAAAGCACTTTTTTGAAGTGTATACAACTTTTGTTTTGATGTTTCAGTTCCAGAAGCCCATACCAACTGACAATAGCGTAGATGAGAACAAGAAAGCGTATTGAAAATAAGAAGTTTCTGGGGGAGCGGTAGAAACGACTGACACCTTCTCAGCGCGCCAAGGGCTTTTCTTAGCTTAATACACAATTGTTCAGTATGAGAATTCCAGAACATATGTTGATGAAAGATGACGCCCAAAGTTTTGACAGTCTCTGAAAATTCGATATTGAAATTATTTAGCATCAGTTTTTGTGTGTACGTACATGTCATTCCTTTCGCACGGAAAAGAACGGCCTTGGTTTTAGAGCTGTTGACCTGTAACGAAGTTTGGCAGGACCATTTCGAAAAATTGACTAACGTTTTATTAGCTGCTTTTATCAAATCGTCTATATTTGTTCCCGTAAAGAATAAGCTTGTATCATCTGCATAAATAATGTAAGTTATTGAGTGATCCACATTTACAATATCATTGATATAAAGGTTAAATAGAAGAGGTCCTAATATGCTTCCTTGTGGTATACCGCGTTTGATTTTTTTGGGCCTAGATGTTTGCCTATTTATAGACACACACTGGTACCGATCACTAAGGTAGCTTTCTATTAAATCGAGCGCGATGCCTCTTATCCCGTAATAAAACAATTTTTCTAACAAGGTTTGGTGATCAATTCTGTCGAACGCCTTCGAAAAGTCTATGAATACGCCTAATGTTAGCTTTCTTGCTTCAATGTTGCCCAGTATCAACTCTTTTTGATGCAACAGCGCTGTCTCCGTCGATACGCCAGACCTGAACTCATATTGTGCTGTTGTAATCACAGAATGCGAGTCCAAAAATTTATACATTCTAGTGAAAATGATTTTTTCTAGAGCCTTTGAAAATTTAGGTAATACCGATATTGGCCGGTAATTACTCATTTCATTTTTGTCACCACCTTTATAAATCACTGCAACTTTGGCATTTTTTATCCGCTTAGGGAACATGCCTGTGCTTAAAACAATATTATAAATATGCGTCAGGCAGGGTGATAATAAATCAATAACAAAGATAACCGGTTCCATTTTTATGCCGTCAATGTCCTCACGTTTGCTTTTTTTAAGTTTCATGAGAACGTTGTTTACCTCAGTTTGCTCCGTAGGGTCAATAAATATTGAGGGGGCTATAGGTGTTGGCATGTAACTTAATGCATTTCTGTCGTAAGTGCTTTCTGACAAAGAAGTAAAGTACCCATTGAATTTATTGGCTAATGCTTTTCCTTTAAATATATGATTATCAATTGTAATTTCGTCGACACCAGGCGTCCTATTACTTGAAAATATAATAGTAATGTACAAATACTAAAGTTACTAAAGTAACTTAGTAATCTACAAGTAGTCCACCCACCGGTGCGATTCTTGGGTCCACAGTGTCCCGGTAATCGTAGAAGTCCGTTGCGACCCAATTTCGAGTGAATGCGGCCTCACATCACAAAGAAGCGAAAAAATCCTGTGAACGAAACCACCACAAGAGCAGTAAGACCGTGAAATCTAAATCATGACATTATTGACATACAGGACATGATTCGAAATTTAGGATTATGAACTATGCTCGCACTACAGTCATGTTATGCCACACCAAGTTTCGTATTGGTATTATTATCTAAACGGCCAGGGGAGCTAAAAGTCGTAATGCTAGCTAGCTAGATAGATAGATAGATAGATAGATAGATAGATAGATAGATAGATAGATAGATAGATAGATAGATAGATAGATAGATAGATAGATAGATAGATAGATAGATAGATAGATAGATAGGTAGATAGATAATAGATAATAGATAATAGATAGATAGATAGATAGATAGATAGATAGATAGATTGATGGATTGATAGATGATGGATTGATTGATGAATCATAGATAGATGGATGAAAGATAGATGGATGATAGATGGATGATAGATAGATATATACGCTTAAAGTCGCCGAAGTTCACTAAAAAATGTTACGCATTTAATACTGCACGAGAAGACATGCGCCATCACAGCGATACATATAAAAAATTGAGCAGTTGCCATGCTGTTCTTCGTGAATTGGGCGAAAATAACTGCGTCACCAGATGAAAACTTGCCTACAGTGTATTCTGGAAATCCGAGCGCTGATCCGAGTGTTCCTTGCATTTGAAAAAATACCAATGTGCACGCTCGTATGCCATGCTCTCTGCTTTATGCCGTGGTCTCCGCCGCCATCGTGGATGGATGGACGCTAAGAGCGTCTGCTTTATCACGGGGCGGTGATATGTGTGCCACCAGGCTCGTAAGAAAAAAATGCACAGAAAACTTTTTTTTAATTTAGCCAGATGTCATATCTACTTCAAATAAATCGATGCTATGATAACCATGAATATAGTAAATTTACGTTCGAACTCACTGCCTCTACAAGCAGAATTACCCAATATTCCCACTATTTCTGTTATTTATCTCTACTTTCCTTCCACCAATATACTCTAACCGTCTCTAACTTGCTTCTATCGCGGACTTGTTCAGCTTTCCATGTTTGTCTCTAAAACACAAAGCCTCCTGTAGGCTTGTGCCCACACGTATGCCTGGGTGCATATCGCCGCATTCAATCAGAGCATGTTCCATGGTTTCCTTAGTTCCCCCACAGCATGCACATTGTTCTTTTTCTTTATTGAGTCTCGCTTTATCACTACGCATTTCAAGGCAACTGGATCTCGCTCCGGACAGTAAAGCGTTTCCCACTGAATTATCATAAAACTTCTTCCTTCTTATTTTGTTTTTGCTCTTTTGGTAATTATACTGAGCGCTGCCTCCTTTTTTATTGCAGTCATTCAATAAATCCTCTCCGCCTCTCTGACTTTTCCCTTAATGCTCCTTGTGGCAATGTCGCATATGCTGCGAGCCATATATTTGCTAGTGAGCCTCTTTTCCACCACTTTGTGTCAACGCTATTCCCAAACAAACAAATACGTGAACACCTTCCCTGGACATCTACTTTCCTTTATTTTCCTAACCCTCTTTTCAAATATCATTTTGCTCTGAGTTTCCCTTTTTTGAAAGCCTGTCTATCCCATATCCCCCTTTACAGCCTTCGTCGTCTTCCCGTTAGCGCCCAACGCGAGGCACCCCACAGTCCTTTGATTTACATACATTCCTGACTGCACCTCTGACTTCATGCACACCACTTACTTTCCAAATGTAAGCCCTGCAATCATTACACCTTACCACAGACCTCGAAGCACTTCGTACCTATTATACCCACCTTACGCCCTGTGCTTCATTATTGCAGCATTCTTCTTTCTCTTTGCTACCGATGTGTTTTTTCCCTGTGATTTTACGCATCTCTCTCATTTACCCATACTCCGAGGTACTTGTACTCGCTTACCCTGGGTAGTTCTTGGCCCTGTTTTGAGACCGCCTGGTCTTTGTGACCATAAATATCACCTAATCACTTTTTGTTGCACTAAATACTACTTCTAGGGTCTCACCTTCCCTTCCACATATATCTAGCAGTCGCTGTATATCGTCTTGACTTTCCGCAAATAGGACAATATTGCCACGTTTTGTTAAGTTTTGTTATCGCCCCAATACAATACGTAATTCTCAGCGCAAACTGCGCCTGCAGTCTTCGAGAAGCTTCAGGACTGTAGTAGGTCACTTTGATAAGATCTGGCTCACTCCGCGAACTATACAGATTATTCTGGAGCCTACATCACCACTAGCGATAACGCTAGAACATTTGATGGGAAATGTATTAATGCCAAAGCGCTTCGCCGCTTGTCAGTTGATCGACAGCTGACGATCTGTTCGCCGCTATCTGTGCAGGTCTGCTACTGTGATCCGACTTTCCGTTTACCTGGTACAAGTTCGCCCAAATAAGCACTTTGACCTTCATCCTACTGTCTGTTTCTTTGTGGACGTCACGACTCTGTGACATCTGGTGGAGGTGCTGCTTCTTTGATGTTCCGGACGCCCCCTTCAAGCCGCGAACCCAGCCCACGCGGCAAAGAAGACATGGACGCCAACCCTGAACAGCGAACAAGCCGCAGGCAGAGGGGACTACAACCAGAGTACAGGCCCCTTCCTCAAGCAGCCAGGCAGCCCAGGATCCCGACATCAACTGCAGCAACCATGACTGGCCCCAAGCAGCAAGCTCCAGTCGTTCTCTGGCAGCCCAAGGAACCCCCAATGTTCCATGGATCGTCCGGTAAGGACTCGGAAAGCTGGATCGAAATATACGACCGAGTCGCCACCTTGAACAGCTGGGGCCCTGAGGAAAAATTACGCCGCGTCTATTTTTACTTAGAAAACGCCACGAAGACGTGGTTTGGAAACCACGAATTACACACTACGAACCTGGGAACTCTTTCAGACGACGTTCCTGAGCCCGGTCATGAGCATAGTTTACAACAAAAGGGCTGCCACATTGCTAGAGGCAAGATTGCTTTTCTCTAATGAAAGTGTAACCCTCTTCATCGAAGAGATGACCCGCCTCTTTCGGCGCGCCGACTCCAACATGGCTGCGGAAAAGAAGCTCTCATGCGCGGAGTTAAGCAGGAGCTGTTTGCGGGACTTGTCTGGAAACCGCCCAAGGCTGTCAGTGAATTTCTTGCCGAGGCCACAACTATAAAAGGGCGCTTGAGATGCGCACAACGCAATGCAACCACCGCGTCTCATTCAACTGCCCCGATGCCTTCAGTACCGACGACCTGCGCCGGACGATTCGAGCGATCGTATGGGAGGAGCTGCGGAAGTTGTTACCTTCAACACAGCCTCAAGCCATTTCGATCCCTGTCATTGTCCGCGAAGAAAATCGGTAGTCGCTTGGAATTGCAGAAGCACCGCAGCCCGAACCGGAAGCAATGAGCTGCGCCACTGCAGCGCACCGCAACGCTCCTCCACGCCCTCGTCAGAACATAGCCCCGCCAAAGTTCTTCCACCAGGCACCACCGCCACCACCGCGAACGCCATACCGCCCGCCGGACGGCTAGCGCTACGCTTCAAGGAAGACTGACGTCTGGCGCACCCCTGACCACCACCCACTGTGCTACCGCGGCGGTGAAGCCGGGCACACCTACCGACGCTGCCAGTACCAACAGATGAGACTGCGTGGCTGCGCTGTCAATGCACCACGTCCGCAGCCTGCGGAACGACCACGGGACATCGCCGACTACCTGGAAGGAACACAATGGACACCACGAAGTCCTTCCTGTTCGCGGTCGCCCAGCTGCCGCATGTCACCGCACCACCGGCAGTACTCTGGCCCAACGCGGGGCCGGTCTCCTAGCCCGTATTAGGGAAACTAAGGGCAGCAACCGATGGAGGTGCGGTTGCTGTGCGACGAACTACCGAAGATCCCCCGACGACGACGCTGCGACGGAGCTTTCCAAACACGAGGACAACTAGGGAAAGTCCTGACGGCGAAACCTCACTTATCGAAGGTGACCTGACGACGCAACATGGAAGCAGCAGAACAAGTCGATGCAGCCGTGACCCGACGCCATGGCCTAACTACAACGCGAGACGGCAAACTAGCGACCTCGACGTTCTTCTCGATGGCAACAGTGTGACCACTGTCGTCGATACCGGAGCCGACTATTCCGTCATCAGCAGGTCGTACGCCGCGAAGTTGAAGAAACTAAGGACAGCTTGGGAAGGCCCCGAAATCCCCACAGCCGGAGGTCATCTAGTAACACCGGCAGGAATCTGCACAACGAGAGTCACCATAAACGGCCAGATTTATCCTGTAGACTTCATAGTCCTACAGCGTTGCTCGAGAGATGTCATCCTTGGCATGGACTTCTTATGCCTACATGGTGCAGTCATCAACCTAAGAACAAAGTATATAACGTTATCGACAGAAGCACTACTGCCGCACACGCTGTCAGAGAACCACACCTTGAATGTGCTACAAGAACTAGCCACCATTCCGCCCCGCTCCAGCGTCATTATTTCAGTCGGCACTGCGAAATCACGTGACTTGGAAGGCGTAGTTGAAGGCAGTCAGCAGCTGTTGGTCACCCGCAATATTTGCGTCGCAAGAGGAATTGCAGAGCTGTGGGGAGGCAAAGTGACGGTTATGCTCACGAATTTCAGCAAGGAGTACAAACACGTGAACAAACGGACGACGGTCGGATACATCGAAGAAATTGTAGAAACCACCACTGCTTTTGCCCTCGCCGATTCTGCGGAACCTGCTCAAAGGAACGAAGCCCCTCCCTCAGCTTTCGATGTCAATCGCAGCCTTCCAAACCATAAGCAAGGACAGCTCAAGACCCTGCTCCGACAATACGAAGATTGCTTTTCGTCGTCGCCGAAAACTCGGCAGACCCCAATCGCTAAACATCGCATCATAACCGAGGAAAATGCCAGACCACTTCGTCAGAGTCCGTACAAGTCTTCGACGCGAGAAGGCGGGGCCGTAAAGAGACAAGTTGATGAAATGCTACAGGTTAACTTCATCCAGCCGTCCAAAAGTCCATTGGCTTCCCCAGTGGTGTTAGTGAAGAAGGATGGAATCCTACGTTTCTGCGTCAATCATCGCCGCCTCAACAAAATCACAAAAAGCACGTTTATCCTCTCCCACGAATACACGACAACTCGATCGGCTCCATAACGCGAAGTACTTTTCGTCGATGGACCTCAAGACTAGCTCTTGGCAAATCGAAGTCGACGAGAGAGACCGAGAGAAGACTGCGTTTAAAACACCGGACGGCCTCTTGAGTGTAAAGTGATGCCCTTCGGTCTTTGTTCGGCGCCTGCCACTTTTCAACGCGTTATGGATACAGTACTGGCAGGATTTAAATGGCAGACCTGCCTTGTGTACTTGGACGACGTCGTCGTGTTTTCCTAGAGTTTCGACGAAAATCTTAAGCGCCTTGAAGCTGTCAAGATCTTAAGCGCCTTGAAGCTGTCAGCCATCAAGACGTCCGGACTCACCCTGAAGCCAGAAAAGTGCTGATTTGCGTACGAGGAGCTCTTGTTCCTGGGGCACGTGATTAACGAGTGTAAAGTTCTTTCCGATCTGCAGAAAACAGCCTCTATCGCTGACTTTCCCTCTGCCCACTGAAAAAAAGGCAGTGGGCCGATTTCTGGTACTGTGCTCCTATTATAGGCGGTTTGTCAAAAACTTCGGCTGCATCGCCGATCCACTCACTAACCTTACCAGGGTTGACGTGGAGTGTAAGTGAGGAAAGCGACAGGAAGACACTTTCGATGAGCTAAAGCAATGCCTCCAGACGTCTCCGGTGCTTGCTCATTTCGACGAATTAGCTGAGACAGAAATACACACTGACGCAAGCAGCGTAGGTCTCGGCGCCGTTCTTGTGCAGAGGGCTGACGGACTGGAAAGGGTTATTAGTTACGCCAGCAGAGGTAAATTATTCCGCAAGAGAAAAAGAGTGCCTCGCGATCATCTTGGCTACGTCGAAATTTCGACCCTACCTCTACGGCAGGCCCTTCAGGTCACCTCGCACGATGGAGCCTGAGACTTCAAGAATACAATATTTCCGTCGTTTGCAAGTCCGGCAAGAAACACTCCGACGTCGACTGTCTCTCAAGTGCGCGTGTCGACCCACCACCGCCCGGTGACCTGGGTGACGACTACTTCTTGGGAACGATAACTACGGGCGACTTCGCTGAACGACAGCGGGCCGAACCAGAACTTAGGGCCCTAATAAAATGCCTCGAAGGCAGAACCACCTGTTCCGTGGGTATTCAAGCACGCACTTGCGTCGTTCTTCCTGCGGAGCAGTCTTCTCCAAAAGAAAAACTTCTCACCGCTTCGAGCCGAGTACCTCCTTGTGAGGCCTTCAGCCCTGCGACAGAATTCCTGCAGGCCCTGCACGGTGATCCGATGGCAGGGCACCTCGGTGCTTCCCGCACGCTCGCTAGGATACAAGAAAGGTACTACTCGCCACGTCTTACCGCCGAAGTCACTCGTTATGTGAGGACATGCCGGGATCGCCAGCGACGCAAGACACACCGACAAGGCCAGCGGGATTTCTGCAGCCCATTAAACCACCTCGCCGACCATTGCAGCTGATCGGTATGGGCCTACTGGGGCCGTTCCCGACGTCTACTTTCGGAAACAAGTGGATTGTGGTAGCTACCGACTACCTCACCCGCTACGCCGAGACAAAAGCCCTGCCAAAAGGCAGTGCATCCGAGGTAGCTGAGTTTTTCGTCGAAAACTTCGTCTTACGACGTCACGGCACCCCGGAGGCCCTCCTCACCGACACAGGAACGGCATTTACTGCCGACCTAACTCAAGCGATCTTGGCATACAGCCAGACAAGCCACCGCCGGATGACAGCGTACCACCAACAGACCAACGGCCTCACCGAGCGGCTAAACAAGACCATCGCCGACATGCTGGCAATGTACGTGGATGACGAATACAAGACGTGGGACGCCACTCTTCCGTACGTGACCTTCGCATACAACACAGCGGTGCAGGAGACGAAGCAGATCATCATCATCATCATCATCATCATCTGCCTGCCTACGTCCCCTGCAGGACAAAGGCCTCTCCCATGTTCCGCCAGTCAACTCGGTCCTGTGCTTGCTGCTGCCAATTTATACCCCCAAACACCTTAATCTCATCTACCCGCCTAGCCTCCTGTCTCCCCCTAACCTGCTTCCCTTCTCTAAGAATCCAGTCAGTTACCCTTAATGACCAGCGGTTATCCTGTCTACGCGCTACATGCCCAGCCCATGTCCATTTCCTCTTCTTTATTTCAACTATGATATCCTTAACCCCTGTTTGTCCCCTAATCGACTCTGCTTTCTTCTTGTCTCTTAGGGTTACACCTACTATTTTTCTTGCCATTGATCGCTGCGTCGTCCTCAATTTAATCTGAACCCTCTTTGTAAGTCTCCAGGTTTCTGCTCCGTAGCTAAGTACCGGCAAGATACAGCTGTTATATTTCCTCTTGAGGGATAGTGGCAATCTACCTGTCATAATTTGAGAGTACTTGCCGAATGTGCCCCACCCCATTCTTATTCTTCTAGTTACTTGGATCTCGTGGTTCGGCTCTGCGGTTATTACCTGCCCTAAGTGGACATAGTCTTTTACAACTTCAAGTGCACTATTACCTATCTCAAAGCGCTGCTCCTTTCCGAGGTTGTTGTACATTACTTTCGTTTTCTGCAGATTAATTTTAAGACCCAGCTTTCTGCTCTCCTTGTCTAACTCCGTAATCATGAGCTGCAGTTCATCCCCTGAGTTACTCAGCAATGCTACGTCATCGGCGAAGCTCAGGTTACTAAGGTATTCTCCATTACCTTTTATCCCTAACTGTTCCCATTCTAGGCTTCTGAAAACCTCCTGTAAGCACGCGGTAAATAGCATTGGGGAGATTGTGTCCCCCTGCCTTACACCCTTCTTGATTGGTATTCTGTTGATTTCTTTATGAAGCACTAATGTTGCAGTTGATCCCCTGTAGATTTCTTCCAGAATGTTTATATATACTTCATCTATGCCCTGATTCCGCAGTGTCTGCATGACGGCTGATATTTCTACTGAATCAAACGCCTTCTCGTAATCCATGAAGGCAATGTATAGTGGTTGGTTTACTCTGAGCATTTCTCTATTACCTGATTGATAGTATGAATGTGGTCAATTGTTGAGTAGCCAGGTCGAAATCCTGCTTGTCCCTTTGGTTGATTGAATTCTAATGTTTTCTTTACTCTGTTAGCAATTACGAAGCAGATATCTCCATACAAATTGGTTTACGGAAGAATCCCGGCAACGACGCTCGACGCCATGCTACCCAACGTCACCAACGAAGATAACCTCGATGTTGATGAGTACCTTCAACGCACCGAAGAAGCTCGACAACTCGCTCGCCTCCGTATCGGGAACCAACCGACGACCGACAGCCGCCGTTACTATCTTCGACGACGCTTAGTGGAATACCAGTCCGGTGAACGTGTTTGGGTGTGGACGCCGATACGCCTAAGGGGACTCAGTGAAAAGCTTCTGCGACGGTACTTCGGACCGTACAGGGTGGTTTGACGTCTCGGCCCACTCGATTGCGACGTTGTCCCCGACGGCATCACGAACTTTTAACGACGCCGCTCGTGACCTGAAGTCGTCGATGTCGCGTGTCTCAAGCCGTTTCATGCGAGTTAACGAGCTGAAACAGTGTAATTTGTTGTTGTATTAGTGCTGTATTATAATTTATTGCTTGTACTTTCTTGCATTGTTGCCCCGCCGTGGTGGTTTAGTGGCTAAGGTACTCGGCTGCCGACCCACAGGTTGCGGGATTGAATCCCGGCAGCGGTGGCTGCATTTCCGATGGAGGCGGAAATGTTGTAGGCCCGTGTGCTCAGATTTGGGTGCCTGTTGAAGAACCCCAGGTGGTCAAAATTTCCGCAACCCTCCACTACGGCGTCTCTCATGATCATATGGTGGTTTCGGGACGTTAAACCCTGTCTATCTATCTATCAATCTATCTATCTATCTATCTATCTATCTATCTATCTATATATATAATATAATATATATATATATATATATATATATATATATATATATATATATATATATATATATATATATATATATATATATATATATATATATATATATCGAATCTTGCAATATTGTTGTGGTTTCATCTTCCGTTAAAGCATCGGGACGATGCCTTTTTCAGAGGGGGGGGGGGCAATGCCACGTTCTTTTTCTCAAGTTTTGTTATCGCCCCAATACGCTACGTATTCTCAGCGCAAACCACGCCTGCCGTTTTCTAGAAGCTTCAGGACAGTGGTAGGTCATTTTTTTAAGATCACGCTAACTCCGCTAACTATACAGGTTATTCTGGAGCCTACGTCTCCACTAGTGATAACGCTAGAACATTCGACGGCAAGTGCATAAATGCCGACGCGCATCGCCGCTTGTCTGTTGATCGACGGCTGACGATCCGTTCGCCGCTATCAGTGCAGGTCTGCTACTGTTGATCCGACTTTGTGTTTACCGGGCACCAGTTCGCACATATAACCCGTTAAACCTTCATACTACTGTCTGTTTGTTTGAAGACTTCACAACCCTGTGACAATGTTCTCTACCTTAAATAGACCTGGAGGCTTCTGATTGAAGGACCACTCACCAGGTTCCGTACAAAATTTTAGTTAGACAGTGGAAGTTGTTGGCTGTCCGATGAGGAACATTTTGCAACAAAAATTTTTTGAATTGGCTCATCAAGAGCAGAGAAAACGGGTTTTATGAAGCGGCGCGAAACAAGGATGAGAGGAGGTGAGCTCGAAACCCTTGCCACTTCTCCGCGTAGCTTTCGCAAGCCAAATCTCTTCCCCACCCTCTCCGGCATCCGACAAAGAGTTGACGTGCGCATGACGTGCTCAAACACGTCCGGCGTTGCTTTGTTGACAAGCGTTAATTTGTGGTCTTCTACCTGTTTCTGCGGGCATAGAGTTTCCTAAAATTAACTAGACGGGACTCTGTCGCTGCGATCGCTCAGTGACCATGAGAAAGATGGGCAGTGCACGCATTTGCCTAGTCTTCGTACTTGCGGGCGGCGAATGGTACTTGTGGCTTAATGAACTGCTGTGTTTCGGTATTGTTTCAAAAGAAAGATTCATCGCTTTTAAACTTTGTGACCCAAATCAAAAAGGTAAGTCTAAAAGAATAAGGTGGTGAAGCGCAACCGCTCAACATTTTCTAATTTTCGTTTCGTGAGAAAACAGCTTCAAGCCACACACACACACACACACACACACACACACACACACACACACGCACACGCACACGCACACGCACACGCACACGCACACGCACACGCACACGCACACGCACGCATGCACGCACGCACGCGCACGCACGCACGCACGCGCACACACACGCACGCGCACACACACGCACGCGCACACACACGCACGCGCACACACACACACGCGCACACACACACACACACGCGCACACACACACACACGCGCACACACACGCACGCACGCACGCGCGCGCGCGCGCGCGCGAAGCCAAAATGTGGCCAGAAGTATGAAGATTAGACAAATGTGTGTATGTCACAAACGACTCCAATTTTCGGAGCATCCGCGGGCCCCACCTTCCAAGGAAGGGCGCTTTGTGTTGGGGGACGACATCCGGCGACTATAACGACCCAGCGTGGCGCCGGCTCGTCTTCCCTGCACCGGTACCGGAAGGGGCACCGGCGATCTAAACAAGGAAAATTACTCCCAGATGAGGCGGGAGCACGTGTACGCCCCTGAGGAAGTTTGAACTGCCTCGGAAAAGGCAGTTGACGTACAGCCAGCAACAAGTGCGGTCGTCGGTGTCGCGAGTCTCGCGTAGGCGGCGAGCATGGAGTGACCCGCGCAACGTATTGAGACGGCTGCAATTCCGGGCACCCTCGTCGTCTACCAAGCCGGCGAGACCTTCAGCGGCACCCGTCAACTCCCCTACGTGCACCAAGAGCTGGCCTGGTTCGTATGGAACTTTTATTGTGACTTTTTTTTTAAATCGTTAAATTGTTTCAACCAGCCTTTTTTTTAATCTGTGTAGTTGTGTGCGCTGCGACGTACATAGATATTCAAAAGCGCGACCAATGATCATTCTGTAATTATTTCCTTGTAACCCTCTTTTACGATTTCCATTTTGTTATTATTTTATTAATGTTTCGCATATTTGTCGGTGTTTTGTGCCTCTTGTAGTGTTCTTCTAGAGCATAGTATGTTTTATAGCCTTTCTTTCTCATCGCGTATCAGTTTTCTTCATCTGCTATTTTTGTTAACTCCTGCATTTGCCCTTGTTTCAATTAAATCCTTGTTTATGTGTAATCGAACCCGGTGTCTGCTCTATGAGTGCGTCGGTCAGGCTCACACATCACCACACGTGCAACCCCGCACGGGTCGACCAACCCGCAAATAAATTTGAAATGTGCCACTTCGAGGCCTTTCAGGCGATCGCAGGCCGAAGCGTAAAGTGGAATGCCTGCGAGTCTGCCGCACGTCGGTGTTGGATCGGCGGGGCCTCACCCGAAGTGCGTGACATTATCTGGCGTCCGCGACAGGACTGGCCGACCACGTGGTGGTGTCTGAAAGACTGACGTAGCTCAGAGCGTGATATGTAGACGTCCTTTTATTGTTTTGTTGGTGGACAACTGATTTAACAATGGACGACACGGAGTTTGATAAGCTGATAGAACAGGGCAGGGGCTTTGGCTTTGAGGGCAGAGAATTGTACGATTTCGTGGAAAGAGAGCGCACTAAGCGTAAAGAGGAGCGTGATGCGGAACGCGCATATTTCAGACAACTCGCTCAACTCGAGATGGAACGAGAAAAAGAGCGGTCCAGACTCAGAATACAGGAAGCAAAAGAGCGCTTTAAATTAGGACAGTTCACTACGCAGCCGGACCCCTGCTCAGGCTCTGAAATTTCCAATAGCGCGACCGTCCATGCCCCGAACAAGTTGGCACAGTCGTACCATGAGTACGTTGAGAAACTGCGCCTGAAGATTCAAAGCAGGTGGCACGAGTTTTAGGCTTTTGATGTAATGCATAAAAGATGCAAAGAGCCCGAATGTGTAGAGCCGCCAAAGGCTGGGCAGGCCGGTAGTACTTGGGAGGCGGACTGTAGGTTCATTCCTGAACCTAATGTGTTAGCTGTAGAAAGCGCTTTTGTGGCAAAAGTGGCCAATGAAAGCTGAAGAAATGGTGACGAGGAGCTGTGCTGGCAGGGTGCGAATGGTACAGAAAAACCCTCTGCTGGTGACTCGCCACAGCCACCATGTATGTTCGTCTCTATGGCAGCTGACACTGAAGTCCGCAGTACTACCAGATCGGCAGGCAAGAACCCCTGTAATTACATTGGGTCAGAGCCATGTGCTGAAGTGCATTGTGGACTGGACAGCACAATTGTAGATAGTTCTTTCAGGTGCGAGCGGCGCAGCCCTGAGGAATCCATTTGCATTGTTCAGGAGCCGGTTAAGCTGTTCTCAAGTGAGGATAGCATTGATTCAAGAAGAAATAATCCCGGCTGTGTTCCCAGTGTATCAATTCGGACCGACCAGAGTAGTTATGCTCAAGATTTGATGGAAGCAGATGCTCCAAAAAAGGGCACAAGGAAATGTGCCAAACGAAAAAGACGCCGAAAGGTACAGAAAGCAGCCAAGGCTGTGAGAAAACCCAAACAAATGAGAGGCCCCAAACGTGACACAAAGCAACGAAAGATTCGTTTGCGCGTGGTGACATTCGCAAGGCGAGCACGTCCCCATGCCCCGAACCGCCCGAAGGGTAGGGAGGTGAGGCAGGCGATTGTAACTGCTGCTCGGAGGAGCCGACCCCCACCACTCCATTCTTGTGTTCCAGGAGCGGAATGCACGGGGAGGGAGCGCATTATGCCTAGACGACGCGACGCGGTTGTGAAGCCTATTTCCGTAGAACGCGGTGTCGACGATGGCTTGCTGCCACAGGGTAGACTAACGAGAAACAGGCGTCCATGTGGCAGCCGTACACTCTTTTGTCTGCCCTGGTTGCTTCGAACGACTCCCCCAAGAGCGCGGCCACCTCGAGCACGGATAAAAGTTACGTACATAGGAACTCAAGGGTAACCTTAAAGGCAAATGACTTGTTGTTTGAAACAATGTTCATTTCTGTTTTTCGATTTAGGAGCATTCCATGAATGGGGGGACTAATAGCTTAGTTAATTTTTTGGTTTGCTTTTGTCGTCTGTGTGTTTGTAGACGATGTTCTGTTGTTTCAACCTATTACCCGTTCAGTTAGGGAAGCCTTGTTTTAGGGATATTTTTATTTCATTAGTTGGGCTTTTTGTTTTAACAGACTGGTTGATCATGCAATCGAAGTGTATCACGGTCAGCTTGTGTGATAAACATGACGCTTTGTTCTTGAAAGCTTTCTTTTTTTGTTATTATTTTGAAAGAAAGCGCTTTAGTGTGGAGCATGTTCAAGAACTGTACATAAATGTTCATGCCGATTTATTACTCATTCATCTTTTTCGAAAGCTGCGTATCAATAAGTGACTTTTTAATATAGCTTAAAGCGTGTATTGTTTTAATATGTGGCATCAAAGGATGCTTACGTGCCTTAGCTTGCAAGGGTACAGTATTTTTGAGATTTTCTTTTCGAACATGTGCGGCCATGACGTTGTGCGCGAGTTATAACTTTCATCTTATGGTGACTGTGAAGCGTAGTGTGTCAGGTGTTCTCTGCGATGTCGTCCACGTCAGTGAAATGGTGCGCGAAAAAGAAAACGCATTGATGGACAACCAGAACACAGCAAGCTCTCGAACATTGCGCGTTTGTGATTTTCTTGAACATTACGCAGTAATATTTTTAATAAGGGGCTATGTGACAAACGACTCCAATTTTCGGAGCATCCGCGGGCCCCACCTTCCAAGGAAGGGCGCTTTTGTGTTGGGGGACGACATCCGGTGACTATAACGACCCAGCGTGGCGCCGGCTCGTCTTCCCTGCACCGGTACCGGAAGGGGCACCGGCGATCTAAACAAGAAAAATTACTCCCAGATGAGGCGGGAGCACGTGTACGCCCCTGAGGAGGTTTGAACTGCCTCGGAAAAGGCAGTTGACGTACAGCCAGCAACAAGTTCGGTCGTCGGTGTCGCGAGTCTCGCGTAGGCGGCGAGCATGGAGTGACCCGCGCGACGTATTGAGACGGCTGCAATTCCGGGCACCCTCGTCGTCTACCAAGCCGGCGAGACCTTCAACGGCACCCGTCAACTCCCCTACGTGCACCAAGAGCTGGCCTGGTCCATATGGAACTTTTATTGTGACTTTTTTTTTAAATCGTTAAATTGTTTTAACCAGCCTTTTTTTAATCTGTGTAGTTGTGTGCGCTGCGACGTACATAGATATTCAAAAGCGCGACCAATGATCATTCTGTAATTATTTCCTTGTAACCCTCTTTAACGATTTTCATCTTGTTGTTATTTTATTAATGTTTCGCATATTTGTCTGTGTTTTGTGCCTCTTGTAGTGTTCTTCTAGAGCATAGTTTGTTACATAGCTGTTCTTTCCATCGTGCATCAGTGTTATTCCTCTCTGTTATTTTCGTTAACTCCTGCCTTTGCTCTTGTTTCAATTAAATGCTTGTTTATGTGTAATCATACTCCGTGTCTGCTCTATGAGTGCGTCGGTCAGGCCCACACATCACCACACGTGCAACCCCGCACGGGTCGACCAACCCGCAAATAAATTCGAAATGTGCCACTTCGAGGCCTTTCAGGCGTCGCAGGCCGAAGCGTAAAGTGGAAGCCTGCGAGTCTGCCGCACGTCGGTGTTGGATCGGCGGGGCCTCACCAGAAGTGCGTGACAGGGTACTACCCATCATTCCCATGCTCGCTGAAGGGCCGTGCGTTGCAGCTCCCATACACTAGCGCCAGAGTTCCCTCTAGTGTATATTAAGGAACTCTATGTCTGCGAGATCGTTAGGAAAACGCTGGCTTAGACGTGGTGTAATAGATGAGCAAAATGAGTGCGCGAACGCGTAGGAGCGTTTCCACGGTGGTCGTCTGCTCCATGCGCTGACCGTGGGGACACGAACGCATGCGAAACGCCGACACATTAGTCCCGCATCTCGTTGCGATTCGCGGGAGTAAAATGAAAAAAGACGCTCACATTCCTTTATTGCGTCTCATTATCTATCGTTTTATTAATCTGTTCAAGCAACAAATTACATAAACTACGCATGAAGTGTTAAAAAAAATTGGCAGCATATCCACAGAGTGAATAATGGAGAGTGGGGCAAAGCATTCGTCCGTCCATTCGTTCTTGCTTCCGTCCGTCCATGCGTCCATCTGTGTGACCGTGCATGCGTTCATCCGCCCGTCCGTGCGTGCGTCTGTTTGTGCGTCCGTCCCTGCGTTGGACCATGCATCCGCCCCTGCGTCCGTTCATGCGTCCATCCATGCATCTTTCCGTTCGTCTATCTATTCAACACTTCAAGTACCACCATCTCGCATCTTTTCATCATATATTCCCCTTATAGAAGCACCGCCATTCAGCGGACATTCCAAGGACTAAACGAGAGGTAGCACAAGCACACTTTCTTACGGCTGCGCTTTGGGTCCACTTCCCTCCTTTAACCACCTCGAGTTCATGGTATATTCTAGTTCACTGTATTCATGGCACTGCGGCCCAACGCTCGCTGAAACTTTCTAAAACCAAGGAAGTCACGCCCAGCGAGTATAACGTAGCAACCTTTTCCTGTCAGATAGGGCTCAATGTACATGTCAATGGCTGCTAATGGGAAATGAAAGACAGTAGAATTGGGCTTTTACTTTCTTACGGCTTGCGCTTCGTATCTACTTCCCGCCTTTAACCACCTCGAGTTCATGGTGTATACTAGTTCATTGTATTCATGGCACTGCGGCTCAACGCTCGCCAAACCTTTCTAAAACTACGGAGGTTACACCCAGCGAGTATAACGTAGCAACCCTTTTTTTGTCAGATAGTGCTCAATGTACATGCCAATGGGTGCTAATGGGGATCGCAGCGTGGGCGTTAACTGGAAGCCGAATGCTCCTGTCTCTCCTTCCCCATTGGCCGCCGTTGGCATGTACATTGAGCACTATTGTTTATTCTTCAACAACGCACAGAAGAAATTTCTCACCGGCACCACATTGGAGGTCAAAAGTTTATACTTGTTACATACTACAATGGCTGCGAGGGACGAACGGGTGCCGCTATAAGGTGCTTCGACCCTAAAAATTTCTCAGTATCATGTGCCACTGTCTGCAACGTCAGAGCATAGTCGTTTACGTAGAAGACCAACGTGACTGCATTGCCGTGTACGCACGGCCATTAAAACGCGCACATCATGCCCTCATTCTCTAGGTGTGCGCCGGCAGAGATGAGGGAGATATCTCGTCTTGATCGGTTGTCCGTGCGAATCTTTTGACTGCTGTTATGAATTAAATCGTGCAAAGCTTTTGAGGGGTGGGGGATTGAGAACCCTTTCACAACCTTCCTTTCCTCCAGGTGCATCCCTGTCTTATGGTCCAACTTTAAATGTTCTATAACATTCTTTCAGTGCAAGAGCAGAAAATACCCGCATGGATGGATGGATGGATGGATGGATGGATGGATGGATGGACGGACGGACGGACGGACGGACGGACGGACGTACGGACGTACGTACGTACGTATGTACGTACGTATGTACGTATTTATGTATGTATGTATGTACGTACGTACGTACGTATGTACGTATGTATGTATGTATGTATGTATGTATGTATGTAATGTATGTATGTAATGTATGTATGTATGTATGTATGTAATGTATGTATGTAATGTAATGTATGTATGTAATGTAATGTAATGTAATGTAATGTAATGTAATGTAATGTAATGTAAATGTCAAAAGTGCTTGTAGTACGCGAAAAATTCTTCGCATTTAAAACTGCCTTTGCCAGCCATCTCCGACTCTCGGCGTACGCAGGTGTGGCCGCACGCCCTGGAGACGCGACGGTAACACCTGGAGACGAAGGCGACAACAACAACAGCTCAGCGACATTGGTGATCCATAAGTACGAGACGCCGCCTGGGTCAGAAAAGCAGCACGTGGTGCAGACCGAGGACTTGGAACGATACGTGGCAGCCATGAAGCAGACAGCGGGCTTCAAGGATCAGCTCTTGGTGAGTGGTGTACATCGGTACTGCGCAATGATCAAGTGAGAACCACAAGAAGGGGGGGGGGGGGCAGATTTTCATATGCCACCGTGGTCGCTGGGCATAAGAAAGGCAGGATAGCTTTTAGAATAGCCAGCTGTCGCATGTTCATTGCGCACTTGCGCAAAATAGAAGTCTTCTCCCTTACGTTGTGGTGATGAAATTGTGGTGATACGCACACAGGCTTATCAGACAAGTTTACGTATTTGGGCGAACATATGGCCACAAGTTACAATATGTGTAGAAAAAACTGCGAGTCCGCCGAACTTCAAAGAAACCTGAAAACAACTCGTTTTTTTTCCCTCTAAGGCCAGAGCGCGTGGCGCATGCCAGCTAGGTCGGGGCAGGTGCTCGTGCCACCATGGTCTCTGCGCGGCACGATAATCGATAAACCAACTGCGTTGTGCAGGGCAAGCCAGACCTGAACCCATGTTGAGCAGGTGAAAAAAATCATTGTTTTTTAGGTGTTTCATCACAGAACTGTAAATTATATGTTCTAAAGTTTTACAACATATCGAAGTTAGCGAAATCGGTCTATAGTTTTGAATAGAATGTTTGGGACCACTTTTATGAATAGCAAGAACTACTGCTGTTTTCCATTGAGTTGGTACAGACCTACTGTGTAGAAATTAATTGAACAAGACGACTAAGAAATTAGCAATTTCCTGAGGACATGCTTTGAGTACCTTGGTTGGTATGCCATCAGGACCGCCAGCTGAATTGTTTTTCAGATTACTAAGGATCTTAGGAACACCATTGTACGTGACAGTGACCATGGGCATATCCTCGTAGCGGTAAATCTGGAATTATTGGATGTTGATTAGCGCACGTGTTAGAAAACACGGATTTAAAATAGGAGTTAAAAGAGCAAGCCTTTTTGTAATCGTCAAAGACTGCTTCTCCGTTTACCAAAAGATTTGGTATCGCGTTCACCTCATTACTGTTCGCTTTATTAAGTTTCCAAACTTCTTTAGGATTATTTTTAAGAGCTACATCGAGCGAAGGAATGTATTTATCCTTATTTACTTTAAACAAATATTTTATTTTTTAGCTCATGTCACGCATTTTATCAGACACACTCTGTTGGTGATTTTTAAATATGCAGCGTAGAGGCGGCATTTCCTGCTAATTAAAGCTCGTATCTCCTTGTGAACCCTTGACTTGTCGTTGTGGCGTCGACTTGTTACGAGTTTAGAAGGGATGTATTCTTCAACTAAATTCATCAATGTATCACGAAAAACAGACCACAATTCATCAATGTTGATTGACTCGGTCATTTCACAGAATTCAGGGTAGAAAAGACAAAGTTCTTGAGACAATGACGCATCGTCACCTCGCTCCTAAAAATAAACTTTTCGAGGTTGTTTTTGGACTGATCTCAATGATGTGTTAGTGTAAGTGGCGACGACACAGTCATGATCACTAATACCTGGGATGACAACCACATCTTGTAGCACCGACTCAGAGTTAGCGAAAATAAATCCAGCATGTTGGCGGAAGAGTGACCTTGTCTTGTGCACTCGGTTACGAATTGAGTCAAATCATTTGTCGTGACAAGCTCTGAGAAAGAACAGGACAGTGAACTCGAGTCGGACAACACATGTCTACCATTATTCCAGGCAACCATAGGCATACTGAAGTCTCCTCTAAGAATAAAGCTGCAGTTTATTGTATTTAAAAATTGAGATAACTCATCGAATGATTCTGGGTTAGTCGAGCTAGGGGATTGGTAGGAGGAACCAACTGCAAAGAAAGTTCCATTGTTAAGTCGCACCTTGCACCAAACGGATTCTGAATGATGAAAAGTAGTGGACTGTTGACTACTCTGAAGAAGTTCATTGACAAGTATAAAAACACCGCCACCTTGTGTGTTCCTATCAGATCGCTATACATCGTAACCAGGAGGATATACTTCAAAGTTAGCAATAGATTCATGTAACCAAGATTCAGTTCCAATAACTATGGAAGGTTGCGTAGTAGACAACAAAGTAGTGAATTCATCCACTTTATTTTTGAAGCTGCAGCAGTTTACCAGCAGTATAGTTAGAGATAAGTTGCGAGAAGGAAAACGTTTAGAGTTCGCACTTGCGGTTTTTTGATTCGCGAATTGCTTGCCATGTATCTATCTCTTGAGTTCCGTCACCCTATCTTCTGCAGTGCCATAGACGAAAGTTTTATTTCCTGTATAAAGTTTATCTAACCGCAGCTTGAAAGGGAGTTTCAGACCTTGAGCATATTGAGTCAACTTAAAGCTCGCCCGTGTAGTAGGAGCGAAATCCTCGCGAATTACATAGTTTTTATCTTTCAGCCTTGATCGGGAATACAAAGTTTGTTCCTTAACTTTAAATCTAGAAACTTAGATGGTTATCGGTCAGTTTCTTATCTCACAGTACTTTCCTAATCTGTGAGCACGTTCAATATCTTGTGTTGTGGCAGTCTGATCAAGCTCTTCCTTGAAAAACGCTATTGCATTTTTCTCAGATTTCCGCCAGCTTTTATTTGCGTTGTCAGGCAGCCCAAACACTATCAGGTTGTTCCTGCGAGACCTGTCGCCACTGTCTTCGAGAGACATTTCGATTTCAACCAGTTTCTGTCGATTTTCAGAAAAGCTTTCTTTCCCTGTAAAAAAGTTGCTTTGAAGAGCAGCAACGGGGTACTCTGCAGTTCCTGAAGAGAAGCAGCAAAAGCAGACTGCTGTTTTCTCACGTCTTCTAGTTCAGCGAAAAAACGCGTCTTGCCCTGCTCTAGCCTGCTCACAATTTCATAAATCCCTTCTAGACTAGCACTATCACTTTTACTTCTTGTAGCCGGACCAGGGTCAGGGTTTAGTTCCACGTCACCGGAGAGCAGTAAGAGCAATATATCAAAGACGTGAGAGCAAAGCGCGCGCAAACACATCCACTTTTTCAAAAACTGAAATAGGCAGTCGGGGCACGACACCGCTATCAACGATCGATTTAAACATAGATAGCAAGGTTCAGGGTTTCGGTAACTAACCTGCGCGAAAAGGCGAGGTAAGCCCATGTCGGCAGCGGTGACACTCCCCAGTGGCAGTCTGTCGAACTGATGCTTTAGTAGGGCCTGTGCCCCTGCTGTATCAGTTGACGGAGGTGGTTGCCAGGCCAGATGCTTGAAAGAATCCAACCTTGGCACTTGCTTGTCGTTTACCAGAAGAAACGACATCACAATCACCATTAGATCGCACGCATCTGACCGTATCGTAGAAAATGAAGACGATGGCAGGCCTCCGCTTGCATTGAAGAAACCAGGCAGCGGAATCAGCAAAGTTCCAATGAGAAACCTGCGCGAAAAGGCAAGGTATGCTCATGTCGGCAGCGGTGACATGCCCGTGACACGGCAGCGGTGTTATGATGGAATCTTCGAAACAGGCAGTAACTGCAGGGTCATTTCTTCTTCACTTCCTGATGTTCATAAAAACATCTTTGAATATTCTCACTATATCTTAATGTATCCTAGTAGCGTTTTTTGTTATGTAGGCTCCTCGGAAGGTCATTCATGTACATGAGTTTTTGAACTAGGAGAGCTGTCGTCTTGTATTGATTCTCGGCGCACCGGAAATGGTGTTGCACGGTGGGCATCAAAAGAAAGGGCTTGAGGTTCTTCTGAAAAACACCCTGGCCATCCTTCATGTTTGTTGTTCTGGTAATGGTTTATTTTCCTCGGGAAAAGTAACGAACCACGGGAATCGGAGGGAACCTCCATCCTTTTCGTAGAGCCCTATCTGAAGGAACGTTTTATCTACTTCCTTTGTCATAGCCCCCTTGTATCTTCGGATACGCACAAGTACGGCTTCGTCGAGGTTTAGGTTCGGACCAGATTCCAAGTTTTTGTTCACAGATTTCGCTCCAGGTTCATGTGAGGACGCGTCAAAACGATGAATATTTTTGTTGTATTCCGGTCTTCTTTGATCACTGCTCAATGTGGCATGTTGTATGGTCGGCGATAACGTGTGTAACTTGAACCGGAAACTCTTTTTCGCTGAACCTTCTTCAATATATACACGTATAGACTTTTCATATTTTCCAGAAGGCTGCGGTCTTTTATCAGCTCACGCAACAAGTTTTAAAGGCGTTTAGTGGCCACAGAAAAATTGTCTTCAAGCTCTACAGTTTTATTCCAAGAACATCGAGCTTGGTAACGACCGTCTCTTTTAGTTATATTTTGCTCGAATACTTGTAGTGTCTGGTCGATCTTGTAGATGATTTCTTCATCTTTCTCGCCGATACTTTCAAGATTTAAAATTGCATGACAGCCTCTGAAAACAGGTCTTTTTCAATACAGGTTCGTAATACTATGGTCGTCAAGCAGTTGGTGGTTTTCCCTGAGACGGGTAGTGTACCTTGCGCAGTCCATCCCAGTTTAGCGTGCACAGCCTTTAGGTTTTTCCATCTGTTGCACACGCTTCTCACGTCAGCATTCTCAAAACGGCAGTAATAGTATGAACCTACACACAAAGAATGGAGTTGTTGTTCTCTTCTCTCTGATACACTTCTCGCGTTTCCGATTCACTTTTCTTCATCTTCTTGGTTATTTCATCGTCTGCAGTTGGAGTGTACTCGCTACAGATGTCCTCCACTTCTAAAGCTTCGATCACAATAGCTTCCTTCGTAGATTTTTCGAAGATGCTCACTCTCACTCCTCTCATAGTTTTCTGCGTCTTGTGCTCCAACGCACACTGTTCTATATACTTGCAACAGCTGGCAGCCAAGTTGGTGAGATGCTTTAATGGTGATCAAGCTCTGCTTATTTCCTCCATACAAGAGTATTCATACGGTAGCTTTTGGCACAAAATAAACACGAGAGACAGACAAGCGCAAGCTATCACATGAACTATTACCTGAATTGCGGTTTTCCGTCTTTCGTGTTTATTTCGCGCCTAAAGCTACCGTAGAAGTGAACCAACTCGCCCAACAAGTCACTCTATTGAAGAGTATTCTGTAGTTTCTTGATGACGCTTTCCCTGCTAAAGCTGTCAAAGACTACAATATTAAAATAGGGCTCGTTTGTTCTGACAGGAGATTGACTGCTGTCGCAGAGGCTACTTTTGCCTTCTTCCGGAAGTCTGGGTCCTACATGGATGTTACATGTCGTTGAGAACATCTGTAACGTTTTAGTTTTCTAAACATCAAAAACATCGCCCTGTCTTGCTGAGCATTTCTTTATTTTCTGGCAACCTCATCTTGCTGTCGCAGACTTCGGCACAATGCTTTGAGGATTCGCAAAACAGACATAGGTAAGGCTCTCCAGCACACTTTGTATAAATGATATTGATGAAGTGGTAGGACGCCCAGCTCTTTTTGAAATCTCACCAGACTCCTAACGGATTTCCGGTCTTTTTTGGGATTTATACATCGCCAGAGTTTCTCGGCAATGAACCTGTCCAGAAAATCTAGAGTATTTTGAAGCTCTTTCTCGATATTGGTTGTTCTGTTCTCTGGGTCTCCTTGCGCTTCCATTGTCGATAGCGCAGCCATTGATATCGTCAGCTTGTGGCTCTCATGAAGTTTCAGCACCATGTCTGATCGCATGACGCGTAAAAGAATCTCTCGTAACATGGAAAAGTAGGTGAAAGGGCTTGTTTCAAGCGCTTTTAGACTCCTTACATGGACGAGAACTTCATCATAGAGGCCTCGAAGTTTGGTGGTGCTAGAAAATGAGAAGACCGGCTGGAGATCTAGAAGGCTTCGAAGATGTTGTTGTACCTTAATCCTGTCGTCTCCGAAGCGTCTGTTTGGGATGACCACTGATCTTTATAGCGCTCACCCGATGTTTGAAGTGCGGATGTGGCGGCAGTGACAGGTCCAGTGACAAGCGTGCTCAAGTAGCTAAACTTGTCGGCAGCCCTGAGGTCCTCATCATTATGCACTGTCATCGAGAACTGCATCCAAGTATAATGCCATTGCTGTCGACTGCCATCAAGCTTCTCCAGTTCTAGTTGCGGCATTCACGACCAGACTCCGACGAAAGCTTGAATTGTCGTTGGGCGCGAGACTTGGGACACATGGTCGTTCTGAATAGCAAAGTGAAGCTTTGACGTCAGCCTGACAATTTTGACCCGCAACTGCTCGCGTCCATCATTTCTGTCTCGATAAGCTTGTCAGGCGTCTCCTCTAGGATGCTGTCATCGATCTTTTTTAACTGATCGTACATGGCCTTCATCTGTCGATTAAAATGCTGACCTGTGACGATGACAGCTCTTGTTCCCATAAGAGACCTTCCACTTCTTGGGCGCTGACATACAGTTGCGAGCGGAGACACTTCTGTCGTCGGAGTAGCCGTACCGTGGGTCAGTCGGTAGCCGGGAGATCTTCGCCTAAGGTTCAGGGTGTCACATAGCGACTCCTTGAATAGATGAGTTGGCGTCGTTTTGAAGATACCGAGGGTTTCAGCAACATGTGGTAGACCTCCATGTCCGCCAGCCACCAGGCTGGCGAGCAAGAACAAGAGACGGCACGTCCAAAAGAAACGCTCTATTAAGAAAACAAGAAAATAAAAGAAAAATTGACCCCGTATCTGCATGTAATCTGCAAATGTCGTCAAAAGACGATAGTCTTGCGTGTGGAGAGAGTGAACAAAACATTTATTTTATGTTCTGCGCAAGAAAATCAGTAAATTGTATTCCGGAGGCGCTGCGTTAGTGTCTAGAGCGTGCAGCGGAGCTCATCAAGTCACGTCACACGTAAGACATGAGCGCCATCTGGCAGTTTCTTTTGGAAACCAAAGCTCGTGGCCGTGCGCGCCCGTCTCAGAGGTGATAAGCTGTAGAACGAGGGTCGACGGCTAGGTGTCACCACTATCTTGTCTTAGGAAAGCGTTTGAAACACTCCCCATTCCGTGTAAGCGTTGCATGGTAAGCGCAGCGTGATAAGCGCTACGCTCCTTAATATTACTTATGTATGTGTTTTCTAGTTATAGATGCATATGCAGAATACATGCGCGTTGTTGTAGTGCCCAATACATTATTTCTTTTTAATCGACAATTGCACAAGCATGAACGCTCAAACTTGAGCAACGCTGGTGGTCGCTGCGGATGGGGTCGGCCGTTTCAAGTACCCGATGCCGGTAAGATTGGACAAACAGACAGACAGACAGACAGACAGACAGACAGACAGACAGACAGACAGACAGACAGACAGACAGACAGACAGACAGACCAAAATTTTTGCATCAAAAATTTCCAAGAAAGACTATTGTATTAAAAAAAGAAACAGATCGCTTGGTGCTGTTGTTGATGTTCTCCTATTGTAAGTGGCGCATACCCACTGTGGGGGATTGGCCAAGAATCGAGTGGTTTCAAAAATTACTGTTCAGGTTTTGAATGCTGGAGGTTTAACAGAAAGATTACCGATAATCTAGGAAAGTGTGTTGCTTAATGTAATGCATGTAAATATTTACATAAACGAATTTATTCTTAGAATAGAGCAATAATCTCATTTTATACGTATATAAATATGTAAACCAGTTAGGATAATGAATAATTAGTCAACCTATTAGTTTCATCAATATAGTCCCGGGCGGCCGTGCATACTGTCGCATTATAGAAACCAGAAATGGAAGCTCCAAAAGACAAAATGACAGGCAGAGATAAGTCCATACCAATACCACGTAAAGGTATTTCTAATAGCGTTTTTCGTAATGTGTTACACCACCTGCAGGTCGAAACAATTGGTCTATTGTTTCCAGTTCATCACAGAATGCACACAGTGGCGAAGGTGCCTGAGCAGACCTGTGTTTATAGAAATTTAGATTTGGTACCCGGCAACGCAGCCTTGTGATAGCTACTTCTTGTTTTCGAGTGTGGCAAAAGTCTCTTCGCCAGGGATATAATAAATGGCGATATTCTGTAGAGTTTGTTAGTGCTGAACCTTTAAAGACTTGCATAAGCGTACGTCTGCGGAATCGAGCAGCAGTCACATAAGCAGATGATGGACAGAGTGGTAGAATTGGTTCGCTGATTGATGACTTAGCTAAGGAATCGGCTATTTCATTTAGAAACAAACTTTTATGTCCAGGCACCCAAAGTAATCGTACTTTTCTCAAATGCGCAGGTACTAGAGCACGGAACGCCTTTGTTACTTGATTATTAGCACCAACAGAAAGTGCCGCACAGAGAGATAGGGAATCTGTTATTATGACAGCTGATGTAATTGCTGTATCTAACTTGCGTAAGGCGAACACCACTGCCAGAAACTCAGCCACAAAAACGGGTATGAAATCGGGTAGTCGAAGGGAATAAATCCAATTTAAAATCGGGCTGAAAATACGAACCCCTGACTTTTCGTCGTATTGCGATGCGTCTGTAGCAATAATAACGTTCGTTGTAATACGGCGCAGGTGATCTTGTAGTAAACCATCCAAAATATTATGGGGAAGTAATTTGGCATTATTAGGAAAAATGTCGTCGAATTGAATTTCCACCGGGGCTAAATTATCACGACTCGGCATGATGTCGCTTATACGTACGTTTAGAGGCTCCAGTAAATTTTGCACAAATATAATTTGTGGCGTGTGAAATCGTGGCCATCCAGCAGCAGTACCCTCGAACGAGCGGCAGCACGTGAGGAGCATTGGCGATGATGATGAGCGTCATCTGCTCTGTTGGCGAAGACGAAGTTACAACAAAGAGAACCTACAACTTTCGCATGAATACAGATATGTTGATGGCAGCCTCCCCAACAGTGTCTATTTGTATCATTGAATCACTTCCTGAATTACTAACAGCAGCTCACAAAGAATTGAATATTTAAACGCAAAGGGAACCTTAGTGAAGTTACAGTGGCTAGAGTATAGAAGTGTGATGAACGCGCCGGCTAGAGCGTAACGTCTTAGAAGGAAACTGCCAGGTGATGCTGGCACCTGTTTGCACGTAGCAACGGGTGCCACGTTGCATGTAGCAACGCCAAAGCTTCGATTTGCTATTCAAATCAGGGAGCACAAGGTGATATGGGATGGACATCATCTGAGGGCAGGGAAGGTAGCAGCAAGATAAAATTTGAGAAGCGATTGAGAGAGATGGGGGAAGAGTGCCGAGCTAGGAAGGTATTCAGCTACTTTTACATAAAGACTGTCGATACAAATTGGAAGAAGCGAACCATAAAATGACTGGTAAATACTTAGAAAACAGCAGGGGGTCAAACCTTAAAGAATTATCGGTTAAGAAGGAGGTGAAGGCAGCTGAGACCAATATGTGGAGAATTGGCACGATTAAGAAGTCTGCACTAGAGATCTATCGAACTTTTAAGCAGGAAATTGCCAAGGAAAGGGTTCATGATAATACTCGGTGTAGTTCTCTACTGTTTGAGGCCAGGACGGGAGTATTGCGAACCAAGACATATCAAGCCAAATACGAAGGGGCAGACACGGTATGCGGTGCGTGTGGAGAGATAGAGGAAACTGCCGAACAGTTGATAATGTTATTTAAAGGGCTTCACCCTATAGTTCACGATGATGGCGCAGAGTTTTTGAAAGCACTGCGGTTTAAGGACAAGGAGAGAAAAATAGACTTTAAGCGGGTAGAAATAAGTAGAAGGAGTGTTACATAGCTAGCCGCTCAGCCACGGCAAGCATACGCAAACAACCGCAGAATAGGGGCAACGAGATGAACCTTTATTCTCTCGCGCTAGCTTCTATTGTAGCTTCACCTACGAAGCAGGGAGAGGGAAAAAAAGGGGCGCGGGAACGGCTATCGCTTCAGCCATCGACAGAAACACGAAGGAGGGAAAGGGGGGACGTAAAAGTGGGAGAGCTCAGTTGGCAACACTTTTCTCTTCATAAAATTGAAACTGTTGTACTGGCTCCCATTGTCTGGTAAAATGCCGAAGCAATGGTTCCGCGTTTGGAGTCGCCGCTTGTGTAGAACGGGCCTGTGGCACGTTTGTCACCGGATGGTCGTGGGGGCTTGCGGTGACGAACGCTTCTGGAGGCAGCACGGTGGAGGTTGTAGTTGAGGGTCCCGGTGATCGTTTCGGCAGCATGGACATATTAGACTCTGATAAGGATGCAAAGCCCGGCGATGTTGGGGACTGCGATGCTTGTGTTGGAAAAGAAAAGAAATAAACGTGTGCAGACTAGTACTGCAAGAAAAAAGAAGTTGAAAACGAGAAACGGCGTTCGGTCTGGTTTCTTCACCGATCGGTAGTTTAACTTTACATCGTGGTGCCGAAACCCCTCGTGCGGACACGTCTCCTTCATCGCACGACTCGAGGGGACCTTCTATTTGACCGCGTCGTTTTGCGGGCGGCGAGGACTGAAACGAATCGTTTCTGATCGGCGTAGACCGGACAAGACTCCGACACCGGATCCGATGGGTCACCTCAAGACCAAGCGCTCCGCTCGACGAGCCCAGAACACCAAGCTCCTGCAAGAAGCAAGGTCACTGCTAAGTGACCCTACCGCAGACAAGCCCAAACTCACAGGTATTTATGACAGTTTGTCAGCGAGCAACAATGAGCTCTCGAAAATCAATGATGCGCTCGAGCAGCACGTAGCGGACGAGGAGCTCGAAGCTGAGTATGTCGCGGCAGCAGAGTATAACGACAAAGCTACAAGCATGCTCGCTGAGATTTGCTGCAAGATAGACGGTTTGCGACATGGAAACAGGGCAGCAGCGGCTGCTCCTCAGAACGCAAACCCATCATCTTCTGACGTGCCGACCGCAATTGGCCCAAGGCTGCCGAACCTTGGCATGCCAACATTAAGAGGTGATATACATGAATGGTCGGCTTTCTGGGAGCAGTTTGAGCAAACTGTCCACCTGAACAACGCTGTGTCAACAACGACGAAGTTCTTCTATCTACGTCATTATCTTGCGGATGAAGCGGCAGCTGCGATATGTGGCTTTCCGACTTCCGAAGCCTGTTATGCAGACGCCATCGAGTTATTGAAGGAACGTTTCGGAGATCGAAAACGAATCGAGCAACACCACCTATCAGCGCTTCGCAATCTACCTCACATCAAGCCGGGAAGCGACGTCCGCGGCCTTAGGTGACTTTACGATGCTGTGCAGCTGAATATCCGTTGTCTAACTGCACTAAATGTTCCTACGCTTAGCTTTTCCACTATGATGATTGACATTTTACAGGAAGCCCTACCGTACGACATCATTTTGGCCTACACACGTGCAAAGCGCAGTCAGGCATTAATAGAAAACAAGTCTGCTGCCAATGTCTTTGAGCCAAGCGTGGCAGCTGCTACATCTGATGCGGAGTTAAAGGAGCTGCTCACCTATACACGTATACAGCTAGAAAGTCGGGAGCAGTGCAAGCCCTTTATTGACCCACTGCTGGATGGCCGTGCACAGAGGACTCGCAGCGGCAGCACTAACACGGCTTCCGTACTACACAGCACATAGAGCAGCTAGGTTGAGTTATTTTTTCTGCAAGTCGAAGAAACATGGCACCCACGCTTGTGACGTGAACCTTGCCATCGATTAGAAAAAAGGAATGCTTGCGAAAGACAACCGCTGCTATCGATGCACATCCCGAGGACATCAGGCACGTTCTTGGCGCGTCAAACTCACCTGCTCGAGTTGCCACGGGAGGCACGCATCAAGTATGCGCGACCCACACCATACATCGAACCAAACAGTGACACCTTCTCATCCAGCTGACTCCTCCGGCAGCACAGTAGAAATGGCGTCGTCGCAATAGGTTATGCTGTGTGAGAAGGATTCACTGAGCGGGGGCACAACAAATCACAGTGAAGTATATCTACTGTGAGCATTATTCATACGCGTCATCTTACCATATGTACATACTCATCATCATCAGTATGACCTGTGTTGTGGGGCAGAGGCTCGGCAAGTAAAAGAAGTGTCTTGCAGCCAAAACGTTGTCTTACACTACAAACGTTTCGCGCCTTTGTCGTCAAAAACGGCAAAACAAGGTATGTCCGAAGGATTCTCGATGGAGGGAACGTTTGGCTGTTCATCACCAAGTACTGTGGCAAGACTTCAAGTGGTGAAAGTTCCTCTGTGTAGCCAACACGGTTGCGACACCTGCACGGTGCGCGCAATTGTTGTTCCAGTTATCTGCCACGATATTGATTCCCCGAAAGCTGACAGCCATTTCGTTCAGAACCTGCGTCTTGAAGGCAAGGTCATTGCGGACGAAAATAAGTTTGATGCGGAAACGGAAAATAGCCTCACCTTGTTGATCGGTGCTGACCACCTCTGGCAAATCATGTCGGGGCGCATCGTCAAAAGTGCAGAATTTCCAGGACTGGTAGCAATAGATACAGCTTTCGGATAGACGCTACAAGGACCCAGTCACCAAAAAGCCTTTCTTGACTGCAGCTCTAGCCTAATTGTCTGCATTCTTAAAGTACAAGCAATTATTGATGACGAATCAACCTCGCAGATCTTGCAATCTTTTTGGCAACTAGAAGCAATGGGCATCGCAAATTCAACGGCACTTTCTTCCTATGAGTCCGTTGCACGATTACATGAAACCAGTAGCAAGAAAAACGACAGATATACAGTGGTGTTGCCTTGAAAGGAGACTATCAACGATGGAATGAATGTTGCAGCGATATGACAGAGTAATCCGGCAATATCTGGAGTTGGGTCACGCGGAAGTGGTGCCTAAGAATACTCCTCGGGATCGAGATCACATCATATATTATATGTTACATCGGGAAGTTATAAGAGAGGAATCGTTAACTACCAAACTGCGTGTAGTGTCCGACGCATCGTCATACACCCAAGGTGTACCATCCCTTAACGACTGCTTGGATAAAGGAGTAAACCTCAATCCAGAATCGCTGCAAGTCCGCCTTCGCTTTCGGTGTTACCCTGTCGCCATGAATTCCGACATCAAAAAGACAGTCTAACAAGTTAAGATATATGAGACTGACCGAGATACATTCCGGTTTTTCTGGTTTGACTCTATTTCCGTAAGCCAACACCGTAAGCTCGTCGAATGGCGCATGACATGGGTACCGTTTGAATCAACGTCAAGCCCTTTCTTGCTCATAGCAACTATTCACTACCACTTAGATAACGCATGTGAAGACAAAGAGCTCGCTTCTACAATAAAGAAGGCATTTTATGTCGACGATTTATTGGTGGGTGCGGAGACATTCCATGAAGGTCGGCGCATCTATGAGCAGTCGAAAGCAATTATGAAAGATGCTGGCATAAGGCTCAGAAAGTGGAAGACCAATTACCATCAGCTGCAGAACAATTTTGACAACCAGGTGGAGCAAGTAGAAGGAGCATCCGGAGAAGCAGCTGCAGTCTTGGAAATGCAATGGGATATAGGAAATGATTACTTGAAATTTTCTTCCAAGTCTGTGGCCCAGTATTTAGTGGCCGGCCAGCTCGAAACGAAAGTTACCCTACTGAAGGTTGCTTCTTGAATTTATGACGCGCTTGGCATTCTATCGCCATTCATTATCACTGCGAAGCTTTTGTTTCAACGCCTTTGGGTTTTAGGCCATTCCTGGGATGAATAATTGCCCGCGGAGATCAAGACGCAGTGTGCAGCCTGGTGTGCCGATGTAATACAGCTCGACTACATAAAGATTCCGCGTTGCGTGAGAGACGGACTGCATGGAGCACTTAAAAAGGCTGAACTGCATGTATTCCTCGACGCCAGCCTGAAGGCTTATGGAGCATGTGCCAATTTGAGAGCATTTGATGGTGAAAACTCCGCTACCTCTCTCATAGTAGCGAAGTCAAGAGTGGCACCTATTAAGACATTAACGCTTTCAAAGCTCGAGCTTATTGCCACGGTATTGGGAGCCTGATTGCTAAAAAACATTTGGTCCTCGTGGTATTTGAAGCATTTCCATTGCGTCATGTGGACTGACTCCATGATCACACTGAGCTAGATCCGCGGAAACTATAGCAAGTTGAGTCAATTTGTAAAGCACAGAGTGTTTGAAATAACGCAAATTACTGAAAAAGCGTTATGGCGCTACTGCCCGGGCGAAGACAACCCAGTGGATGTACTTACTAGAGGCATACCGATAAGAACTCTACGTGCATATCACTATTTGTGGCATGGATCTGAATGGGTATCCTAGCCAAAATCAAGCTGGCCTTCAGAACCTAACCAGTAAAAACCGATAAACGAAGAGGCAGAGAATGCGACGCAACATGTTTTTCTTCAAGTGTTATCCAGGAACTTACACCCGGTGATCAATATAAGGAAGCATAGTGACCTGCAGAAGCTCTTGCGCGTCACCACCTGGGTCTTTCATTTTGTGGATCGATGCCGTGGACTTGAAACTTCACTCAGCGAAGCGATTTCGGCACGGGAGCTAAGCAAGTCTGAAATGTTTTGGGTCCGATATGCTCAGCTGGAAGTATTCGCGAACGACGTTGAACAACTGCAGCTTGGACACCCACTCCCCAAACAGTCTAGGCTGATCGATATTCACCCTTTCTTGGACCAAAACAGACAACTTCGGCTTGGCGGACGACTCGAGAGAATGGACGCCACATATGACGAAAAACATCTGGTCATACTGCGACAGAGACAACCTTTCACGTCTCTGGTAGTGATTGAGCCTCACCGCAGAGCTTTGCATGGTGGTGTGGCAAACACTATGATGCAAATACGACAGTGGTATTGGATCATCCGCGCTCGAAAAGAAGTCAAGCGAATCATCAACAAATGCTTTCTCTGCCTAAGGTACAATGTGAAACCTGGGAACGTGCAATATGCGCCGATGCCTGAAGGCCGTCTTCTATTGTCACGGTCATTTGAAGTAGTAAGATTGGACTTTGCAGGTCCACTGTATATAAAGCAATGTGAGCTACTTGCTGACACATCAAAAGCTTATACCCTGCTGTTCACCTGTGCGACGACTAGAGCAGTACACCTTGAACTGACGAGTGCGATCTCGACCAGCGCCTTCTTGCTAGCGTTCCGGAGGTTTCTTGCTCGCAGAGGAGTACACGCAACAATGTACTCGGATAACGCTTTCGCCTTCCAGAGAGCGTCACGGGACCTCAACAACATCTGGAGTGTCATGAAGAGCTCTCCATTCGCATCTTTTCTGCTGAACTACCGCATAGAGTGAAAGTTTATCGTCCCAGGTGCCCCTTGGTGGGGCGGTTGGTTGGAGAGGCTTGTTCGGACTGTCAAGTCGTCGTTGCGCAAGGTGATGGGAAAAAGCAAGCTCAGCAGCGAACAAGCTGAAACGATTCTACTAGAGGTAGAAGCGGTTGTTAATTCAAAATTGCTTACCTACACGTATACGGACGCCAAAGAGCCCTCTCCGATATGTCCAGCGCATTTTCTTGTTGGACGTTCATTGTTAGCGCCTCCGGATCAGAGCAACAATGACTACGATGCCATCAGTGCTCAAGCTGGTCGAAGAGACATCAGCAAAAAGTTGAGATACCAACAGAAGATGATGGATCATATGTGGATGCGATGAAAAAAAGAGTATTTATTAGAACTACAGGTACTTCACCGATACCCAGCTCATCCCAGCAACTGCCTCCGAGTAAATGACGTGGTGATAATCGAAGAGTCTGGTATTTCCAGAGAAGTTTGGCCCCTTGGGCGTATCACAGACGTTTACCTTGGACAAGATGGAATAATACGAGCTTGTCGAGTGAAAGCTCAATACGGGAAGATTTTCAGAAAACCAGTACAGAAATTATACAGACTGGCCTTCAGCGACGCTACTGGGGGCGGGAGTATGTTGGAAAAGAAAAGGAATAAACGTGTGCAGACTAGTACTGCAAGAAAAAAGAAGTCGAAAACGAGAAACGGCGTTCGGTCTGGTTTCTTCGCTGATCGGTAGTTTTCCTTTACAGATTGTCGAGGGCGCACTTGGTGAACTTGGCGTCTGACTACGGAATGAGGAGTTTAAGGGGTCACCATTCGGGATCCTGAAGTGGACTGCACACGCCCTGGTGTCCACTTTTCTCCGACACCGTAGTTCCGCACGTGCACGTTGCTTTCCATGGTGACCACCCCGTGATCTGATGCTGGGTGCGAGTCTGCAACAGTTGAGGGAAAACACGCATCCGATGGTGAACGCAACTGAAACCCTAGACGCAATTCTGACGGAGATTTTCCTGTCTTCTGTGGTGTTCTCCTGTAGTTAAACAGGAGCCGCACAAGGTTGTCCTCCAAGTTACCCCCCCCCCTCATCGTCCAAAGTCCATGCTTTATTGTTTCCACCCACTGCTCGTTCTGCTGCTCCATTAAACTGTGGATGAAATGGCGCTGTTTTCAGATGCATTATGTTGTTCTTTGCTATAAACGTAGCAAAATCATGGCTAGAAAACTGTGTCCCATTATTCGAAACAATGGTTCAAGGGACGCCGAATCGACTGAACATGGTGCGCAGACAGGTGATTGTGCTGGTTGTTGTAGCTTGCTTTACTGGCACGGCTTCTATTTACTTGGTATGGGCATCTACTGCAACTAGAATCATCTTGTCAGCTATGGGTCCGGCTAAATCGACATGTAGCTGCGACCATTTGTCATTCGTTTTCGGCCAGTTTACTGATGGTTCCACTACCGGCATTGGCATGTTTTGGGCACAGTTCGTGCAGCCGGCTGAAAACGCTTCAATATCGCGGTCTAGTTGGGGCCACTGGAATTTTTACCTTGCCAATGCTTCAATTCCTGACGAGCCTTGGTGGGTCTCGTGCAACAGTTTCAAAAGTCGGTCCCGCGCTTTTTCCGGTATCACTACGCGATGCCCCCGATACACTTGACCATGGGCTACGGACAGTTATAGTTTACGGTCGAAAAACGGCCGGATCATTTTCTCAAGCTGTTTTGCACTTCTGGGCCAGCCATGTAAAAAACAATTCCTCACCGCCGTTACTGTGGGGTCTGCGGCCGATAGCTGCTGCAGCTCCCGTGTTGTGATAATGCCATCATCAAAATTATCCAGAGCGAGGACATATTCCAGTGGCTCACCCACGTCATCAGCCTCCGTAGACAGCAGCGGCAGCCTGCTCAGGACGTCCGCGGTGAGCAACAGTTTTTCCGGCGTGTATTGCAGCTTGTAGCGGTAGCCACCCAAGTACAGTGCCCAGAGCTCGGTACCTGCTGCAGCCGGGGGTGGCGTCGGGCGGTCGGATTGCAACAAGCTCAAGAGGGGCTGGTGGTCCGTCACGAGAGTGAATTGGTGACCTAGAAGGTAATCACGAAACTTAGTGACACCAAACACTAAAGCCGGGGCCTCTCTTTCCAGCTGAGAGTAATTTTTCTCGGCGGCCGTCAGTGTACGGTACCGGAACCCAATGGGTTTTGGCATGCCGGTACTTGTGTGAAAAAGCGCCGCTCTCACACCGTAAGGGGAAGCATCACATTCGAGCTTCATCTCTTTCATTGGGTTAAAATGAACAAGAACCTGAGCTTTCATTAGGCTGTTTTTTGCTTTCTCAAGTGCAGCTTCTTGTTGCCGCCCCCGCTGCCATACTATGCCCTTCTCTAAAGTATTGATGAGCGCAGAGAGTAGAGTGGACATATTTGGAAGAAATTAGGCATAAAACGTCAGCATTCCCAAAAAGGAACACAGCTCCGCCCCGTTCTGTGGTCGAGGTCGAGAAATTTTTCTCTTTGGAATGAATACCTTCTCTGTCTATCCGATGGCCAAGATATGTGACAAAAGGCTGTCTAAAGCTGCACTTATCGTACCTTAGCTTGACTCCGTGTTCCCAAAACCGTTGCATTACACTCTTCAGGCGTTCACTCCCATCGCCACGAGCCTCCGAAACCAGTACATCGACAAAGTAAGCCTGAACCCTTGGCAACCCTGACAGTATTGCATCAATTTTTCTTTGAAAAATAGCCGGAGCAGAGGATATTCCGAAGGGAAGCCTATTATACGAAAATAAGCCTTTGTGCGTGTTAATGAAGCAGAGCTTCCTTGCGGCTTCATCCAAAAGAACTTGATTATAGGCATGTCGCAAATCAAGAATGCTAAAATACCCCTCGCCGTGTAGAGATGTAAACATGTCTTCGATCACTGGGAGAGGGTACAGCTCAACTGTACAGGCTGGATTTAGGGTGGCTTTGAAGTCAACACCAATTCAAACAGATTCGTCTTTCTTTAGTACCGGCACGATGGGAGTGGCCCAATCGAAATGTTGGATTGCTGAAAGTACACCGATGGCTACCAGCCTCTCCAGCCCTTGCGTCAACCTGTCCCTTATAGCGTAAGGTATAGATCTTGCCTTACAGAATTTCGGCACCGCTCCCTCTTTCAGCTGCAATGTGGCTGGAGGCCCCTTGATCAGGCCAAGATTCTTGGAGAAGACGTCGTGGTAGTCGTCGACAACGTTGTGAACTTCCCCAGCGGGTTCTGGCGTTGAGTGTAGTGCCGACGGTTGCGAAACTGGAACCCCTGCTCTGAGGAGCAAAGAAATCAGATCCCGGCCACACAGGTTAGGTCCCGAGCAGTTCAGTACAATAAGACAGCAGTAAACTGAGACAGCCCTGTATTGCATACAAAGTTGCAATTCCCACATCACTGGGAGTGGTCCAATGTAGCATGACAACTTCACCTGAGAAGGTTTAAGCGCTGGCCACTGCTCGCGATGCTCGTCAAACACGTTTTTGGAAATTACGCAGACAGGCGAGCCAGTATCTACTTCCATTGTAAGTTGTACGCCATTCCATGAAAAACTGCGCCTGTTCGGTGGCCCGAGGCGGCTTATCGTGCAGAAATTAAGGTCCATATATGTGTCTCGTCCTTATCGTCGTCTTCAGTTGCGGCTTTTTCGAGAGTCAAAGCTCTTCCCTCCCCCACATGCGTTCGACGTGGCTCTTACTGGCAGATCTTTGTTCGGCACATCTTTGCGAGATGCCCATGACGACCGCAGCGATAACACTTTGCTCTAATCCAATGACAGCTGTTGCCGCCGTGTTTGCTGCTTCCGCATCTATCACAATGCTGTGCCGCGTGCCGAGTCCAAGGTGTCTTAAAAGTAATGGCCTCGGACGCGCGTAGCTTAAGCAAGGGCGTAGCTTCTGAGGTCATGCTTTCGGCACCATTTTCAGCTGCTTCGACAGACAGTGCCCATGCTTCGGCCTCTTCTAGCGTTAAATCCTTTTTTGCCTACATCTGTTTCCTCAGTGCAACGGAGCGTACGCCGCAGACAATGCGATCCCACAGCATTCGGTCAAGAGACGTGCCGAAATTGCAGATGTATGCTATTCGGCGAATAGCAACGAGGAACGCACCAACGCTTTCGCCTTGAAGTTGCGAGCGATTGAAGAAGTTGTAGCTTTCGGTTATTTCGTGCATCTTAGGGTCATAATATGCAAGCTCTGAACGACTTCCTTGTATGTGAGTTCATTTGGTGCGCGCGGGGCTACCCTGCAACGCCAAAACTAGGAGTGCTCTCTTCTTAGCCGGGTCCGTTACACCGTTCGCCTCGAAATACGCTTCTGCTCTGACGAGGTAAGGCTTCCACTTATCTTCCGTTTCGTCGTAATCCGGCAACTGCAGGGAGGCCATCGTGGTCGTTCCTCGTCTTCTGACGCCAGGACTCGTAGTCCGTCAGGAACCGTGGGTAGCGAAAACCGACTTCGTCGCCGCTGTTACATAGCTAGCCGCTCAGCCACGGCAGGCATGCGCAGATAACCGCAGACTAGGGGCAACGAGATGAACCTTCATTATTTCGCACTAGTTTCGTTTGTAGCTTCACCTACGAAGCAGGGAAAGGAGAAAAAAGGGGGCGGGAATGGCTATCGCTTCTGCCATCGTCAGAAACACGAAGGGGCAAAGTGGGTACGTAGAAGTGGGATAGTTCAGTTCGCAACACTAGAAGGAGGCTATCTTATTGGTGGCTAAAGTCTAGGGACGAGTTAAAATTAAACCCTTCACAGCAAAGTAAGAGTCCTGAACGTTTGTTTCTGATTGTTTATTCTTATATATACCCGCTTTGCCTCGAGGCGTTACCTCAGGGGGTTACAGAACTGAAAAAAATACATTTTCATTGACACTGGAGACTTGCACAGATGTCAAACAATTCCATTGGTTCATAGTTTTTACAAAAAAACGAATTTGCATACATGTTCGTCCTAGCCTGGCATGCACTTATTTTGTGTTCATGATCTGTACGTGAGAAATATAATGTGACTTTTCGAAGTAAATGTCACCGTCAATTCTCGTTTTTTAAATAAAAGGTTTGGTATAAAAGCTTCAGACGCAATTTTTACGATGGGACGACAGCAACTCCCATATCAACTCCTTTTTCGTTTCGGTACAACTATGATTTTTTTTCATACCGACCCAATACAAACCTGACTGCTCTGTTTTGAATTCTTTCTAATTTATTAATCAAACCTACTTATGATGGGTCTCAAATAGTACAGGCATATTCAAAAATTGGTCGAATACAGGTGAGGTAATCCGTGCTTTTAAGGCTATAATCTGCTTATCTCCAATTCCTTTGGATATAGTTCACTGCTACTATGGCTTTGTAAACCACATATACCACATGCGCATTCCAGGAACAATCATGTGACAGTAACACTCCAAAATATTTGAACTTGGATCTTTTGTCTAAGTTATTTCCACTTAAACGATACTTTGCATCAATTATTTTTTTTCTTCTTTGTAAAGCATACATGGACGCATTTATTCGTGTTTAAATTCATTTGCCATTTAAGGCACTGGTGATGAATCCGTTGAAGATGAGCCTGTAAATGAAGGACATCATGATCACTCTGGATTTTTCTGTAAACAACGCAATCATCAGCAAAGAGCCGTATACTTAAGATTATGCCTACGTTAATGCCATTAATAAAAATAATGAATAGCAAAAGCCCAAACACAGATCCCTGTGGGACGCCTGACGTGACCTCAAGAAAATCTGACTTAATGCCATTCAAGACAACACATTGGCGGCATTGTGCCAAATAATTCTTGATCTAATTAAGAATTCTTTCATCTATGTTGAGTATTCGTAATTTTTCAAGGAGCGGAGAATGGCAAGCAGTGTCGTAGGCTTTGCTGAAGTCTAAAAAGACGCAGTCTGTTTGCCCACCTAAATCAATTGCAGGTACTAGGTCTTTATAGAACTCTAGAAGCTGGCTCGTACATGAAAAGCCTTTACGAAAACCGTGTTGAGCCTTCGCTATCAACCCGTAATCCAATAAATGATTCATTATAGCTTTGTATATTATGTGTTCAATAATCTTACACAATATTGATGTAAGCGAGATAGGTCTACAATTTGTGACGTCTTTTTTGGAACCTCCTTCGTGAATCGGGACTAGATTTGCTACCTTCCAGTCTTGTGGCAGCTTACCAGTACATAAGGATTTTTCAAAGATCAGATAAAGGAAAGGCGCAATGGGGTGAGCGCACTGTTTTGGAACTCTAGGAGAGACACCATCAGGACCGATAGCTTTACATTCGCCAAGATTCCCGCTATTCAAAGGATTCCCACTATTTAAAAATTCCCACTATTTATTTTCAAAGTTCCCACTATTTAAAGGAAAAAATAAATGTACTTTTTGGTTTACTAAGTATTACGGCTTGGTGGCGTTAGCCACCTCCCGATCTTAGGGTACAGCCATGTCAATCCATCCATCCATCCACGTCACCCAAGGCAGCGATGCGCTGCGCAGAGACGGGAATCGTCCACGCATGCGGGCAATGTGAAACATTTAAAATGTATTATGTTGCTCATGCATGGCCTCAAATGGTGACCGATAAAATATGTTACTTAGCTTCTGGAATTACAAGATGCGTACGTTGGTGCACGACTGAAATGAAATAGCGACAGGGTGCTAAAAGTGAGCGCGTGACGGCACTGAAACATTTTACCGATGTGAAGTGGTAGAAGAGCGGAACGATGCACTCAGCTGTGAGCCATTTCTTGCAACACCTTCGACGGTGAACCATCATTTCCTCAAACACTAATCTGTAAATAAAGTCTCATCATTCGTAACGTCAAAGTCGTGACCATATTTGGGCATCGTGTAGACTGTGCACTCTCTACGTGAATTGTGTGGTGTCCTCCCCGCCTTCGTGAGCGGAGCACCTAGACCATCGAGCGCCGTATTGGCTGAAGCCACGGAAAATGCGCCCAAGGTTTGCGACGCGGTGCTATATAAGCGGGAAAATTTTTGTATATTTTCAGTTCTCCTGTTCAGTTCTTGACTTCTTGTTCTACTTGATCATTTGATCACCTCCTTTAAATTCTTAGTTACTAACAATGTAAACAAATTGTTGTCGTTCTAACGAGCACCTCATCTGACTTGTTGGACGATAATTCCTACGATGAGGGCCCACTACAAAACTGAGACCCACAGGACCCATAGTCGCAACAATAGATAGATACGCTTAAAGTCGCCGAAGTTCGCTAAGAAAGGCTTCCTATTTAAAATAAGACGTAACAAAGAGTTCGAGCTCTTCGGGATCGCTCTTGTGGCACCTTCGTGGTGTAATACCTAACTGAACTGCGGTTGCAAAATGATTTATATGGTTCAACGGTGATTCGAGTGTTTAACCAGGCTTAGAAACCTGATTCATCATCTCACCGGAAGCAACCATATTGACAAGTTAGAAGCCTCGTGGGATTCCTCAAGCAGAACCATACATGCGTCTTGTTTGCGGGAGGACGTACGGCCAAAGTGAGGCAAGTAGTCCAGATAATTGCCCTGCGCCAATTTGTTGTTATTATCGTAGATATTACCACCGAAGGATCTATAGCGGTCCTCGTGTTTCTTCTGTGTTCTGTGGTGGAAACGCTCTCGATGTGGCTTTCGAAGGCAGTCGATGAACAGCACGTGATGTTTTACACGCTGCTCTCCTTGCTTCCGGCAGCGCCTGAGCACTGCAGTCATTGATTCGCGGCTGTCGCACACATTCACGTATTTGGAACCGACCTTAGTGTTCTGGCGTACTTGAGAGCGGTGTACTCGATGTGTAGAATCTCAAAGACGCGGCCCTTAGCTGGTCTGGAAGAAGTAGCGCAAGGTCGGCTTTGCCACCTAGGCACTGCGGATAACGAAAACGCGTGCGTTCACGATAAGTGTCGACTCGTTTGCCTCGCATCTCGAATGGTTCTATGTTCCGGCCTCCGGCAACGGCATCATCAAGTTGATGCCACTTGTTTCCCTCAGAGATGCCTTGCTCGAATGCACATTGGAAGTGTTCCTTGGTTCGAGAATGCGTCCCATCGACTCCGAAAGCATACAAACGTGACCGTGAGGATGCATCAATGTTCGTAGCGCAACCCTGACTCACGGCGAACAGCGCGATAGAAGGAGCAGAAGTGACACTTGTTAGAGCCTTACACCGTCTGTCCAAAAGTAGTTTCGATCGCAGGTATGCTGCTGTGATCGATTTCGCCAGTGGCAACATGCCAATAAGCGTTAGACCCGATGATGACACTTATCTCTTTGGGTTGCTGTGCATTCGGTTGAAGGCTATCAGCTGCGTTGTCCTCCAGTTCATCAAGCCGGTGCGAAATGTTGGGGTCGAGTGTTGGTGGGCTTGCGACGGTGCATATTTCCGGAATTGTTAATGCTTCGATGGTTATTGCGGAGTCGTCGAACTGGCTGCGCAATCCCACGTTCACACGTTCTGTGCGAATTTGTCTCCATGGCCTTGAGTGGCTGAACGTGGCGAGAGAGAGCACTTTTTTGCCCGCGACGGAGCAAGTCTTTGACAGGTCTGCACGAATGTATGACCGCTGTCTGCTGCTGTCCAGCAGTAATCGCACAAAGAGTCATCCGTCTCCGAAATTAGCCCAAATTCGGCCTCTTTGCAATAAAAAAGGAGTATATTCAATATGAATGTTTTGGTCGGTCGTGTTGGTTTGCATGATACCTGATGGGGTTTCGTGAAACGCGGGCAACTCATTCTTTGGCGGTAGATGTCCCGCTGCCTGGATAACTCGCAGACAACTGTCAGGTGACTCTGCTGGCAGCTACCACACTTGCGGTCGATTGATGTTTGGCACAATATGGCGATGTGATGGCGCGTGCCGCAGCGAAAGCAACAATTGTCAAACAGCAGCCTTGCTCCCTTCTCCTCAGCCGATAGGTTGCGATTGCAGACAGCGATAGCGTGATCGTTGGTTTGACATAGCGGTCACGGCTGTCTAACAGGCAATGTAGATACGCTTAGTGTTGAAACTGATCGTATGCCTTCCATGGCATACATTTCTTTAGATATGTGGGTCCTTGGTTTGTCCTGCGACGCACGGCGAGGCTGTAGCCGGCCCTCCTCCCGGATTTTACTTGAATGCGGAGAAACGTTAGAAACTCCTTGCTTAGCTGCATTCGGTTTTCAGAGGTTTCGGCGATGCTGGAGGCGCAGTTGGATTTTTTGGGATTTCCTCTCTGCTTCCTCCTCTTCGATAGAGTGCGGCACGCTCCAAGTTGCTTCGTTAATATTTCGCAACAAGCTCTACCGAGCTTGTCGCATTCTTCAGTTCAAGACGAACCCGCCAACGCCGCTGCCGTCGTCCGTTTTTTTTTTTGCTCTTCGTGCATTACATGACAGCGGCTTGCCAGCACAGTAAGCAGTACTGCTTCCTGCATAAGAGTGTCTACACGACCGGATCACAGAACACAAACACCTACCAGTTTAGAGAACGGAAACTGTACATTTGGGCTGTTGTATCAAAATAACATGCAAATACGTAGCGGCGGCGTACTGAACAACAATACCACGGGGCGAAATGGCGCTGGTAGTACTATCATAATCAATAAAAAGACGCATTTTTGCTGCAGGTGGGAGAGGGGGGGCTCGCGGCTAGTTCGTGCTGCTCGCTTGCTCTGGTATCTTTTTTGCTGTTGTTGCTAAATCGCGCTTCGCGTCTGTAATTATCGCCAGGAGATCTAGCTGGCCTCGACTGGCCAAAACAACGTCAATCAAGTAAGGTTTGCATCGTTTATTACGAGTGTCCAAGCTGGTACAACCAATGTATACGGTCAGGTCCGAACAAAACAAGTCACTCATACATATCGAAAGCTTTCAAATCAAGTGTAAAGACTCTTGAAAGCTAACAAGCATATGCATATAACTGAACATTGTGATCGCTGAATGAACGTCGCTCTCATCGTGTAGCGGCGTTCGAGTTTAATAGCGTGGCTTCAGGACTCCCGATTCCCCGTCAGATGGGGTGCTTGCCCTGTAGTGTTGATCTTGAAGATAAGTGAATGCCTGATGTGGAATCGGAAAGGAAGCGTGCGCATAACCGATAGAAAGCTCGCGCAGTGTGAGCAACGTAGTTTTGCTAAATTTGTTAAATAAGAAATTACGAATGCGGACAGTTCTCAATTTTTCTCGCTCTGCAATTCTAAATTGAGTACCTCACAATTGCGCAATGTCGCGTCGTGTCGACAGGGTATGCACTAGTTTTATTTCTCAGCCGTGAGTCCATATAATAGGTAATATGTATATAGGTGATGGGCCTAAAAATAGTTCAGGCTTGCTATATTTATTGTTAGAGTTAAGTTACACAGTTACTACAGCTAGAATTTTTTGTCGCAAGTAATGACCGGTCTGCCTAGTATGCAGCGAACTGGTATGCAAAAGGAACAACTATGAGGTGTGTGCTTACATATCGAAACGGCCCGATTCTGAGAAAGTAAGCTTTAGGCAAGCATTGTACAATTTTGTTGTTTGTACATCTTTGTTGGTGCTCTTACAACGCACTATCTGCTCAGCTCTGAGCACATTCTGTTTTTTGTATGGACATGTCGATAGAACTTGAGCACTCTGTTCCAAGCAAGCACTCCTGAAATCAATTGGTGGTACATGATGTAAATCTGTCCAAATACTGGATCAATAAAGGTCACATTTATTAAACACTTGTTATTGTGTTTACTTTTTCAGTATACTGGTGTTTGAAAGCCGAAGTGCTTTTCTCCCAGCTACTTTTAGAGGTTAGGACTTGAAAAACGTACGATCTTGCAGTGTGGCTGTGAACAAATCATGATCTTGTATGTTTCAACTACCTGTGTGATTTCCAAAATTTTTTTCATGAGGGTAGTGCACAGAATTTCACTTCATAGTGGTAGACACTATAGTTATGACAACTTAATTCAAACAGAAGCAGATGTTCTCAGAAAAAGCTGGGACGTTTCTCTGCTATATTAAAAAAAAAACAGTACCACATCCAATGAACACAATCTTGCTCTTCACGACAGCATTCACGTCTTCTACGAAGCTGTGCTGCAAGTGCTTAGTATTTATTATTTTAGGTCCACATTGAATATATGTGCAAATCTAAAGAAATTGAGTGCTGTCATATGAGCTTTGACACATCCTTTTGTAAATGTGTATGAAGTAAACACAGTTAATTAAAAGGAAACAGTTCTGGGTGTTGTTCGTAAACTGACACAAATCACAACTAAATGTCGGAAAGCCTGTTAATGCCCCTCACTGCGGGGGTGTTCATTAAGTAATACAATTAATAATTTCTGACGATTCACATGGCAACTATGAATTGATCGTGATTTGTACAGTAGTGGGCAAATTCAGATTGATTCTGGGTTCCAGGGGTTAAAACAAATGACATAGTAGCCTCACAGGAGACAAGACTGCTTGTCGAAACATTTGTTCTGACACCTCATGTTCATAGATTTTTCATATTTTTAAGCTTCCATCTTTTAAGGGTCAGTTTAGTTCACCTGCACCAATGCGAACTGGTTCACAGGCTGTGCATGAGAAGTTCAGAACTTGTGCCGCACGAGTTCAGCAGTGCGGCATCACGAGTGAATGACAAGGTGCTGACAAGGTGAATTACTTATTTTTGTTCGCTTAATTTATTGAGGTGTAAACATCTTCAAAACACGCTGCGTTTGTAGAGGTTGGTATGGTACCTACGTATAATGCTATGTTGTTTGTTAAGCTGTGCGTGCGGCTGCATCACACCAGCGCCGTCAGAGTGAAGGCACAGAAAAATTATGAACTATTTTTGTTGCTGCACCTCTCCTGCGCTTTTTGAAATAAACGGCACGGTTTATAAGATGATATTGCTGCACCACTGAAACAAATGATGAGGTGCAGCGCTTTGTAAAATGGATCATGTGGTGCAGGCGAATCGAACAAACTCTTAAGCACACAAGCGTGTGCTGTGACAGTTGTGACAGTTGTTAGTTCGTTCTCGTGCTGTGTTATGTTCTTTTCGTGCGTCCTTTTTCTTTAAGATATGCTGCAAGTTTCGAGTGACTTGCCGTTCTCGCATCTAAATATGGCCACTGCGGCTGGTATTAAACCTGTGTTGTTGAGCTCAGCAGTGCCGGACAATCTAACTAATGGTGTTACAGTTTCAACGTTATTGAAGTGTGGATTCCATGCCGTGGTAGGCAGCCAATGTTTGTGGCCAATCTAAAGCACCCGTCCATAATATGTGCGGTAAAACATTCACAAATACAGAATTGCATATGTGAGGTTCGAGATGACCTGTTGTTGTGGACATTCACATGTTTCAACGTGCTTGCAGAGTGGACATTTGGAAGTAGTCATCCCGCCGTTACATGGCAGTCTGGAAAAACAAGTAACATCAGCAGATATCAATGCATGAAATTTTTCAAAGTAAACAAATGAGCTCAGTTGACTAGTAAACAACAGTACTTTTTACAAATATGTAATGGTACTTCATAACACGTGTATCACTCAGGGCTGCTTCGTCATAAAGCATGTCAGGTAGCAGGTTCCTTGCCCATTGTACACAGCTGCTTCCATGTCAGGTGGGCCAGAAGGCTGTGGCAGAAAGAGAAGTATTTCTAATTTATGTGACACCTTCTTTGTCACACTATAGCAAAACCACACACATAATTATGTGATGTTTCCCAAACGCGACTGCGGTAAACTATCAAATCGTAAGTTTTTTTGCGCTAATATATGGGTTAGCTGCGACGACACATGCAAGGCGACAGTGATTTATTTGCCTTCTTTCATCGCAACGTCTGGTTGGTGGTACTTGGCGATGGAATTTCAGAATTAACGAGTCAGTGACTCGTTCCCACGTGAAACCACCCCGCAAGAAACGCACGTTTTTCCAGTGACACGTTAAGACGTTAAAAAAATTTTAAAATTTAATATTGCAATGGGCTGCCACCGTCTGACGCCTACGCAGTCATTGGCAAAAAAAAACTACATGTGTTGAACTGAACCAACTAGCCCAGCAAGCAACCGTCCTTAAAGAACTGAAGTGGTTTATATACTCACCGGCCCGGGCTTGCATTGGGAGTTCATTCGATGAAAGCTTCAGCGGTCGCTTCGTTCCTCGGACGTCACTTGAATTCCCTTCGCGAAAGCATTTGAACGAGTCAAAATAAACAGAACGAGAAAGAGTGTTTCCGTCGGCAGAGGCTTGAAATATTTACAGCGAAACAAAACAGTCCGAGACACATCAGAACGTACCGCGAGCCGTTACCTGTCGCCGCAACAATTGGCCACCGTATATTTTGAAAAAAGGATACTGATGTCCATAGGCTGCTGCTGACCTCGAGTCAACTGGAACAAAAACTAATACAAAAAATTGACGGCGCAGCACTTGTTTAAGAAAAACTACTTGCTATAAGCAGAAGTTGTTCTTTATGTGTTACGAAAGTCAAAGATGTAGTACTTTATAATTTTATAATTGAAACTTGGCCCCGACGAGGGCGCCTCTACAAAAAAGTGCAATAGCACGAGTGGCAAGAGAGGTTAGTAAATTCAATCAAGGTGTTTGAAACGAAAATTCGCCGTGGTTGATTTTTTCGCCTCCTACAGGTGATCAGTTGAACTTGAGAGTTTCCGGCGCCTGACCGGATAGCGCAGTGAAGTTTTCGAGCTGCGATAACAAACTGGGGGCACCGCATATATCCTGCGTTCACCCCGTGCCAGGTGGTATATTCGGTGGTGCAGGGCACGTGCAGTGCGAACGAAGCTATGTTTTGGTGATAGAAGAATTACGCTCTGTGCAGAAAGTGGATTCTTCAGAGTGAAGTAGACGTCAATGTCAAGCTGTGACAGTTGTTAGTTCGTGCTCGTGCTGTGTTATGTTGTTTTCGTGCGTCCTTTCTCTTTAAGATATGCTGCAAGTTTCGAGCGGTTCGCCGTTCTCGTGACATTAGAGTTTGTTGTCGTCGCAATTGTTTTTTCCTCCTTGTGTTTAAACACTCTGAGGCAAAGGGGTGTCAAAGGGTGTGTGGTTTATCCTTTTGGGGACTAATGGTGCTGCCACTACCATTAGTCTCTTTAAGGGACTAATGGTCGCACTGGGTCTAACAGTTAATCTCCACAGACGAGCTCAAGGGACTGACATTTATTCCTGACATTCATACTTTAGTGAGTAACCGTTAGCCCCACAATTCACCCCAAAGGACTAACATTTAGTCCTCACATTTGCACCGTATAGGACAACTGTTATTTCCCACATTTACACCTTCCCGAGCAACCGTTAGTCCTCACAATTGCACCTCGCCGGACGAACGGTTGATCCACTGAAATACTCCAATTGGACGAACTTTTTATCTCCAGTTGAAACATGTTTTTTTGTTTATTTTCCGCCAGGCCTAACACTTTTTTGCCTGTTTTTCTGCGCAGTAAGCAACAAATAGCGCAGAAAAGAACACGCCAAAAAGTAGTTAGCCACCTATGTGTAATGGCTTACGCAGTCACGGCAACAACGAAAGACAAAAGTGACACATCCAAATCGTTTCTTTTTCTACATACACATAAACTTTCTCCAGTCTTCTGGGTGAATTCATGGTGCATTTCCAAGTACAGCCTCGTTGTCAAATCTTCTTCACTCCTTGGGGAGCTCCTTCGATGAAAGCAATAAATGACAGGCATTGCAGATGCCAGTGCACGCAGCCTTCTTCCTGTTGTGTTGCCACAGCTGCACGTACAATAATATACTAAAAATAGTTAAACACACGTGACAGAAGATGAATATGCACGCATATGACAAGTACGTACAAGTTAATATAAAACATACAAGTAAAATACGACAAACAAATAACTTTACCTTCACATCTCGCACAGTCCTTCTGAAATGCTGTGAAAAAAAAAGATGAATGACAGGCAACGCACACGCCAGGGCACACAGCCTTCAGCACGGTGTGTGCACACGGCTGCACGATAAATATTTAAAATAGTGAGTCACACGTGACAGAGGATGAATACGAATGCATATGAGAAATGCGTGCAAGGTGAAATAAAAACATACGTGAGATATGACATGCTAATAATTTCACCGTGATATCACACATCGTTAAATACTCATTTCGATCCCCGTGGCGCAACAGCTTAGGAGTGGCGGCCGCAGTCACAACTTGGCCAACTACCGTGCCGCTAACAAGTCGGCGAGTCCTAAGCGAGCGACGTCGTTCAGCTCCAGAGAGCGAACGCGAGATCAAGCACGGCGCTGCACGCGGAGTGTCTGCCGCCAGCGAACTTCGAACAGGAGAGCGAGCGTACGCTTGTCTGCCGCCACGAACCGTGCCGAGCTGGTTTGGAGCTAGCGCCGAAGAAATCGACTGGGAATGCGGTCCTTTTCCACAAACTCGAGTAAGTGCAGCGCGCAAACGCGAGTCCGCCGCCGCGGCCAACAGATGGCGCCGAGCTGCTTGCGACCAACTGACGGGAAAGCCAACTGTAATGGCGACCAATTTTTAGTGAGTTCCGGCGCTATCGAAAGCCCCGCCCGCCCGTGCTGGTGCACTTACAACGCGCGACATACTACAACCAATCTCTTTGCGAGAACCCGCAACGTGCTTTCGACGACTCCAAACACAGTGACGAGGTCTCAGCCCAATATCGTCAGCCCAGAGCTCATCGCGGCGGCGAAGACAAGGGAGCACTCGATGAAGCAGACGTACGGGAGGCAGCGGCCAATTTCCGGGTGGTCGCAAAGCACTGGTGAACTGCAGACACCCAAGCTGACCTACGCGGTGCATTTCGAGCGTGCGATATAAAACACGGCCGAGCCCTATGCCGGCAAGCGTGATCTGTATCGCACACGCGACATGTGGAGTAGAATAAGGAATGATAACCTACATGCAAAAGACTCTAGCGCTGATTTCTGCCCTGAGTCGGACAGAAGTATATATCCGATAGGCCTGCTGTCTTCTAGGCCACCATGTTGGCCTTCCCAACTGTTGCTGTGGTGTGTTGGTCGTGACTTATCTTGAAGCCAGAGATATACAGCGTGGCGTGGTGACGTGTCGAGGTTTGCTCGAGACTTTATGGGTGCAGCGAAACGTAAAAGCTGCAGCCCACGCTGATCCAAGCGTACACACAAGCACCACGTCGTAATTCCTAGATCGTCGAATCCAGGCGGCCGTGGTCGAGCACTCAGGCGCGACGCAACGCGAACCATTGCCAGCAAAATACGGGGAAAGACAGAGCCAGGAGAGGAGGAGGATGGCTAGTAACCTTCGCAACGCTTTTTGCGCTGCCTGCATTCCCCGGGTGGTTCATCTCTTTGGAGCGTGTTTGGCGACTAAGTGGTTTGCACGCGGCACGCTTCCCTCTGAGGTTCCTCCTCAATGGTCTTTCCATTCATCGCGCGCGCCTATTGGTCCCCGTTACTCCTTTTTTGGGTAATTTTGCCTTAAAGTGAATAATGCTCAATAAACGCTGAACTAGCTCTGTGAAGATACGCTTGACTACCGCGTTATCCTAATATGTATTATAAAGGGATCAATCATACTTTTATTATAACGCAGAAGGTCCAATTCATCCAAAGGTCAATATACCTTGCTCTTTTTATCCCCTAGTTTATAAAAAAAGCAAGACCTTGTGGTGTACAGACTTGTTTACATAGACTGTGAAAGGTTAAGTCGAAAGGAAATTAAGTATTTTTTCCGATTTCGATGTTCTGTTTTACGATATTAGTGCAGACGTTCGTCTGCCTTGGAGGATCAGTGGCTAGTGTGCTTTGCTGATCCGAAGGTTCCGCGTTCGATCCCGGTCGCGGTGGGCGCATTTCAATAAAGGCTGAATGGTAGAAGCTCGTAGCATTGTGCGATGTCATTGCGCATTGAAAAACACCAGATAGTCAAAATTTCTTGAGCCCTCTATTACGGCATCCTTCATATTCGTGCAGTGGCCTTGGGACGTACAACTAAACATACTATTTTACGCTATTTCTGTCATCGTGGTGGGCTTACCTTTTGTACGCCTTCACTGTGCAGACCCTAAAGACAGGCCAGCAGAAGCCTTGGACTGTTGCCCAGAAACCGGAAAATAAGCACAAGAACCGATACGCCGACCTTCTGCCTTGTGAGTAAATACAGTAGGTTCTTTGCTGATTCAAACCACCTTGGCGCATGCTGACAGCGGCTGCTTGTTGATGGTCCTGTCAGCAAAAAAAAAAATCCATGTCGTTTTTTTTCACTTTAGAACTGTTTTGTACTGTGTTTTTAGATTGTCATGCACAATATCCGACAAAATGGTTCAATATCCGACAAAATTAGGTTAAATTACCAGAATATTTACGATACAATCTTCCGACATGTATTTAACTTTTACTGTACACTTCACTTTTTCAATCGCGTTTAAATTATTGTCAAATTGTTTTGGGTAACAAAGCACACGGCAATCATGAGTGTATTTTTCTGTTACAAAAGAAAAATCTTCCCCGTAGATAAAATGCTTCCCGTACAGCATCGACAAAAAAGGTAAGAATTCTGACGTGATGACCGCACATAATATCTGTGAATTTTGTTTGAACCATCTACAAAAAAAGAAATATCGAAATTATAACGACCTACGAAATCTCGCTTAACTACAAAAAAAAACTGATCGTGAATCTAGACACTAAGTGAATTACTGAGGTACAAAAAAGACGCATACTAACGAGGAAGAAAAATTAAGGGCAGAATAGAAGGGGCGTCCCTAATTAGAAGATTAGCTAGCACCAACACCCTGTTTAAACCACGGAATAAAAATTCTCCACTACACAATACCCACGCCTTTTAACTCTAAACCGACGCAGTTCAAACTTTCTCCTCAAAGAAATGAGAAAGATGTATGAGGTTTCGGTATAGATCTATGTTGTAATCTGTACCCCTCGTTTGCTTTTATTGTCTTTCAGGTGTGAGTTCAGACGTGTTAAAGCACAAATATGCTCTTATATCTATTTGTGTGTAGCTTATATGGGTATACGTATGTATGTGTACATCTCCCTCATGACCACAGATGTCTGCCGATCCCTGCAGATCTTCCTTGTTGTCAGAAATTAATACTATGTCATCTGCATACATCAATGCTAGTAATGACTGTTTAAGGTGTTTTCCTTGCTTGGCAAAATAGAGGCTGAGGCCGAGTTGACTCCCTTTTAATTTGGCTTCTAGTCCCTGGAGATACAGCATAAATAACAAAGGCATAAATAACAAAGGCATAAATAACAAAGAGAAGTAGGAGAAGAGGGCCGCGTCGTGGCGCGCGGTGGAACTTCTACAATCACATTTTTTCAACGAGGCGCGGGCAGAATGGAACGGCCGGAGAAACACCGCCGCGCGCGCCCGATCCACGCGGCCATGGTTGTTGCACTTGAATACGCAGCAGTACCGCCAGAGCCCTTTGATTTTGTTGTGGCGGTGTAGGGTTCTTCGATACGCGTGCACCCTTGGAGGGTGGAAGCACTTTTTTGACGGTGTGAGTGCCGCCCTCCGATCGGCGGCAGCCATTCGGCTTCCCCAATCTCGTTGCGGCTGGTTGAGTGAAACGTGCGCGGTGTTTTCTCGGGCAAAATGCCCGGGTATTGCATGCCACAGTGCACAAACCACTCGCGAAGCGGCTAAAGGATGCTCACATTCCCGAAAGATTCGAAGACACTCTTGTGGCTCGTAAGGATTAAGCACGACAACTGGCAACACGCGGACCGTTCGTGTTTGTGCAGCGTAAGTTATGTCACTTCAGCATTTCGAGAGTTATAACTTGAAGCGCTGTCGCACTGGCACTTCCAATGGCGTTCAAGCCTCATGTGATTGAATCTCTTACGCCAGCTGCCAAAGGGTGCCTATCACAGTTGATAAATGTGATCCCGATCGGGCTTAATTGCGATCACCATTGCACCGGGTGCAATATACGTTCATTTGCATGCTGTTTACATGCGTATTTACCTCGTTCATTTTGGGTAGCACAAAATGCTTTGTTCCTAATCGCTTCTTGTACAGCAGCTGCGATTGCGTGAAGACGCGCACCTACGTTGTGCGCTTGATGGTGCCGGCGCCGTAAACTATTTCTTTTAGGGGCAAACCCCTTACGCCATCGGTCGTATGTTCCTTGTCGTCGCAGTCGTAGTAGCCAGTTAAATTGCCTTTATGCCAATAAAAATGGTGTCACAGCATTTGAAGTGAATGATGATGAGTGGGGCAAAGCGTCCGTCAGTTCGTCGATGTTTCTGCGCGCTCATTCTTCCATCCGTCCATGCGTGCGTCCGTGCGTCTATTCGTTCATCCACCGTCCGTGTGTCTGCCCGTCCATGCGTCCACTCTGCGTTCGCCCGTGCGTCCGTCTGTGCGCCCGTTCCTAAAGCCTACGACATGAAATGCGCTTTAAAGCTTGCATACGTCAGCCAGTTTCTTCCCATGTCGGTGAACTCTAGTGATTAAAATGATGACTCACAGTACCTAATCGCATGATTTCCCAAGAGAAAATAGAGTGTCGTGGAGTTGCTGAAGAGGGAATTGGGGATGGGGAAATTCTTTTCACTAAAGCGTTGACTTCAGTAGAGCGCAGCATTTTGTACCATATAAATGGACTTCGCCCCACTCATCAGATAACGGGTTGGGTGAAGCGTTCGTCCGTCCGTGCTATGCTGTGCTCCGTGAATATTCTGATCGGACGGACGCATAGATGGACGCACGTACGTATGCACGCATAAACGGACGCATGGACGGACGGAAGCTTAGATGGACTGTTCGCACCACACATTATCATTCACTCTGTGGATATGCTCACTACAGCACGCATTTTTCATTCTTTTTTTCCAGCAGGCTGGCAAATGGCAAACTGTTTTTACACCTTTGTGGAAGCCACGCAACACACAGGTACATTAAAAGGTGATCTGACTAGGTGCGTGTGTTTCACATATTTAACCTATATAAATAGTTACCGAGTAGTCCAAAAAGACGCTAATTGAAGGTGCTAACGTGGCTAGCAAGGACGGTATTTTTCTGCTGCTATGCGAAAACTTTTTATTTCTCTCATGTTGTTACAGTACCACACTGTTTTGACGCAACGAACTTTGTATGCAGCCGCGTAACACTCGTTGTCTGTCCGTCATGGCTATAGGCAGCTTGCAAAGAAGGCATCGTAATGGTGGACTCCGTAGCAGACGACGCGGTTGTCTGCACCCTCCAAGGTGGCGAAAGGAGGTGCGCGCATCGAGGAACCCTAGGCGGGGCGCGCACGCACCGCCTCTACTAACCGCCACTTTCGTCTGCGGAAGCAGCTGAGAAGAGCGTGCTCTCACCACCAGGGTGGTCGAGGAAACTGCAGCGCCGTCCCCTAAAAACTCAGCGCTGGCCCCTTACACCCTGAAAACGTGAGGTGTAAGGAAAAGTTACGCCCTATTTTCATAGGTGTTTATGAACACCCTAAACTGTTGACGTTAGATTAAGCTGCACCCTTGCGAGTGGGTTGCAACACATAAAACCTCCCTTGAAACGATGACAGTTACATGAATAGGCATACTTGATCAAATGAAACGCTATCAACGGGTCAACAAAGGAGAAACAAGCAGGAGGAAACGGTTCGTTTTGTGTGCCTTCTCTTTTGTTGCCCCTTTTACGGCACTCCATTCCATCAAATATAGATGGTCAACTGGCTCAAGCCCCAACTTTTCCAAGGGAGAATCATATATGAACCTACTTCCTTGCGGCTGACAGGGAAGAAGCAAGATACTTGTGTCACCATTGCACTTGTTATATCTGCACTTATGCAGCTGATAAAATAAAATGCCTTGGTCTTGAATGAACGGCATAACATTAGTGCATATATGTGTAGTTGTACTGGGCCAAAAATGACAAAGTGAGACGTGGTGGGCCCATAACACACACGCACGCACGCACGCACGCACCGTGCCACTGTAGTGCAATGAGTAAGCTGTAACGCAAAGTTAAACCGAACATAACGTCCAAGTAAAACAAAAAGTGAAGTCCATATGTTCACACCTGCCTTTATTTATAAAACTGCAAGAAGTCTGACAAACAGAAATCTGATGACATTCTGCAAAATTTGGAAATGTCCCTTTGACCAAAACTTTTTTAAGCGTACTAGAAATTCATTGTTTTCAATGCAATAGATCCCTACAACTTCTTTCAAAAATATTTGCGCTAGTCGGGCAAATGACTGAAAGGTTTGGCGTTGAAGGACACATACACAAGAAAAAAAAAACGCGTAGACAGAGCAAGTGAGCACAGTACTATTTTTGAGACTTAACTTCAGCCCAATATACGTTACAGTGTAAACTTCGACATTAAAAAATCACAACATTCGACAAAGTAATGTAATTGCGGTTTGATTATTCTTAGTGTTGATACACTTCTAATTGCAATCCACAACTCATCACTGCTGCTTGCACAAACATCTACAGCTGATTATTTGATTGATTTGTGGGGTTTAATGTCCCAAAACCACCATATGATTATGAGAGACGCCGTAGTGGAGGGCTCCGGAAATTTTGACCAGCTGGGGTTCTTGAACGTGCAAAAAACATCTACAGCTGCTTAGATGAATAATTCCTTCGAGAAAAATGGCGCCATGCTGTTCTTTTGTACAGTAAACTCAATCCCGTAAACCTAAAATAAATACACAAGAAAAAATGATCAAAAGTTTCACAAAAAGTGCAACATACAGTATGCAACCTGCATGATTAGGTGCTTTCTTATGTGTAGGTATGAATTGAGTGCATAGCAAGCATATTAAGTGGTATCGTGCTCCACTGCAGTGAGAAATGCTTGGAAGGGTATGCTGCGAAACAAACGCCATAAAAAGCGTGCTCTGGCAGAATCTTTATACCGTTCGTGACGTAGAATTGAACCTTACTTTACCCTTCTAGCTTGCTCGCGCAGGCTAAAAAAAAAGGTGCAGCTTCAAGGCGATTATGTTCATTAGCTGCATGCATCGACCAGGTTTATTTGAATGCTAAGATCTATGCTTACGTATGCATCAACACAGGTACATGTGTTTTTTTCTGCAGATCTACCGTGGTAATCATACGATTTGTTCCTTAAAAGAAATGCAATACGACGTGCCACAGCATATAAATAGTTTATCTATATTGCACAAAAACACAATGGCACTGAGCATGCATGATGGTATGCGCATTCATAAGGTATCTAGTTCAGGTGATATGTACAACTAAGCAGTGTGTAGTTGCATGTTTAATGGTGAATGAAACTAGTGTTCTTGAGGGGGCTCATATTGACACGAATATATAATGTAAGAAATGATATTGGGTCAGTATACGTCAAACGTCTCAGCCATTTTGGCAACCATCTCGATGTAAACAAAGAAAAAGTCGTGCTGATTCACTGCATCAAAAAAATGTACTGCTAGAATATTTCACAGAGAAAAAAAGTTTTTGTGACGTAACTGCCTCCTGAATTTCCGGGAATGTCGTCTGAGTGTAGTTTGTGAAAAAAAAACTTGTTTTAAAACTACCACTCCTTCTTCGTATGTCAAATTTGGTCTACTTGTTAAGTCAAGGAGCTTGTGTAAGGCGCTTGAAGCTCAGTAATAATAATACAATTTATCTGTCCTATACGCCTCCAAGAATCCTGCAAAATTGTGTTACATCTCAATTTTTCGATTGCAGTACTGCACTATGAATGAATATCTGAAGAGTGAATACTTACTCCACAAAAGGTATATTTTGAGAAAAAAATATTTTTAGACCTGTTACGCTGTTAGACTTTATAGAAAAAGAATAACGACTTTCACAAAACAGTCATTTTGCCCATATTAAGACGACATTCTCATCATGCAGTGGTTGAATTCAAAATGACATTTGTACTAATTCGAAAGCAAATAAACAGTTGTTTTTATGTGGCAAATTCAATCACTACGATTTGTGTTTCAAGAAAAAATCACAGCATATCCAAAGAGTGAACATTGAGGAGTGGAGTGACGCATCAGTCCATCCGTGTGTCTGAAAGCATGGACGGATGCACGGACGGCCAGAAACATGGATGAATGCATGGACAGGCGTGCGGACGCACGGAAAGACAGACAGAATGGCGGGACGCATGAACGGATGGCCAGAAGCATGGATGGACAGACAGACAGATGGATGGAAGCATGGACCGAGAGACAGATGGACGGTTGCACGAATAGATGGACGAAAACACAAACGGGCGGATAGATGGACGCTTCGCCACACTCATCATCATTCCGTCCATAGATATGCTGTGAAGACAACTAACACCGTCCATTGAGCAACTCATAAACTAGATGTGGCTACATACTACCACTACGACTACAAAAGAAGGAACCACCCACAGCCTATAGAGCTTTGCCCCTAAATGATTTTTTAAGTTCCCCATCGGCGCCTATCTTGCCGTTTGGCCATACGACCGGTGCCGCCTTGAATTTACCCATTGCCGTCAATGAGAAAGTTCAAAAACTATTTTCTTTCTTAAAACAAAAAAATGTAATGCTAAAGCTTAATATATCCAAAGAACTGTTTAATTGCATTCGATTTAAGTAAAAGGCAATTAATAATTAGACAGCCACATGGAGCGAATTGTGTCTAAATATAGACAAATAGAGAACTCCATGAAATTTGTGATGTTTTCTCGTAAAGTTTAAAGCATGAAATGTCAAAGATAATTTTTCTTGAAATATATCTTCTGTTAAGCAACTATTCACAGCTAGATATTCATACAAAGTGCAGTATTGCAATAAGAAAATGCAAACGAAACACATTTTGGGTAAAATCTTGGAAGCTTATGTTGTCTAAAAACTGTATTGATATTACAGAGCTTCTAACACCTTACACAAGCCCTTTTACTTATCATGTACACCAAAATTGGTATAGAAAGAAGGAGCAGTACTTCTAAAACATTTTTTTGCAAACTATACCGAGACAACATTAAACGAAAATTCAGAAGCCATCTTGAAATGTTTGCGTAGGCACACGGGGACACAGAAGAGAACACAGACAGGCGCAACATACCAGCTGGTTTATTTTTCTAAAACATTTACTTAATAACCACCAGATCGGCGCAAACTGGTCCCTAAAAACATTTAAACTGCGCCCATGTCACAACTTACTATCACTATCTCCATGAACAGCAGACAGGAGCGAAATTTCTTTCGCTAGCAAAGCAACTGAAGGTTGGCTTACACATTTATCGTTCATCAAGTCAATGAAGTATAGGCTTCCACTATTTCCCTTGAAGATCCGTTTCTATGCCTGTAGTCCAAGGTAGTTTTGTTCGAGCAAGGAGAACAAGCGCACTCATTGCAACGCACGGCCAAATGTGTACTAGGGCGACCTTTCAGACTCGACATATGCTCCCTTAGCCTCGTGTTGATACATCTGCCAGTCTACCCAATGATACACAACCAAACCACATGTCAGAGGTATACAATACAATACATTATGTGCACATTCAACAAACTTGAGCTTGTGTTTTATGCTGCATCCTTTATGTAAATTGCTATTTTTGTCACATCTCTGATTGACCAACGCGCACACTCCTCCGATTTCGTTTTTGGCCGAAAACATCATCTTTACATCGTAAGTTGTGGCATGTGTGCAGTTCAAATGTTTTAGGGACTAGTTTGTGCAGGTCTGGGGGTTAAGAATGTTTTCAAAAAATAACTGAGTTGTTGGATTGCGCCTGTCTGTGTTCTCTTCTGTGTCCCCTTGTGCCTGCGTAAACATTTCAAGATGGATATGTTACAACTATCGCCTAATCATAATTTTGCTTCAAATTCAGAAGGGAGCCACGTGACCAAAAAATTTTTCTCTCTCCGAAGTATTCAAGCAGTTTACTGTTTTGAATGCAATAAATCGGGACATTCTTTAAAAATTTGTTTGCCCTGGTTGCCAAAATCGCTGAAAACCTTGGCATAAAATGACCTTTTGCTTTCACCCAAGGACCATACCATACTGCTAAGTTTATGCCATTAGTTTCAATAATGCTGGTCAGCTAACAAAGCAGAACTCCTTCCTGATGCAGCATATGCTGTTCAGGGGCTGTGCGGTAAAAAAGCGTGAATGCTGAGACTTACAAAGCACCGCTATGAACCCCATGCCATCACAATAAATATGTAAGCTTCCCTGACAATCTATACAGCAACCAAAATCCTGAAAGCGTTAGACCACCATTTCGTAAGACATAATGATTCGGTGATACTGATTCTTCAAATTATTTGTTGTAATGCCAGGATACTACAAAAGAAGTCTATATGTGTTGTGTTCTAATATATATACGCTACCCAATCTTACATTTGGCGGCAACTCATGCATGAATACTGTGCCGTATGCATAACAATACAGCGTTTTTGTGCAACAAAGAAAGTAATATTATGCTTCACGTAGCAAAATTCTCTTTAACATCTGAAGTACTTAGCGAAGGTAAGCGTCAAATCGGGGCGAGGCAAGTATAACTGAATTACAAGAATATTGTGGAAGTTGCAAAACACGCAAAATGAAATAAATTGTGCTCGAATGAATTGTGCGTTTACGCTACACCTACGTGTGCACTGTTCAAGTACGGTGATTTGGCCACACACACAGACGAAAGGACTGTTCAAACACAAGTCCAGCTCAACAATCCACTACAAAGGCACGGCTGCCTGCAGTGTCGTTGCGCGTGAGCGAAACATTGGTAAAGACGAATGCATTGGTAAAACACGGGTAAAGACGAATGCACGTAGACGAACATCGCGCGGCGCACCTAAGGCAAAGCAATTTGTGTGCTGTCAACAAATGCATCATTCCTAGGTGACACGGTAGTTTTAGCGCACAAAACGAAGAAGGGCCGAATAGAACGACATATACAACACGCCCTTGTTTTCCGTCCTCAGTCCTTTTGTGGAATTAAAAAGGAAAGCAAATGAATGAACTTGCCCAGGCATCTGTAAGTCATCGGTCAATGACGGCGGATTGAAGTGAGGTAGAACTACCGGCTATACTTATACGGGCAGTGCATATTCTATGAACGACAGCAGTTCCTCCATCGGCGATTTGGAGTGTGCGAGAAACGGCAGGTGTGGGGACTTTATGCAGGCGGCGGCGAAGGTTTGCGCTCATTACTGAAATGCGTGTTCCTGTGTCAATAAGCGCCGAAATAGGTACACCATCAACGTAAACTACTTCGTCTCCTCAAAAGCGCCCAAAGAGGATTTAGGGAGAAAGTCGACAATGCAGTGTCACATCTGGGCGCTGCACTGTTCAGTTTTCAGAGCAGACAGAAGCAGGAATAAACGGGGAGGACGGCCGGTGTGTCTTGGGCGGGACGACCTGGAGGCGAGCGTGACTGATGACCACGGGATGACTGCGAACCGCTGTTAACCTTGTGTATACGTTGGGGGAGAAGAACTGAGTCGGTGGCGCAAAGCGGGTGTCACCCTGTCGGTGGTATGGGGCAGACGGCACCCGAGGTGGCGAGGACCAGTGGGCATAGCAGTAACGGACTACATGGCTGATACGACGACAGTGGAAACAAATCGGCCAGTTGTCGGCACTACTCCATGCTGCAGGGTCGCGAGAGAGGGCAGCAGCAAAGCGCGGCTCGGGGTTAGATGAGGCTGGACACCATGAGGTTCGCTGTGGACAAGTCACAGTGCACACCGAATAGATACCGATGCTGGCTGGCGATTTCCTGACGAATGATGGCCTGAATCATGAAAGCAGTAACCGGTGTCGTATCAGCTGTATCAGTGTAAGCTGGAGCAAGAGCCATAGCTTCAATTTACCGCTGTACGATATGAGCCATCTGGTCAGGCAAAACGGGAGCAGGTAATTGCGTTCTCGCACGATGTTCGCACGATGACGTTGCAGCAGTGTTGGGAAGCCAAGTAAATGCGCTGTCGATGAGGCGGCTCTTAGCTTGCTCAAAGCGTCTGCACTTCATTAAAATGGCGTCCACAGTTAAGTGATTCTTACATATTAGGAGGTTGGAGGCGTCGTCGGCGATCTATTTAAGAATAAGGCCAACTTTGTCAGCCTCTGGCATCTCGGCAGTGACTATCCGACAAAAATATCATGTTCTCGATGTATGAGATGTACGATTCTTTGGAGGTTTGCACCTGAGACACGAGCATTTTCTTAACAACCATCTTTCTTCCAATGGGATCCCCGAACGAGTCCAACATTTTCTCTCTGCACTTTGCCTAATTACCAAGTTCTGCTTCATGGTTTTTATACCATACATTGGTGGTTCGCCTAAAAAGGAACAACAGGTTGGCAAACATAGGAGTCGGACCCATCGGTATCGAGTACTTACACGTTCGTACTCTGCCAGCGAAGCCTCAACGTCCGCCTCATCTGGATCGTCAGAACCGCTAAACGTGCCAACATCCCGTGGGGGTCCGAGCACGAAGGTTGTAGTCGCAGGAGCAGGTGTAGTCGGCACATCAACTCCAGCATCAGTAACACAGGGGCAGATGCAGACGCCGTTTTTTCGTCATCGTTGTACTCTGACCCCTCATATGATAGCCGCTGAGAAGTTCCACTGTGAGGTGGTTACCCAGCACCTCCACCCAGTGTGATGGAGGCGAGATCTAGGTTTAGTCAAACAGCTAATCGTCAGCCAGATGATTAGCTTATATCCTGGTTCAGGTTTATTGTGCACCATAACACTATCTTTAGCGTACTTTGGAAAGCTTTATTGCCGCATTCAACTCTATAGAGAGCCTAGCCTATCGCTTTACGTCAACTACAGACTCAAGCATATGTTTCTACTCTTAAATGTTCTAAATACGTGGATGATATTGAGCTAGGCTGCCCTCGCTGTGTTAACCCGTGTTGCACTTTAAAACACAATCTGTGACAATGCCCTGCACTGCCCGAGGGCCCCGGGCCTCCCTGTACGCAGGAGGAGTGGCGATCTCTTGCCACTAGCAACGAGAAGGAAGACCAGCTAAGGGCTATCTAGAGAGACCATCACATGACCAAGGAGATGCATCTCCCCGTCCCGTCGTGAGTGCTGCCCACCGATAGCGACCCCTAAGGAGGAGTGAACGTTGGCTCTGGAATCAAATAAAGTTATTTGCTCGCCTGTCTGACATTTGCTGTACGCGCTCCAGCCAGCGTTAATAGACAAACTCCAGCGGTCCGGATTACTGGGCCTTCCCAAACTGTTCTGACGTTTTTCGTCTTCGCGGCGGATGGTGGACTAAAGACGGAATAGTCGGCTCCAGTGTCGATGAGAGTGGAGACGTTATGGCTGTCAAATATTAAGTGGAGGCCGCTACTCCGTCGTCTTGCGTTGCGGGTACGTAATTGTGTCGGATCACAGCTACGCGGGTTTGCTCCACTGCCTTGACTTGGTGTCGTCAGGTCTTCTTCCAGGCACGAAGTTGCGTCTTCCGGGCTCTGTTCCGCTTGCTTCGTGCTCTTAGGACTCTGTCGAGGCGTTGTCGCTGGCGGCTGGTGATCTTCGGTTGTTTTTCACACAGAAACCACAGCTACATTGGTTGCTGCCTTTAGGTTTACGAATATAGGCTAGATGCCAGAAGTGTTTTTCGATAGGCTACACTATAAGGTAAAAACCTGAAAAAGAAGTAACGGAGCCCAATAGGCGCGTGCGATGAACGGACAGACCGTCGAGGAGCCACCACAGAGGGAAGCATGAGGCGTGAAACCACCTAGTCTCCACTAGAAATGAACCGCCCGGGCATTGCAGGCAGCGCGAAAAGCATTGCCAAGGTGACCAGCCCCCCCTTCTCCACAGAACATATGTCCTTCTTCTCCTCTGCTGGCTCAGTCTCCCCGTGTTTTGTCAGCGGCGGTTGCGTAGCGTCACGCTTGGAGTGCTCGACCACGGCCGCCTGGATTTTACCATCTAAGAATTACGACGTGGTGCTTGTGTGTACGCCTGGATGAGCGTGGGATGCTGCTTTAGCGTTTTGGTGCACCCATGAAGCCTGGAGCAAGTCTTGACAGGTCCCCACGCTGCGCTTTATATCTATGGCTTCAAGATAGTCACGACCAACACACGACAGCAAGAGTTGGGAAGGCCAATATGGCGGCCGAGAAGAACAGGCCTATCGGATATATACTTCATTCCGACTCAGGGCAGAAAACAGCGCTGGATTCTAAGGCAAGTAGGTTATCATTCTTTACTCTACTCTACTTGTCGCGTGTGCCATACAAATCACGCTTGCCGGCAACGGGCTCGGTCGTGTTGTATATCGCACGCACGAAACGCATCGCGAAGGTCAGCTTCGGCGTCTGCAGTTCGCCTGTGCTTTGCGACCACCTGGAAATAGGCCGCCATTGCCGTCGGCGTCCCGTACCAACGCCTCCTAGATTTCCCTTGCCTGCCGGATGGGTGCTAAACGCCCGTCATCTAGAGAAGCACTGCCTACGTAGAATTGAAGGGTCTTTGTACTTGGCCTTTAAGATCGGCAATTTCGGCGTTTGTTACAAATTTCGGAGGCTAGGCCTAGTATTGAGAAAGTTGCTTGTTGAATGTCAGTGTCACTTACGTAGGGTTAAATATAATTACGTTTACGCCTTTTTCAAACTTTTTACGTTATTTTTGTTGCATATAGGCTCCAAAAACAGTAAAAGTTTACTTGAAGACACCCCTACTTGAGTGGCGCCACCACCGTAGTTTCGACGACCGCCGCTTCCCAAGTGACCGCCGATAATTTGGCAGGCAAGGGAAATCTAGGAGGCGTTGCCCGTACGCTCGCTCATCGAGTGCTTGCCTGTCTTCGCCGCCGTGATGAGCTCCGTGCTGACGATATTGGGTTGACACCTCGTCGCTGCGTTGTGAGTCGTCGAAAACACGTTGCGGGTTCTTGTAAAGAGCTTGGTTGTAGTATGCCGCGCGCTGTAAGTGCACCAGCAAGGCTGGCGGGGCTTTCGCTAGCGTCGGAGCTCACTGAAAATCGGTCGCCCTTACAGTTCGCTTCCCCGTCAGTCGGTCGCAACAGCTCGGCGCAGTCCGTTGACCGTGGCGGCGGACTCGCGTTTCCGCGCTGCAGTCGCTTGAGTTTGTGGAAAAGGGCCGCATTACCGTCGATTTCTTTGGCGCTAGCTCCAAACCAGCTCGGCGCTCTTCGTGGCGGTGGCCAAGCGTACGCTCGCTCTTCTGTTCGAAGTTTGCTGGCGGCAGACGCTCCGCGTGCAGTGCCGTGTTTGGTCTCGCGTTCGCTTGCTCGAGCTGAACGACGTCGCTCGCTTAGGACTCGCCGACTTGTTAGCGACACGATGGTTCGCGGAGTTGTGACTGCGGCCGCCACTCCTAAGCTGTTGCGCTACGGAAATCTAAATCAGTCTTTGACGGTGTGTGACATCACGGTGAAATTATTAGCGTGCCATGTCTTGCATACGTTTTCATTTCACCTTGCACGTATTTCTCATATGCATTTGTATTCATCTCTGTCACGTGTGACTCACTATTTTACATACTTATTGTGCAGCCGTGGGCACACACCGTGCTGAAGACTGTTCGCTGGCGTCTGCGATGCCCTTCATTCATCTCTTTCGTCAGAGCAGCTTCAGAAGGACTGTGCGAGATGTGATGGTAAAGTTATTTGAGTGTCATATTTTAACGGTTGTTTTTAAAATAACGTTCTCGTATTTGTCATATGCATGCATCTTCATCTTCTGTGACGTGTGCATAACTATTTTTACTATATTATTGCACGTGCAGCCTTGGGAACACAACAGGCAGAAGGCTGCGTGCGCTGGCGTCTGCAATGCCTGTCTTCTTTCGCTTCCCTCGGAGGACCTCCCCAAGGAGTGAACAAGATTTGACAACGCGACTGGACTTGTACACTTCACCATGAATTCACTTAAAACTATGGGAAAACTTCATGTGTATGTTGAAAAATAAAAGATTTCGGGGTCTCGCTTTTGTCTTTCGTTGTTGCCGTGACTGTGAAAGCAGTTACGCATAGGCGGCTAACTACTTTTTAGTGTGTTGTTTTCTGCGCAATTCGTTGCTCACTGCGCAGAAAAAGAGGCGAAAAAAGTATTATGCCTGACGGAAAATAAGCATAAAAACAATGTTTGAACTGGGGACAAAAAGTTCATTCGATTGGAGTATTTGAGTGGATCAACCGTTTGTCCGGCAAGGTGCAACTGTGAGGACTAACGGTTGTCCTGTAAGGTGTAAATGTGGGCAGTAACATTTGCTCTACAAGGTGCAAATGTGAGGAATAAACGTCAGTCCTTTGGGGTGAACTGTGGGACTTTGGGGTGAACTGTGGAGTGAACTGTGGGGTGAACTGTGGGACATTTAGTCCCCTCAAGGGACTAAATGGTAGTCCCTTGAGGGGACTAACTTTTAGACCTGATGCCGTTAGTTCATGAGGGAATTAAAGGTTGTGGCAGCCCCATGAGTCCCCAAAAGGACGAACCACACACCATTTTAACACCCTTTTGCCTTAGAGTGTAGTTTGTCCAACATGAAAAAAAAGTAAAAACAGCGGGAACTAGACGAGGCTAACGAAGAACTCACATACAGATGAGAGAGAGAGAGAGAAGTTAACGTTTATTTTTGAAACAGTTCCCAGAGCAATTCCCGGTATGCGCCTGAGGTGGAAAAGCTCCTTAGTCCAGGAACCCTCTGGCTTCTGCTGCCCTCTTGGCTCTGGCGACGAGTTCTTGGTCTTCCAGGTCCTCAAGGGCGAGCTTCGCCTCCCACGTTTCAGTTGGCTCTTCGTTCGTCTGTCTCGCTTCATTATCAATTGTGGGTTGTTGCAGATTACGTCTGGCACACTGGCATGCAAGAAGCAAGTGTTCCAGGGTGTCCGGTACGCTGCAGAACGGGCACATAGAGCTATATCTCGTTGGGTCAAGACGGTGCATTAGGGCTCCATGTGTGTATGTGTTGCTTTGCAGGCGTCTCAGCATCACACTTTCCTCTTTTGTCAGTTCTAGGTGTGGTGGAGGTTATACTCGTCGCTCCAGCCTGTAATGCTGCAGTAACGACGAATAGGTGTTTTGAACAACCTACATCTCTTCAACGACAGGTCGAATGTCCTGTGGGCAGGGAGCAGCCCGGCTAACATGCTCGCGGGCAGCGGCGTTGGCCGCTTCATTTCCCTGCAGACCCTCGTGTCCTGGCACCCATAATATACAAATGTATGGGAGTGGAGTGCTTCGCTGTTTCCAAATATTGATGGCGTTGGCTGAGATACGGCCCTTGGCAAAACTCCTGCAGACAGCTTGGGAGTTGGTGAAGATAACACGAGAGAGAGAGAGAGAAAGACCAGAGAGGAAGGATGAGAGAGAGAAAGAATTATTTTAATGGAGAGCCGGAGATCTGTGTTTAGCTTTTCACCTGACAGGCTGCTCCAGTCTCCGGGTGATTACTATAACGTATACAGTGACAAACACACAACACATGCAATCACACACATGCACGAGACTATTGCTGCAATGCAAGATAAAAAAACTGCGGGGTAACAAGCCGTGTGAACGTTCAAGTCTTTGATCACGGTCCAATCTGTGGTACCTGTTAGTCGACAAGAACAATTTTAAAAGTGCACCTAGGCTCATGAGAGATAGTTATTCTCTTCTTTGCTTGGTGTTACGGATGGTTCACTTATACATGTGTCGCCTCTTATAGTATAAACTGGGGGCGGAAACTCCGTATACCTCCCATGTATTCGCTATCAGCAGTGGCAGCGCCGCTTTTACCACTGGCGGTTGCCGGGCGGCGAGTTTACAAAGGCGAACGGCAAGACCCCCCCCCCCCCCCCCACAATGCACTGCGCCATGCACTCTTACAAAGCTCTCGGAAGCTGCGTGCTCATTGGTTCTAGCGTGATGTCAGCAAACATGGCTGCGCCTAGGACGATGTTGCAGGGGTTCGTGTGTGGGGTGGGGACACAGCTGAAGACGCCGCGACGAAAGCGAGAACAAAGTTGACGCTCGCACGAGTACTGGCAAACCGCCTACGATGAATGGGAAGACGGCGCTATAAAGTAGTTGGTGCTACCAATGTGCTACAGAAACGCTGTGCGCACGCGTGTGTCGACGCTGCCGCAAGACTCGTCACTCCGTTTGGAACGATCGCCGAAAGCATCGAAGTCGGCGCAAATATGCAGTGAAAAATGAATGATGATGGTTCGAAGAGTTTATGTATGGACTATATAACAATAATCGTAACTCGATAAGCATTTATTGCAGCTCAAAGAGCCGGTTTCGGAGCACTTGAGTGCCTACGTCGCGCGCGTCATTCGATCGCTCAGCTTGCACTCACTCTGGCATATCTTAGGCTACTCGTAGTGAATGCCACCGCTACTGATTATGATAGCAATGCCAAATGATAAGCACGAATATCTGTAGCATCTTCTCGATAGACCTGCAAACGAATGTCTTCGTAGTGTCACTCTGCCAACACGCCAAGCAATTCCGTTCACATGAGGAGCGAGAGGCCGCCCTATCATTAGAAGAGAAGGACACAGGTGACAGCGTATTCCCTCTCGGCCAAATACACTTCGAAATCTACTGTATGTTGTGCATGTAAAAAACCCACCTAAAGCCACCGTTTTTTTTTGCTCGCTTCACTGCGATTTATGCGTGTGACATATGAGCGGTGAAGCGCATGACACTGTCATATTACAAACGCGCGCAAGCAAGTGGTTTGCGAGTAGTAAAATTCAAAAGCGAATTCATTATGAATCCAATAACGACGTTACCAAAAATAAGGCTTAAGTTAACCTAATACTCTTCTGATAGTTTTCAAGTAGACAGGAAACATTTTTAAAAATAATCCTATAGCTCCAAAACAGTTTACATGAAATAAATATTCACGAGCTGTCACCAAATAATACTACAATTATGAAATCTGTGATAAGCTTGTATATAGCAGCGACCACAGCCTTTAAAATACTTTTCAACTGTATGTCAAAATGTCTCAGCACCTCCATTATTCAAGTTAAAACTCTGTTGCCAGCTTTTAAGTAAAATTTCAGCGTAAAATCTAAACAATTTTGAACCGAACACCATGCATTCAGCTAAATATTTATTGGAACAGGCAAAATTATCGCAACATATACCCTGGCACAGAGAGAATGTAATAATCAAGTGTTGAAAGCTGTATATGTACGAACAACCTATGTAAATAAGAGACTTACTGACATGTATTTTTATTCCTGAAGCTAAATGCAGTCATAGCCCCCAACTTCACTGATGAAAACTGGAAAGGATTAATGTAAAGCATTTCCCCCACAGTAAAAACAGAGTTAAAATGCCGTTTTCGGCAAAAATGGTTTATCTAGTAACGGTTATAGAATCAATAGTGCTGCCCATACTTGGGCTGCATTTATTGTAGTAGTTCAGGGATTACAAAAAGAAAATAAACCTTCAGCTGATCGCATGTTTTGCTGATTCAGGGTTGTCCCATCGGGGCTAATTATTTTTTAAATATTTGGTAATTTGTGTATGTACAATTAAATTTGACTAGTGAATGCTATTTGGTCCGTTATTTAAACATTTGCACACCCCTAGTAGTGTTGTTGCTACCAATGACCCACCATCTTTTTGTGTGAATGTGAATGAGCATCTGTAAACATCACGAGTGCTTTTTTGTTTTTTGTGCTGTATCCCATCTCTCATCGAACACACCCTTGCACATGCCTCAAGGTATGTGAATGGAAAAAAGGAAACGCCCCTGGCTACAAGTGATGCGAATTCGTGATATGCAATGCAAGTAAAAACATAAGTGTATTTGGTGAAAGTTGCTCTTAATCTTGCCGGTATTAGGAAGAAGGATCTGTTTATTACACATCTTTTTGTACTCTTAGCTTACATCAGTTAACAAAGCATAAGCCTGTTCATAAGAACTTACTTGTTTGTTATTGCATTATTTGTGCAATAATGATAAAAACAAAAGGTCAGACAGCACAACTAACTCTTCTGAGATAGGAATAAAGTTAACTAAGCAAACTACAAAAAAGTACATTTTAATATTCAGCACATGCCATACAAATAATGGAGTGAGTGCCAATACATTGGCAAAATTCTTGCCGAAATCAAAAGTGGCAACCTGGATGAATTATAATTGTTAATATCAATAAAATGTACTTTTGAGAAGCTTTCGAAGCATCCATTTTCTGGCTCAAGTTGAGTCAAATGCTTACAAGTGCTTTGTAGCAAAACAACAAAAAACAAATGTAAAACCTCACATCAACATTTCAATGTTGTCCTGAAATAAATAAATAAAATGCCATATGTTAATTGTTTTTGCCGGAAAATTCTGGATATGAAAAGAATAATTAAGGCTGTCATAAGATGTGTTGAAAATTAAAAAAAAATACTTGCCACTGCAAAATGCTTGGGGAATGTGAAGTTCACGTATATTTTATTACAGGTATATGAATTGCTTTATATATTTCTTGCAGCAGTAACACATGCAGCACAACACGCCATATTCATATGTTTTTTAGGCCTTTCGGGATAAAAATATATTTTTACTTACAATAAATTTAGCAAATAATTGACAAGCCTGTCAACTAAGTACATGCGTATTTCCACGTGTGTTTTATTTCGATAAAGTCGGGTTTCACTCACAAAGACTCTAAGCAACACCCGGCGCAGCAGTTTTTCAGGCGCTCCGTGATAACTTGAGATCACACTGTTAAGTTTGTGGACAGTACATGAATAGTCTAGTTCTTACGCAGCCACCAGCAATAACTCCAGAATTTTCAATAGCACTTGTATAAAGCAGATGCACTGCACTGCTTGTCACAATGTTGATGGCCAACGCACTGTTTACCGCTATTAGGGCAGACTATGTATTGCTTGTAATTTGGCTTTCCATACTTCAGGCAAAGTTTCGCTAAATTAAAACATTTGGTCTCAACCCCGCTGACTGCTGCAGTCTTCAACATCATGGCCACGTGACAATATTAGTTTTTATGTCTCTCCAAGAGGTTTTTACATCTACAAACCCAGAAAGTTGAAATTTCATTGCTTAGAAATGTGCAGATGTACAGCTACGAAACTATGAAGTCGACTACAAACAGCTACCTTTTTGTATTATTGTGAATTCATTTGGTGAAGCAGAGCAGTACACAAGTGCCACTATTGATGGAGACTATGTGACAAAGGCCATTGATCCTTAAAGCAGCTTGCATCTCAAGCTGTCTACCATGGTGTACGAGTGAAGGTTTCTAAACATATTTGAAAACGAGGCAATTGTTGCCGATGATTGCGAACACGCGACTACAAGCAGGAGAACAAAAGAGAAAGAAAAATGGGAGGGCACGAGTGGTAAAAATAAACATGGACGTTCTTGGCGTAGGCCTCTGGTCTTGAATACGCGACAGCAATGACATTCTGGTCACAATGGCCTGCTTGTGGTCCCCCATTTTCTCAGATTAGCAATGGGATGTAAAAGGCTCATATAATTGCGCAGCAGAAGTCCTTGGACACCATTATTATTATAGAACTGGTGCACAGCTAATGGTTTAAGAATTCACACAAATAAAACACAGTTCATTATCTTCATTTAAGTCATAATGCTCTTTCACCTACCCCGGCTATTACGATCAAGAGCCACAGACATCTTTGTTCCACTAAGTTCACATTCTGGGGAGTACTCCTAGATGCTCATCTAAAGCACTATCATCACATTTCACTTATAAGACAGAAGATAGCTCATGGTATCAGAACAATAATTAAAGAATGACCATGCTTCAACTTTGCTTAAGCTATACTATGCCATTATCCACAGTCATATTACTTACTGCATCACGTCAAGGGCAAACACCTAATCATCTCATATCCTCCCACTTCAACGTCTGCAAAACCAAGCCATTCGCATCCTAACATTCCGTACTGTATTCTCCAGTGCACCCCCTTTTCTTCAGCAGCATAGTGTACTAACAGTGTGTAATTTATTCAAACATACACTGAAGATTTTTGTATTTAAGTGTTTTAACGCTTTCATAACAGCCAATGTCTTGCGAAAATTTCAATTGGTAAACGCTAATCCCACGAAGTTTGCCTCTTACAATTTTTTACTACCACATACACGCACTAACTATGGCGAACACGCTACCATATTTGCTGCCAAACATTTTTGGGATTCAATACCACTATGCACTAAGCAATTGTCATTCAATAATTTTAAGTAGATTTGACATGTCTGGTGTATCATTAATTGAAGTCCCTCTTGTTCAATATTCTACCGCCATCTTTTTCATAACCATGTATAATTACTGAAGATTGCTTTATTACCATTTCAGCTGGAATTTACATTAAAAGTATGCCATGTCTTTATTTCTATTATAATAAATTGCCACTTTTTAGTTGCAATTTCCCTATATTTATCAACATGTATATTTTTCATTGGAGCCTTGAGCCTTTAAGCCTTGTGCTATGGGACCTCCTTCTGTATATACTAACCCATATTCGTTTACGTATTTTACAACACATAAACATTTTGACCGACTGACCTACATAGCCATAACACAGCAGACAAATTGACAGGACAGACTGAATGGCTTACCCTATGGAATTTTAATAGTTTAAAATATCACCAGCAAAAAGCATTTCAATTCAAGGAATATGAATGTGCTAAAAATTGAAGTCATTGCGCAGTGGAAAGTACACCCAGCCCTCGAAAAGTTGAGGTGGGTTCGACTTTGATTTCACCTCTGATGACAGACAGTACTGTGGTGTAAGTGTGCTTGCAGAGGACCTAACAGGCCACATTTTGCTTGTTTTAGGTTAAGTGAAGGCGAAAACATTCAGCACTACAAATTGTATTTGCGATTTTTTTTTATTCAAAGTAAATATGAAGGCTCAATGGGAGCAGGTTTGCTCTGGCAATTCATGGATTCATTTTACAGTTTCAAATGTTAGCAAAGGTTATGTTGCACAACAGTTTCTTGTCAAGCAGAATGAAAAATGTGTACTAAACGCCTTCAAAAAAAGTCAACAACGGCGGATGCTGTCCTTATTGCAGTACTTGTCCACACTGAGCCGAGCAGCAGTACGCGGCAGCATCCCAGCTCCGGTCACTGATCCACATTGCTTCAGGGACCAGCCTAGAAGTAGAGAGGATAAAACAAAATGGTTTTAAATTTTGAATTCAGTAACCTGCTGTTTAGCGACATTTATAGTTCTTTTTTAGGAAAGTTGCATGCGAAGATATCTGAATTTTTAGGTGAGTCAAGGTCACAGAGCAAGTCACAGAGATGGCATAGCATCGAGTACGAAACCGACAGCTGCACAAGTGGCTAAATCAAAGACTGAACGCAAGGAATGGAGCAGAGAGAGGTTTGCATTGTTAAAAAATCATGTGACATAATCCCGTATTTAGTCTACTAAACTGTTTTACCATTCAAGCTGAATACACATGGATCACAATAGTGAATAGGAGCGATATTCTAATAGCGAGATGAAAGACCGCCAAGTAGTTTCTAACTTTGTGTGGTTGGTTGCCGCAGCTACACGTTTAACAAAGCGAGAGTCAATTGCACGACAACAAAGAAAGAAGTACCGGCCATCTTAAAGGCACCCAGAAGGTTCCACGAAAGACGGTGGTGCAGTATCTGTATTGGGGATCCCACTAGCTGATGTGTAAAACAGTAAATGATGTCAAGCTTTGAAAAGAAACTGAAGCTATAAAACTGACACAAGCAGGATTGATCACAGTGCCATCCATACTAATTAAAAATATTCAATCTCTACCATAACTGCTGTCATTCAGGTGGTTATGACGACATTCAGTGAACTTACATGAAGCTAACCAAGCTGTTCTCTTGATCTGGCATAAAAAAAGAATGCTGTTCTCTTGATCTGGCATAAAAAAAGAAACAAGACAATCATATCATGAGTGCCAGATTAAACATGACAATTAAACCATGACAAAACAGTTTACCTCCGAATGACTAGAAAGAAACACCCCCTTGAATTCTCTTATTGTACTTGTGACCAACCGCTTAAGCAGGTAGATGAACACAAATATCTTGGCGTAACATTAACCAGTACCTTAAGTTGGAACTCTCACATTACTAACATATGCGCTGCTGCTTTCCGTAAACTTTGTTTATTACGACACAAACTCAAAACCGCTCCCTCTGAAGTTAAATACTTAGCATATACTTCTATAATTAGACCGAAACTTGAATATGCCTGCGTTATTTGGGATCCTCACACTAAAACCAATATCGACTGCCTCGAAAGAATTCAAAGAAGGGCCGTCCGCTTTATTTATGGTATGTACGGTCCAACAGACTCCGTTTCTGCCCTGATGGAAAGGCATGGTATCCCAACATTAGAATCACGACGTAAATCAGTTGGGCTGAAATTACTGTACCAATTAGTTAACCGGAAGCTCTTATTTGATCACAGCCCCTACATTAGTCGCCTGGAAACACGGCGTGGTCGTCATTCACACTCCCTTGCCTTAACTCCGTATTTCTCCAAAACTAATCTCTTCAAATTTTCGCTTTTCCCGCGCACAATCTGTGAGTGGAACAAGTTACCGTTTGCCGCCCTGCTTTCGACAGATTCTATTGACGCACATGTTTTCCTGAGGATGTAAAAATGTTTTGCAGTTTTTTTTTCACTAATCCTTTTTGTTGATTGCTTACTTTCAGTGCCATGTTGTTTCCCTCTGCGATTCACGCAAATGCGATTCTCACAATCCCACTTAATTCATTGCTCTTATGATAAACTTGGTTTCATTATTGTTGTATGTGTGTGATGATTGGATTATTGTATGCTGTGTGACGCTTGGCTTGATTGCCTTACTGCCTTTACCATTCCTGCTTGTGCTCCATGCCTGCAGTATCTTGTAAATAAATAAATAAATAATAAAGTAAAGTTTAGGCAGCTGACCCAACATATGGTACAATCACAACACTTTTATGCACCGTTGGAGGTCACTCACATAGACTTAGGAGAATTTTGTAAAAAATATACAAAGATTATGGCTTGTAAAAGGTTAGCGGCAGCAAAAGCAGAAAAGGCCGTACCAACAGTCTGATTTCCTTCCTAAACTAAAAGATGTCTAACAGGAAGTCAGTATTAGTGAGACAGTGAACCAGATTCACAGAATCATCAACCCAATAAACGGGCAAACCAACAGTGAATTGCACTAAGGTTTACTGCTCCATGTCAATCAGCAGTGAATAGGCTAGTGAAGCCAGCTAAATAAGACCTATTGTAATACTTAAGCATGTGTCCAGACTTCCCAGAAGGACGGAAGAGCTGCCTTTAAAGGACGTAGCTCATCGTGCACAGCCCTAAAAAGCGTCTCTTGGGTGCACACTTCTTATGCATTTTTACATACTGCAGCCTCAATGAAGCTATTGCAGGAGTGAAAAAAAAACAAGAACAAAAATAAACTCATGAACGGACTTTTGACTGCTCCTGCATGGCAACATATTTACCAGCCAATGTGGCTGTGAGTTGAAATGATGATCAGCCTGACAAAAGAGAGAACTAAAGAGGGTGAAGCTAAGTACAGAAAGAGAGTGAAAAGGAACTTCGACAAAAATAAAACAGAATACAGCTGTACCGAGAATTGAGGTTCGGGACTTGTTGTTAGCGATGAAATAATTGCGAAACTCAGCAGCCAGTCACAAAGGGCCACTCTGTTTTGTCAAAATGGCGAGCCAGCACGGACTTTTAAAAATTGCCCGATACGTTGGCTTCAATAGCTCCTTCCAATTGGCATCCACAGCCAACATTCTAAAAAAGTACGACACCACTTTTCAAAGGTGAATTTACCCTGCCATGCAAATTTTATGGATACAAAGATCAATCTGAGCAAGTGAGAAGCAAATAAAATTGAGATAAGATATATTATTTATTATATTAAAGTCAGGTTTCCCGTGGCACATCAGGCAATTCTAGGGACTTTATGCTGCAATCTGGCTAGTTGTGATGACATCAGGTACCAAAACGGCCACTCAGCGTCACAAAATCTATCAAAATGACTGCTTGTGGGTTGGCAATGGAGCCAATGTGCGTAGCAGCCGAGCGAGTTTCACGATTTCTCGCACAAGCACATGACGAGGAGCTGATATTGTGTTACGATGTCAGGGCACTGTAGATATGGAAACTAGCTTTTAATGTGATACTGTTATTACTTTTGCGGAGTGCACTCGCAATTGGCAGTACATTTTCTAGAACCTTGAAGGTAGGGCCTTTCATTTCACGCAAGAAAATAAAACATTTTGCAGTTATTACCCCTCTATCATCTGGGGAGGTTAGAAAACAAGTGATGCGGAAGTGATGCAAGCTTAAGCAGTTGCAAAAGACAAATTATTTCTTGCATAGGCAACTAGGAGGACGGAGGTAATAAATAAAGAAGTTAGAAATTATAACAAGAGAATGTGTCTCTGCATCATGTGCAGTCTTTTTACATACCACCTGTTGGCAACTTTTACAATAGGCCAAGCTTAGTCTGCGTTGAAAGAAAAATACTAAGAACTAACATTTGCACGGTCACCAAAATTTTGGTATGTTTTTTATGCATAACAAACATGTATCAATAGCATAGCATTGTGCCAGTTTGTTAGTTACACCTTTGAGTATAATTATGGTAATAATGTAAGCATAATCTGTACAAATCAAACATTACCTGTCAACCGGAGGTGTAATGATGTTTTCTTTTTTTCATGGAGCCAAAACTCTATGAGTGTTCCAAAAGGACTAAACAACTTTTCAGCAAGGTGCCGCAAACCGATTATAAACTGTTCATAAACTGATAATTCACAGCCATACAGCTAGTGTAGCACTCCCTGTCACGTGCACTTGGTACACAATCATAATTCATTTGCTTTACGCGAACATGCATTCTCTGTAAAAGGGAATGCCAAGGAGGGTGCATTTTTTAACCCTACGTGCAGCTTAGCTGCAGCTGGTTATTCTCTTCATTCACAGGGCATTTGTCAATTAATTTACGTTTAAAGAATGCAAGCTCAAACCACTATCGATTCCGGATTGCAGTTTTGATGTACACACTGCACTCTTTCCCACACTAACTTCAGTGATTTGCAACATGATGCTTACTCTGGGCACGCGACCGTAAAGATTGGCACATGCTTTCCCCAAAATGCATAGCAGCTCTGCGGTGAAGCCTCAATTAACGCGTGCGTACTTTTAAAAATTATTTTATATCTTTCGACAAACACTCAAAGCTGTGGGTTGCAGTTTAATTTTCTTTTTGTTGAAGTTTAGTACTGAAGTATTTGCGCACTAAATGCACTGTGCAACAGCAGCAATAGTCGTGCTCGCGCTGGGTAGCGTAGTAACCGAAGCTGTGCCAGCCCGACCATCGTTTGCGAACTTGAGTGCACCACCGACAGTCTCGTAAGCAAGAATTTTATGGCACTGTTCGGAACTGCAAAAAAGAACTTGCTGAGACCAGCATCTTGACGTCTTCTTAATCTTTACTGGATACGACGATCCACTTCTTGGTGTCTCCTGCAGTCGTTGAAAGCGGACCATGACCGCTGGCGGCAGTGAAGTGCAGCTTCGGTAGAGGCATGCTCACAGCCTTTCTCGGCACACTCGAAGTTTCCACGCGTTCCTCCGAATGTTCGGAAGGCGTTTTTCTCGATCAGGATCGCCTTAGCAAAGACAGCGTGCGTGAAGTCTTGCCTGCAGCTGCCTGCAGCACCGTCATGGGCGCAGCCATGTTTGCTGACGACATCACGCACGAACCAATGAGCGCGCAGCTTCCGAGAGCCTTGTAAGAGTGCCTGGTGCAGTGCATTGTGGGTGGGTCTGTCCGCTTGCTTTTGTAAACTCGCTGCCGGGGGTCCTACTAGAAATAAATCACGAACAGAAATTTCTTTCACCACGTCACTGGTGAGGTCTCTATATAGAGGGCAAGGGCATTTTAAGAGAAGGACGGTTGCCGCGGAAGCCCTCCTTTCCCACTTCGCAAGCAAACGGAATGCGCTCTTGCCTTCTTCAGGTCTGCTGACCGCTTGGGCAATGCAGCCATAACAATTCATTAATCTTCCTTTTAATTTTATTTCTGGGATCTGAAGAGGTGAAAGTTACACTGACTAACTTATGATTAAGACGATGCTCGATCGATACAAATATTACGCATTTTTTATTGCTTGTTTGTATAAAAAACAGATACGTATACGTAGCGTCAAAGTGTCAATCTACACACGCAGCTTTAACTTACAACCCACATTAACATAATGAGGAAACGTTGAATTCAAAATATCCGAACCAATGTGAATATTCTCAGCAATCATGAGTAGGACATCTCGTATTTGACTCAATCATGCTGGTTATGATGGCGCGCATAGTTTTCCTACAAAACATGATTACCAAACGAGACTTATGTGCAAGGACATGGAGAGGCTTTAAGCAATCAGAAGTTTTTCGAGAAAGAACTTCGCTGGAAACAGAGTTTCGGGAGGTTCACTTCTCTTCGTCAGCACTGCCTTGACGAAAAAAAACTTTTCTCAAAACGTCGACTCCGTGGACAATCTCTGTAACAATTTTTGAAAGCATTTCGTCCATTACATGTACTTCATTGACACTATTAGAAGAAAAGGCTCACAAGTTTTGAATCCATGGCTACAAGAGGTTCATGAGCAGGAAGAAGCCTCTAATTACTTCACTTCATTGGAATTCCACACCAAAAGTGAAAGTATAACAAAAACTATGTAGCCGACCCAGCTTGAATTCCAACCTTTCAGTAAACGCATTTTCCCTATGGGAGCTTGGCAGCCGTCTTCACCAATTAGTCAAGCGACACTGCACTTCTTTCAGTCCAGTCAGGCTTGCAGAGAACTGGGTTTACTAATATGTACTCATGCTACATCAAAACCCCGCTTAAATAATGGGTCCAAATCGTTGTGCTCACCCGTTGCCTTTAGAAAACGCTGAAAAATCTTCGCGGAAATAAAAATTCCGGGGTTAGCACACCTCAGAGCCGTGGATACTACTACTACTACTACTACTACTACTACTACTACTACTACTTCTACTACTGGTGCTAATAATAATAATAATAATAATAATAATAATAATAATAATAATAATAATAACAATAATAACTTCAATTCAACACTAACAAGAATGAAAAGAACACTGGTGAAGTTACGGGGGCCAGCAAAGAGCCTCTGACGGCTTGACAAATGCCGGCGCCCCGTTTGCAGAATTATATAAGGCAAAAACAACAGAGGACAATGCATTATGTGCTAGTAAGGAAAGGCCTATAAGCAAAGCGACGGCTTATAGGTGCACTTCGCAATTCACATTGGTGTGACAGAACTAAAATCATGAAAGGGGGGGGGGAGGCAGAAGTTGTACTTCACTAGTTAAGGTAGGTTAGTTTATTGTTTAGTTTATTATATTTGTGGAGGAGCTAAGAGCCTGTGGCAGCAAGTACATAAGCATTTGGCGGCCATAGTTTGTACAAGTGTAGGGGATGTTCCGCGTGTGACTGCTTCGTGTAGTGTGTGTTTTTACAAATGAATTCCGAATGGCGAGTTTTTCTAGAAAAAAGTTATTTTAAATGCGAAGCATTTCTTAGCGAACTTCGGCGACTTTCAGCGTATCTATCTATCTATCTATCTATCTATCTATCTATCTATCTATCTATCTATCTATCTATCTATCTATCTATCTATCTATCTATCTATCTATCTATCTATCTATCTATCTATCTATCTATCTATCTATCTATCTATCTGTCTGTCTGTCTGTCTGTCTGTCTGTCTGTCTGTCTATCTATCTATCTATCTATCTATCTATCTATCTATCTATCTATCTATCTATCTATCTATCTATCTATCTATCTATCTATCTATCTATCTATCTATCTATCTATCTATCTATCTATCTATCTATCTATCTATCTATCTATCTATCTATCTATCTATCTATCTATCTATCTATCTATCTATCTGCCTGCCTGCCTGCCTGCCTGCCTGCCTGCCTGCCTGCCTGCCTGCCTGCCTGTCTGTCTGTCTGTCTGTCTGTCTGTCTGTCTGTCTGTCTGTCTGTCTGTCTGTCTGTCTGTCTAGCCGCCTACGACCTTTAGCTCTCCTCGCCGTTACAATAATGCTATTGATACCAAATTTGGTAAGGCATAACATGACTGTATGAAGAACATATATGACTAGCCATAACATGAAAATCAATACATGTATGTCATGAATGTCATAATTTACACTTCATAGTCCTGCAGCTCTTGAGGTGGTTTCGTTCACATGGCATGTTTCAAAACTGGTATCGCATGACATGATTGCATGATGAACACAAGCGACAGACCCTGACATAAAATTCATGACATGCGTGTCATGTAACAACATGACTACATCCCACACCCATGATGTTCTTGCAGCCATTTCGCAAGCTTTACATATAGCAAATTTGGCATTACGGGACGTGAATGAATGTTTAAGTTTGTGACTGGTGAAAACATGATACTCATGAGATGCGTGTCATGTAAAAACATGTAAGAACATGACACTCATGATGGGCTCGCCGCCGTTCCGCTAGCTTCACATATACTAAATTTGATATTGTAACGAACAAATACAGCGCCGGAAGCTAAAACAGCTATTTATTATTGGCGAACTTGTGCCCGTCAACTAAATACACAAAGGTTGTGAGCTCACTAGTGAAAACCTGGTGAACTTCTTCTCTTGCGTCTCGCCTTGAGCTGCTCCTCGAAAAACCGCCAGCGTTCTTTTTCCAGCGCATGATGTGGTGACACGTGCAGCCAGCGTTGCATGGCGCGTTTAGCTTGGCGCGTTTGGCTTGTCCGTTGGTGTGGCAGAATTCATAGCAGCAGGAAGCGGCGCAGGACTTCAACGGGTGCCTAACAACATGCGGCATTAGTCCCCCTCCCGAAACGCATCGTCCCGATGCGTACGCTGCCGTTGAACAGTTTTGTAACGGAGTGTTTATCTGATGTTTGAGCACATTTATCAGTTGTCTCGTTCAGTGCCTTTCGTATAGTACGGTTTCATTCGTACTACATGCACGACTTCTGGGCGGTTCCTGCGTCGGGTTGAGCACACTTGCCCTTCAGGAATTACTTCGTAGTTTAGCGTGCCTAAACGGCGAAGTACTCTGTAAGGGCCGAAATAGCGCCGCTTCAGTTTTTCCGATAGGCCAGGTGCGCGTATAGGTGTCCACACCCATACTTTGTCTCCGGGGTTGTATTGTACGTCTCTTCGCTTCAGATTATAGCGACTTGCGTCGGACCCTTGTTGCAAAATAATACGATGTCTTGCCAATTTCCGTGCCTCTTCTGCCCTTTCTATGTAGTCGCTGATGTGTGGGTCACTCTCATTCGAATCGTTGACCGGTAACATCGCATCTAAGGTCGTTGTGACCGTCCGACCATAAACAAGTGGAAATGGCGTGAAGTGTGTCGTTTCTTGTACTTCGGTATTGTACGCAAATGTAGCATAAGGCAAAATACTGTCCCATGTCCGGTGCTCAACGTCCACATACATCGAGATCATGCCGGTGAGAGTTATATTGAGCCTTTCGGTTAATCTCTTTGTTTGAGGATGGTATGCTGTAGTCCTTTTATGGTTGGTGTGGGTGAGCTTCACAACAGACTGCATCAAACGGGCAGTAAATGCTGTTCCTTTGTCTGTAATGACAACCTGCGGTGCGCCATGTCGTAGTACAACCTGAGTGACGAAAATTTTACTGGGCTACTTCGTTCGCCGTTCCTTTAGCGAGAGGTGATGTGTCAGCATATCGAGTCATGTAGTCTGTTGCTACAACAATCCAGCGCTTTACCGATGAAGAGAGAGGAAATGAACCAAGCAAATCCATTCCCACTTGCTGAAATGGCCCTTTTGGCGGCTCTATTGGTTGCAACAGACCCGCTGGTTTCAATGGTGGTATTTTGCGTCTCTGGCAATCCCGGCATGACTTAACATAATGGTGCACCGAATCTCTTAATTTAGGCCAATAATACTTCCGGCGGATTCTGGTCAAAGTGCGACTACTACCCATATAGCCAGCCGATGGGTCGTCGTGACACGCTTATAAGATTTCTGCTCGCAGTGATGATGGTGCAAGAAGCAGAAACGTCTCACCGGTGTTTACGAAGTTGCGCTTGTATAGGACGTCGTTCCGGAGGACATAGGATGTCAAACCACGGACGAACACTCGTGGTACCTTAATTTGGTGACCCTCCAAGTATTGGATAAGCGGGCGTAGTTCCGGGTCCATTCGCTGAAGACGAGCCATCTCCGACACATTCAGAACTCCAAGAAATGGGATGTCTTGTTCTTTGTCAGATCATGAAGACTAAACTGGTGCGCGAGACAGGCAATCCGCGTCATTGTGCTTGAGACCGGACTTGTAGACTACAGTGATGTCATGTTCCTGCAGACGCAGGCTCCTTCTCGCAAGTCTTCCTGAAGGGTCCTTGATGTTTGCCAGCCAACACAATGAATGATGATCACTGATTGCTCGAAACAGTCTGCCGTAGAGGTATGTGCAAAACTTGCTGATGGCCCACATTACTGCGAGACAATATTATGGGACGTGAATGCTTGAAGAAGTAAACGACTCATCCAAATATGGTATTCATGACATGCGTGTCACGTTACAACATGGCTACATGTCATTTTTATGGTGCGTTCTTGGCCATTTCACTGGCTTCACATATACTAAATTTGATATTACATGACGTGAAGGACGACGAAGGTAAATGACTCGTCCAAACATGTTAATCATGCCAAGAAAGTCATGTACGGCAAAATTTACCTCCGCTGCGTAACGTTGTGCTGATTTCAAAGTGACATACCAACCTTCCTCATTCGTGCTTCACATATCGATTCCCGCTGTACGTGGGATCTGCTAATTGTGTGTGTGTGTGTGTGTGTGTGTGTGTGTGTGCATGTGCGTGTGTGTGTGTGTGTGTGTGTGTGTGTGCATGTGCGTGTGTGTGTGTGTGTGTGTGTGTGTGTGTGTGTGCTGGTGTATTTGTGAAGTAAGGAACTCCTTTCGTGGAGCTGTTCTTTGCTTACTTGTAAACGTGTTGCAGCACCTTTTTCAAATATTTCTAGTGCTATAGCTTCTTTTGGCTACCGTTGGTTGAGCAACATGGGCGTCTTTTTTTTTGTTTTCTTACCATCTTGCAGATGACGACACACGTGTGATCCTGCATCCCCTCAAAAGCGATCCTTCGTCTGACTACATAAACGCAAACTACATAAACGTGAGCATTGACTTTTCATAAGTTGTTGCTCGCCTACGAGTGCATGTATATGGATATGTCAAGAGATTTTCTGCGCTTTTCATTAACTATTTGCAAAGTATTTCATTCAGAAATTAGATGTTTCTGTGATAGAATAATTTACGATGTTGCTGCTCTCAATAGGCCTTTCTCGTGCGTCGGGGTATCAAAATGAAAACTTCACACGAAGCTCACACTACGGCCATTATGTCCGCGTAATAGGCTGCCCCGCGCGATATCAGCTGTATTTTCATCGAGAAACACCGCTCAGTGACAGAGCGTCGTACGCTTTAGTGCATCCTTGTACTTTACACACTATACACTTCGCTAAGGGAAGTGTAGCTAGCATACGTACGCCTCATTTGAGGACTTCGAATACTATATGCCCCTTGAAAAGGCTCTTTGCAAATTATACTTATACTCTGGAAGCTGTCAGGCACCCTTCCGTGAGCATTCCTACAGTTCGTCGCGCACTGATATCAGCACGGAACCATTCAAGAAAAAAAGGCATCAACTAGCCTGTTGCTGTTTCATAAGGAAGGAATAATTAATGCCACATTGCTATCAGTAGTTATGCAATAGTGCCCTGCGAGGCCTATACTTTTCATGTTATTGGCTTCACCCATAAAAGAAACCACCGCTCATCGCAGGCCGCGCCGGATTGCTTGGAAACCTCTCGATTGTTTCTCACTTCTCAATTAGGATTACGCGTGGAACAAAGGCAACTGAATGTACTTTACAGAAAACGCAACAACCACTGATAATGTAAGAATATTCGATAAGGCCCGCATAACAGCTGGCGCATTTCATGAACGAGCAGATTACCGACGACTGTGATCGCAGTTTTAGAGCATAGCGTCTGTTGTTTGCTCTTGGTAAACATGGCCAGTGAGTGGCTCGAACAAAAAAAAGACAGTGGATGTAATACCGGTGTCACATGATTCCCTGCTGATTGTGATTATGCTCTATCGAGATTGAATTCCGCAACAGAAATTGCCTTTTTTCTGCATAAGGTGGCCAATGATGGCCATTAAGTTGATTCTGTCTTGAGAGTTCATTTCATTAATTCATTTATTACTACTGTTAGCCCTCAAGAAGGCCGTTACAGGGTAGAAAGTACAAGTATGTATATGGCAAAATCAGCTACGAAATCGTGAGGTGACTTTGCAGGGTTGAATGCAAACAGCAGGAAAAATATACAAAATGCAAAGAAATCGCAAAGGCACAATAAAGAGTACAAATAAAGAGCAGGAAAAAGCCATCGTGTTCAAAAACTAAGGGAAAGCGTAGACAGCACAATGAGACAGTTCAAAGCATTAAAGCAAAATAAACGCTATATATAGCCACGAAGTTATGAATGGAAAAGCAGTTTTACATTTTTTTTTCGAATGACGTCAGAGATGAACACCTGATAGTGGATTCAGGTAACAGATTGGTAAGCGACTGTCTTTACCATGCTCTCGACCACAGCATGCCATCGACACAGGTTTTGCTCATCTGGTTCGGCAAAAGCCTTACAGGGTGGCGTCATTCGAGCGGAAAGTTATAGCTGAACAAGTTCAAGACATGTTGCAGAAGGGCGTTATTGAAGGGTCGTGCCGCCCGTGGGCAGCACCGGTGATTTTGGTTCGCAAGAAAGACGGTTCCTGGAGGTTTCGCGTTGATTATAGACGATTGATTGCCTTGACTAAAGAGGATGTATATCCGCTGCCTTGAATCGATGACGTAATTGACTGCCTAAATTCTGCTTCATACTTTTCTTCACTCGATCTACGATGAGGATTTTGGCAGATCCCCATACACCCTATTGACAAAAAAGAAAACGGCATTTGTAACACCAGATGGACTATATCAGTTCAATGTGATGCCATTTGGGCTATGCAATGCCCTCGCAACTTTTGAAGCAGTCAGCGCCTTTAAGCCAACTACGTCTGTAAAAAAACTTCACAGCTTTCTCGGGTTATGTTCTTATTTTCGGCGTTTTGTGCCTAAATTTGTGGACATCGTGTACCCATTGACCAGCCTCTTGCGAAAAGACAGTGCATTCGAGTGGACATCTGAATGTGACGCTGCGTTCTGTCAAATCAAATTTCTGCTGACATCAGAGCCGATTCTCCGTCATTTTGACTCATCTGCTCCTACGGAAGTACACAGCGACGCAAGCGGTATGGGCATCGGAGGCGTTTTTGTTCAGCGTCATAATGACAGAGATCATGTCGTTGTCTATACAAGTCGTTCCATCAGCAAGGCTGATAAAAATTACACTGTGACCAAACAAGAATACTTGGCAGCTGTATTTGCTATTCAGAAGTTTCGTTGTTACCTGTATGGACGTCCTTTCACGATTGTAACAGACCATCATTCCCTATGCTGGCTCGTTACTCTCCGAGACCCTTCTGGACGCCTTGCACGCTGGGCTCTACGCCTCCGGGAATTTGACTTTAATGTTGCATACAAAAGTGGACAGTGTCATACCGACGTCGATTGCCTTTCTCGCCTTCTATTGTCTACGACTGACGACAATACAGACACGTTCGACATCTGCTTTGCAACTGTTTCACGCGAATTTCCTGATGTCACCACGTTCCAGTGGGAACAGCGCAATGACTTGACTTTAGACTCTATATTCACCACTGTCACAAGCCCCAAGGGCAGTGGTGGCTTTTGTCTTCGCGATGAACTGTTGTGCAACGTGAATTTCCCGGCAAATGGTGCGCGGTGTTTGCTAGTGGTTCCGCAAAACCTGCGGTACAATGCCCTTCATTTCATGCATGAAGACCCAACGTCTGGCCATCTGGGATTCGTCCGCCCTTTGCATCGAACTCAAGAGCACTTCTACTGGCCCAAAATGCAACAATTTACGAAGCAATACGTGTCCAGTTGTGACAAACGCCAGCGCCACAAACGTCCTACAAGCAGTCCGCATGGCCTCCTTCACCTTATAACGCCACCCACAACACCTCTCGAACAAGTTGGTATCGACCTGCTAAGACCATTTCCGCGGTCTTGCAACAACAACCGCTGGATCATAGTCTGCGTCGATCACCTTACCAGATATGCGGAAACTGCTGCGATACCATCTTCCACAGTGGATTCCGTCACTTCTTTCCTGTTACGGCCCATCGTTCTTCGCCATGGTCCACCTCGTGTCATCATCAGTTTTCGCGGTCGCCAGTTCGTCGCCGACACTGTAGAGGAATTGCTTCGTCTCTGCACTTCGCAGTTTCGCCATTCAACACCATATCATCCCCAGACGAATGGCCTTGTGGAACTCACAAACCGAACGCTTAATAATATGCTGGCTTTGTATGTATCTTCAAATTACAGGAACTGGGATGACATTTTGCCATTCATCACCTATGCCTTTAATACAGCCAAGCACAAAACCACGGACTTCACTCCGTTCTACCTACTCTACGCTCGACCATCGCGCAGCTGCTTCGATACGATACTTCCATTGGAACTCCATTCGAACGATTCAGTTGCTAAAACACTGTGCCGAGCTGAAGAAGCCCGCCAAATTGCCCATATTCGCACACCGGCATCGCAAGATCGCCCCAAGGAGAAGTATAATCAATGCCACGACACCGTTTCATTGGAAAAGGGGACCTCGTGTGGTTGTGGACCCCTCAGTGGAAACGTAGCTTATACCAGAATTTTTTAGCGCACTATGTCGGTCCATTCGTTATCGCAAATCGCCTGATTGACTTGACCTACGTGGTGGCACGCTTGATGTTAACTGGTCGTAGGTCAAGCCAAACACAGTTGGCGCATGTAGCTCGTCTCAAGCAGTTCCATACCACACTACGCCAATGATTCGGCTCGCCCAGCGGGCTTCGTCTGTGAACCGGGGAATGATACGGTATGTACCGGGTCATGCTTTGGGGAACAAAGGTAGAGGAAGAGGAAGTTGCTTGGTTCGGCCTACATTCGCCATCATCGCCGATCGTCGCCTGACCTCTCCTGTAAATAAACATAGTTAAACTCAATCTAACCGTAACAATATTCCATTCTTCGATAGCACGGGGGAAGTAAGTGAACCTACAGAAGACATTACGAGACGCAAGGGGCGCGATGTACATACTGTGGCGATGTCTTGAATGTTTCTGCGTGCTAAGCTGAGAGGAAGCTGCAGTTCAGAGTAACAAAATTTCCGACCAAGGTTAAATACACAAAAATTGAAAAGACGTTTTGGCTCTCACACGGGAATCTTGTTCACTGTGAACAAAGCTCCCGTGTAGAGAGCCGAAACGTCTTTTTATTGTTTGTGTATTTTACCTTGGTCGGCGTTTTTGTTAATTTGCACTATGTTTGTCTTCGACCAGACGGAATTCCGTCGGACTCTTGACTAAAGAAAGCTCTGTGGGTTAGTTTAAACCGATTGTGAATTACTGGAAGAGAAATTTCAGTCTCTGAATCTTCGTTCTAACCTGCAAACTTTTGAGACGCGCTTCTGCACAGAGCTCAGTAGGAGAATATTGGCGGCATTGTTTAATAAATATAAATCTTGCGCTAATTTGTTGTACCCTCGTTATTTGATTGTAGTTTGACTGTGTATAAGGGTCCCATACAATTTTGGAATACTCAACAATTGACCTGATTAAGTTCTTGTAAGCTAGGCACTTTAAGTCAGATGACACGGTAAAGGTTACGCCGGAGACTGTACAATGCCTTAGTAGCCTTCGAGGTGACATGCTCGATATGCGAATTCCATCGCAGATCCATTGTAAACGATATTGCAAGATATTTATATTTTTCTACACGTTTCAGCTTGATGTCGTTATTGTGGTAGTTATGGTAGTTATTTTGGTAGTTATTTTGGTAGCGGCCTTTTCTTTCTCGGTATAGACATATAAAAAGTTTATTTTTCTGGATTTACACCAATTAAGAACTATGTAAAGGTTGCAGTCTTAGTTAACTTGATATTGTTTAGTTTCAATAGTGCTATAAACAACACAATCGCCAGCGAACAACCTAATCGAGACACTGACATGGTTTGGTAGATCAATAATCAATAATAAAGATTGAAGAGGGCCCAATACACTCCCCTGTGAAATACCAGAATTCACTGCAACCATATGTGACTTTTTACCTTTTATTTGAACAAACTGCTGCTGAGAATTAATATAAGATGTAAACCATGCCATGAGCAAACTATTTTGAAACGTTTTGCCAATTTCAAATAACAACTTTGTATGGGACACTTTATCAAATGTTTTCGTGAAGTCCATAAACACCATGTCAGTTTGACTACGCGAATCTATTGCTTTTGAGCGATCGTGAACAAATTCATGTAACCGAGTTGACGTTCATAAGCCTTGGCAGAATCCATGCTGATTTGGAAGCAGTATATTATGTCTATCGAGATAGCCCACCAGATGTTTCTTGATGATATGTTCCAGTAATTTTGAGCATGTGCTAATAAGCGACGTAAGACGATAATTCTTCACTTAAAGATGAGAGCCACTTTTGTGAACAAGTGTGATTTTATCGCACTACCATGCACTTAGAAATTAGCCATTGCTAACTTATGACTGAAATTATTTAGCCAGAAAACGGGAGGGCCACTCTGCGTATCTGTACAGGAACTCATTGGGCTCTCCATCAGGACCGGGGCTTTTTATTGTGTTCAAGTTATGCAAAGGATTAAGAATCTCTTCCTCACTAATTTCAACATAATCAGTTGGCTACCAGGATGATGAGGCGGGAGAGTGCGGCCGGTTACCATTAGCCTTCGTAAAAACAGAAGTGAGAAAAGTGTTAAAGTCAACAACATGTTGCTATGTGCATCCCTCTAATCTGCTAGAAACCGACGGATGATTTACATAGCGCCAGAATTTTGAAGGGGCTTCATTCAAGGATTTCTTCAGTGTCACATTGTAAAACCTATTCTTGTATTTATTGATCAGTCGTTTCAATTCTTGGTGCAATGATGTAATACAGGTGTTGTTTTCAGAGGTACAATTTCTCAAATAAGACTTGAGTCTTCGTTTTAGTTTTTTTAACATGAATAATTTATCGTGTGATCCAAGGATTGGTTTTACGAATGCATTTCACAACCTCGGGTACATAATTATCAATACACTTTGCAACGATATTTGAAAGTAAGTACTATAGCCTGTCAGCACTACAGCCATATGTCAGTGCTAGTCATATGGTGGTTTCGGGACGTTAAACTCCGCATATCAATCAATCAATCAATCAATCAGTGCTACAGCCGGCATTGTAGAGGACCAGAAAATCATCATATGCTTGATCGAGGAAGTTCAGAATGGCTACGTTATCTGTAGCCGTGATGTTCAATACGTTGCTAAAGGTGTGTCTAGGGGAAGTTATGGACATTTCTGTGACGCAAGACTTCTTCAAAGAACTTCCTTGCTTTCCTGCGGTCCGAATTCCACTCGACATGACGGCGCTGCCAGCGGTATCAACGTTCGGTTGCGAGCGGATGTGCAGCTGGCAACGATGGAAGCACCGTGACAGCGAAGCACTACAAAAGCACACCCACTATTCAACCACTTTGGGATCTGGCGCCGACATGGCTGCCGGAAACTTACGTCGACTATTTCTTCAGTTGATGCAGATCACAGCGATTGCCCGGGACGCCACAGCATCAGCGGTTTGTCCGGCTCTGCCGGACATTTCTGTGACGCAAGACTTCTTCAATGAACTTCCTTGCTTTCCTGTGGTCCGAATGCCACTCGACATGACGGCGCTGCCAGCGGTATCAACGTTCGGTTGCGAGCGGATGTGCAGCTGGCAACAATGGAAGCACCGTGACAGCGAAGCACTACAAAAGCACACCCACTATTCAACCACTTTGGGATCTGGCGCCGACATGGCTGCCGAAAACTTACGTCGAGTATTTCTTCAGGTTAGTTACTTTTACCTCCCTGTATACGGTAGGCCATTTAAGAAATCGGCGCCAGATCCCACTTTTGTTCGGTGCTTTGCTACCTGTCGGCGTTGCACGCGAATGCTGTGGCGTGTGGTCATATGATGAAAATGATTTTGCTGTTATCTGGGGATATAGAGGAAAACGCAGGCCCTCTAACACCGCAACAAGAAAAGCAGATGTTTGACACCATCATGACATTACCTTCAATGCAGATCTCTCAGTCTGCCATTCTTGATGAACTTAGCTGTATCCGAGCTAACCACGAAGCGTTTCAACAAAAAATAACAGAATAAAGACATTCAGTGCGAAAAGAGCAACAGGTGCTTGAGCAGCGAGTGGCAGAAGTAAATGATAGATTAACACGTGTAGAAAATAACACACTTCTAGGTAACACGGGCAAAAAAAGAACATGAGCAATTTGCAGCTCAATGTGGAGTGCTGGCGCGTGCATGAAAGATTGTCAGGACGACCTTGAAAGTACGAATCGTCGAAATAACCTGGTATTTTATGGTTTCCCAGATAATGAGAATGAAACGTGGGCACAATCAGAGGAAAAGGTTATTTCTTTTTGTTCTAGTGACTTAGAGCTCAAAATTGCCCCTGACGCAATTGAACGAAGTCACAGATTAGGCCGATATACGGCGGTGAGAAAAAGGCCCGTCATTGTAAAGTTTCTATCTTTTAAAGAAAAAGAACGTGTGCTGAAATCTTCTGGCAAGCTAAAGAAAACCAACTTTGGAATCAGTGAAGACAATTCACCCAAAAGTCAGGCTAGAGAGGCAAAAATTGATACAATACGCTAAAGGAATGGGTGGTGATTTTAAGCTTCGTTTCAATAAGTTATTCATGAATGACCACATATTCCTGTATAACAGTGTTGAAGATAGAGTTGTGCCTAGTCATAGATAGCAATCATCTCGAAATGCCGTTTTACTTACGAAATAATTGAGAAAAAATGAACTAACGTGCATCGTAGTTAACTGTCGCAGTCTGAAAAACAAAAGAACAGAATTGCTTTCGTTATTAGACATGACTAAATCACACATAGTTTTTGGCACGGAATCATGGCTCGATACCACCATCGCAGATCATGAATTATTTCCATCGACCTATGCAGTATACCATAGGGACCGCAGGGCGCACGGAGGTGGTGTATTCCTAATGATCCATAACGGTATCAGTAGCGTTCGTATTCATGGTGTTAGTGACTTGTGTGAATCATTGTGGTGTAAGGTTATGCTGAGCGGTGGCTCAACTGTGGCTGTTGCTTCCTTCTACAGGCCCCCTACTAATACAGCACCCGAGCCTTTATTTACTTTAGGCAATATTTTGTCAACCCTAAATATAACATACATAATGGTTGCCGGTGATTTTAACCTACCCGATGTTGCATGGTCCTCATTTAAATCAATAATTCGCAGTGAGTCACTGCTGCATAGAGCTATTCAAGAAATCGTGAATGGCCATCAGTTGTATAGGCTTGTGATGACCTCCGCGAGAGTGCGCAGTACTAGTGCAAACGTATTAGACCTGTTTTTTTTTGCAATGATCAAACGCTCGCTTCCTCTGTTGTTACATTACCAAGTATCAGCGATCACGAAGTTGTCCTTGTTAAAATGTGCTTAGCTGTAGCTCAACAACGAGCTTCGGGGCCCAGAAAGGTGTTCTTATATGAAAAAGAAGACTACGCTTCTATTTCAACAAAACTAGACGCTTATTTACGTGAGTTTCAAGAACTATGCTCGCGTTCTGACGTGAATGGCTTGTGGAATGAGCTAAAAACAAAACTGTTATCACTAATTCAAACTTTTGTATTATCGCGAGTCATATCACCCAAACAACGAAATGATAAACCATGGCTAAATAAGGAACTCCGAGTGCTCATAAACAAAAGAGATCGTCTCTATCGCAAATATTTTCACACGTCAGACTTTGAAACATACAAACAGATGAAACTACTTGGTAAGAAGATAACCAAAGATCTGAGGAAATCAGAGAGAACATACTTGAGTGATCTGAGTATTAAGGTGAAAACTAACCCGAAACTCGTCTGGAAATACGTTAAAAGAAAGACAAAGATTCCTGGTGGTATTCCTGATATAAACGATGGTACTAAATACTTGCCGGACAGTACAAGTAAAGATGAATGCTTTAATCGGTACTTCTAGTCTGTATTTTTGGTTTCGTCAGCGGTTCAAACTACAATGTGCAACACAGTAACGTTATCGGAAATGGCGGAGTTTGAAGTTTCAGAACAAGGTGTTGCATCTCTTTTAAAATACCTTTTTGCGAACTCGGCATCAGGGCCGATTGATTTGATTGATTTGTGGGGTTTAACGTCCCAAAACCACCATATGATTATGAGAGACGCCGTAGTGGAGGGCTCCGGAAATTTCGACCACCTGGGGTTCTTTAACGTGCGCCCAAATCTGAGCACACGGGCCTACAACATTTCCGCCTCCATCGGAAATGCAGCCGCCGCAGCCGGGAATCGAACCCGCGCCCTGCGGGTCAGCAGCCGAGTACCTTAGCCACTAGACCACCGCGGCGGGGCAAGGCATCAGGGCCGGATCAAATGTCAAACTTCATTTTAAAGCGCTGTGCCCTTTCAATGAGCCCATTTCTTACAGCTGTGTTCAGAAATTCTTTATCGCAGGGTGCATTACCTGATGACTGGAAACAAGCAAATGTAATTCCTATTTTCAAGAGAGGTGACAAATCAAGTACTTGCAACTATCGGCCCATTTCGTTAACGTGTGTGTCCTGTAAGACACTTGAGCATATTATATACTCGAACTTGGCAAAGCATCTTCAGACTAACGATTTTTTCTGTCCAACACAGCACGGTTTTCGGAAAAGCTTTTCCTGTGATACGCTACTCGTAGAATTTACACATGACATCGCCGCAACGCGAAATTCCGGTAGCCAAATTGATTGCATTTTTTTAGACTTTAGCAAAGCTTTTGACACTGTTACACACTCGCTCCTTTTGCTGAAATTATCGTGTCTCAATATACACTGGCATGGCTACAAGCTTATCTCGCATGCAGCAAACAATGCACCGTCATTGATAGCGCGTCGTTGTCACATGTAACGTCATTTCAGGAGTGCCACAAGGCTCCGTCCTGAGGCCGCTTCTGTTTTTGATTTATATCAATGATCTTGCTGAATGCGTGGACAGTCAAGTGAGGTTGTACGCAGATGACTGCTGCATATATTGTGAAATAAAGTGCACTCAAGATTCCGAACAACTGCAGAAAGACCTTGACTCAGTAATAACATGGTGCAGTACGTGGAAAATGTAGCTTAACGTGTCAAAGTGCTGTGTCATTAGGTTTACCAAGAAAAAAACAGCCTCTTATCACAAATTACTTCATGGAAAGGATACCATTATCCGCTGGTAAATGAATACAAGTATCTTCGCGTTGTCATCAACAGCACACTATCGTGGAATGATCGTGTTCGCATGGTATCAGTTAAAGCCAGTCGCGTGCTGAACTTCCTACGGTCCAATTTCAGAACCGCCCTCTCTGTTCTTGAACAAGTTCTTTACGTGTCAAATGTACGCCCAATTTTAGAATATGCTCGCACTGCCTGGGACCCAGCCACAAAGTTAAATATTGATGCATTGGAGCGCATTCAGAAACGTGCCGCCCGGTTGGTGACGGGTGATTACGACTTCACCAGAAGGTCTAGCGATATTGTTAGTTCACTTGGTTGGCCGTTACGCTCCTCAAGGCGTAAATATATCAGGATATGTCTTTTCTACAACCTAATAAACGACAAAACTGGGATCGATAAAAACAAATACATCAGACCACCAACATACATCTCATCACGACGGCACCATCCTTTGAAAGCGTGTGAATATATGTGCTGAACATCAACGTATGCAAATACTTTTTTTCCTAAAATTATTCACGAATGGTACACTATTCCAAAAACATTGTGATCACCCTTTCCACAGCATGGTGGGCTCGGCGGCTGTGCCACGAGACAGTCGCCTAAACAGCTACTTTTGACAGCAATTTTTGAAAAAGCAGGTCTTTGCCGTCGCAGTGATCTGCGCAGCTCTGCCCGCTACCACGGCCATCTCGCACGCACCTCCAGCTTATGTGCATTCATTCTTTGGCCGCATCTCGAGTGCTCTTCCATCTGATAAGCTAACCACCCCTGCACTTCTGTCAGCGCCACCTGATACAGATTTTGCAACCGTTGCCACCCGGGAGAAGACCTACGTCAGCAACATCAATCACCACGTCGACTATAAAAGAACAACACCCTGGCGCACCCACCTGTGGGCTCGGCGGCTGTGCCATGAGACAGTCGCCTAAACTGCTACTTTTCAACATGCCGGTTAGTCAGCCTTTGAGTCTTTACTCTAAGAGATCGAGCGACTTGTTTTTGGTGCTGCTGCCGAGTCGCCAGTGTCTATTGTCGATTATTGAGCAGTGTATCGATGTCTCGCGTACCGTTCTCTTACTGTCGGGCGACATTGAAACTAACCCCGGCCCGGAATCTAACGCTACATTAGCTGAATTGAAAAAAACTCTCAGCAGGGCAATCGCAGCTAATAGCCGAACTGAAGGGTCTAAAAAGTGAACTTGCCGAAAGTAACAGTACTATAGCTGAACTTAGCAGAAGAATAAATACCGTTGAGAGCCACTGTCAACACATTGAACCACTGCAACAACAGGTCGCAACCATCACATCTGCTGCCACCAAGACAACCCGTGTAATCTCAGACATAGAATCGCGGATCGATGACGCAGAAAATTGAGCCCGCCGCAATAACCTAATCTTCTTCTGTATTCCCGACCCAGGTGCCTCAGAATCTGCCCCACAGATAGAAGAAAATCTTATTCGCTTTTGCTCAGATCACCTAGGCTTACCCGTAGTTCCCGAGGATATTGAGCGTGCGCATCGACTTGGCCGCCACTCTACTAACCATAACCACCCCATAGTTGCGAATTTTGCTCACCACAAACCCAAAGAAAAAATCCTGTCTAACGAACGCAAGCTAAAAGGCTGTAACCACAGAATGGGTCAGGACTACTCCCGCGCCGTACAAAATGCCAGGAAACACCTTCTTGCATTTGCAAAGGAAAAAGCTGTCGTCTTTTCTCTACGTTATAAAACCTTGTTTATAGGATCCACGAAGTACGTGTACGACGACGCTGAGAAATGTGTTAAAGAACTTAACAATTGTTACATCAACGCCAGCCATCTCAGCGCCCGAAAGCAATGCGCTCAAGCACGACTATTTCAGCAATTTTTACTATTATACGGAGTTTTCTTCCTAAACACGACATCGTATCTAATATTGTTCTCTCATCTGGATGTAATTTGTTAATACTTACTGAAACATGGCTTACTGACGATGTATATGACACTCGGGTCATGGATGACCTACCCGGCTTTCAGCTTTTCCGCAAAGATCGCCAGAACTCTAGAGGCGGTAGTGTGCTCATTGCCGTCAATATTACCTTGTCTTGCACTATTGTTCATACGGCCAGTGACCTTGAAATAATATGGCCACTCTTTTCCTCCTCATACCATCTTACTTGGTGTATGCTACCGCCCACCGCAAACAGATACAGGCTTTACTGAGAAGCTGAGCTGCGTCCTGGACAGACTCACGACAAAATATTCTAACGCTCAGGTATTGTTATTCGGGGATTTTAACTTCCCTCTCATAAACTGGGCTGGAAATTTGCCTTCGTCACCGAGCAAAAATGATAACAAGTTCCTCGATCTTTGCTTTAACTTCAATTTAAGTCAGCTTGTGTTGCAACCAACACGCGTCACGCAGGATTCGGCCAGCGTTTTAGATCTGATACTAACCAATAGCCCAAATAGCCTCTCTTCGATGTCTTACCTCAGTGAAATTAGTGACCATAAAATATTCCACGCAGTCTACGTGGAATAAAACAATACGCTTATATGGTAAAGGTAACTACGATGCCATAAACAACGAGCTTATCGCTTATTACCCGACTTTTTGCACCGATTTTTATTGCCACACAGTACAAGAAAACTGGTTGATCTTCCAACAAAAGTTTGCTGAACTCAATAATAACCATACCCCAGTTATATCGGTACAAGCCAACCACAACAAACCTTGGTTTACCAGGAAATTGAAATGTCTAGAAAATAAGAAAAAAAACGCCTTTTCCGCTTGGCAAGAAAAAAAATCGTGCTGTGGCCTGGGAAAAATATTACGTAGCTGAGAAAGTTTACTTATCAACTATGCGTCGTGACAAGCACTCCTTCTTTTATGATACCTTATCTTGTGCACTGGAAAGCAATCCTAAAAAATTTGGCAAATTCTGAATCCCAAGCCACTTTCTGCTGTTCTCATTACCGACCATAATGACATTACGATTCCTGAACAAGAATGTGCTGAGGTATTTATTCTTGCTTTTTCATCTGTATTCACCACTGAACCTGATGCTCCTCTACCTGTACCCCCCCCCCCCTTTCCAGGTTGTTATGTCAGCAATCGATTTCAGCGAGGAAGGAATAATAGCCATAATTGAAAAGCTTAAACTTTCATTGGCATTTGGGGCAGATGATATCAATTCGAAAGTGTTAAAAAACACCAAGAACATCTGCGCAGCCTATCTCAGATTAATCTTCACGCAGTCTTTTTCTTCCGGTAGCATCCCTCTTGGCTGGAAAGAAGCTCAGATTGTTCCAATTCATAAATCGGGCATCAAAACATCTCCTCCTAACTACCGAACGATTTCCCTGACCAGTGTACCCTGCAAAATAATAGAGCACGTCATCTACACACATATCATGCAGTTTCTTGATACCAACTTTTTCCACACATCTCAACATGGATTTCGCAAGGGCCTCTCATGTGAAACGCAACCTGCCATGTTAATCCATGACTTACATACCAACCAGGATACTAACAAACAGGTCGATGCCATTTTTCTTAATTATGCAAAATCATTTGATAAGTTACCCCACCAACGGCTATTACTTAAACTCTCACAGTTGAACTTGCATCCCAACATTTTTCATTGGATTAATGAATTCCTTACTAGCCGATCGCAGTCGGTACATGTCAATAATTCCATTTGCGGCCCCCTCCCTGTAACATCTGGCGTCTCGCAAGGTAGCGTCTTGGGTCCACTGCTATTTCTTATTTATATTAATGACCTCCCTCTACATGTTGACTCTCAAATCCGAATGTTCGCTGACGATTGTGTCATCTACCGTCCAATCACTAACAATGCCGATCACTCTCTTTTACAAGACTGATCTTAACAATGTTCAAGATTGGTGCAACGAATGGTTGATGACCTTCAACCCCAACAAATGCAAGGTAATAAGTTTTACTCGCCGCCTACAGCCATTATACACACCCTACACTATTGCTAACACTTCATTAGAAAGAGAAAGTACATTTAAGTACCTTGGTATCACCCTTTCACATAACTTAAATTGGTCACCTCATATAACACGCGTTACGGCCTCGGCCAACCAAACCCTTGGATTCTTAAAATGCCATCTCCGCCATGCACCACGTCATGTAAAACTTCTAGCATGTAAGTCACTCGTACTCCCGAAGCTAGAATACGCTTCTCCCATTTGGTCACCTCATCAAACATACCTTATCAAAGCCCTGGAAACCATTCAAAACCACGCAGTAAGGTTCATTCAATCATCCTATTCTTATTACACCAGCCTATCACAACTAACAATTCAGTCTGGCTTGAACGCGCAATCGTCCCGGCGCCGCATCGATTCAATAATCCTTTTTCACAAGTTTTTTTACAGCCCACTTCATCATGCCCCATATATTCTGGCCCCGCCACCGCGCCCATCTCTGCGCACAGGGTACCATTTACAAGTTACTCGTTTCTGCAGCCACACAACGACTTTTTCTGAATCTTTCTTTTGTCGATCATCAGCTGACTGGAACGGCCTGCTCCGCGATATCAACGAAACTATCTGCTTATCCTCATTTTTCGAAAAAATAAAACTTGGTATGTCTCAATAAATGTATTGTAGCCCCTATACTGTACGTGCATTGTAGTCACTATCTTGTAAATGTATGTAACCACTGTTTTGCATGTAGCCACTATTATGGTAACTCCACCCTTATGTAATACCTCCCCGCGAGGTCTTTAAGGAAAATAAAGTGAATTGAAGTTTCCTTCCCTTTTAAAGGAGTATGTGGTCACACAATGATATTGTATGCTGCGATTTAGGTATTTTTGATTTGTTTTATTTTTAGTGCCGTGCAATTCATCTTGTCCCCAATGATTTAGGTGTACTTTGAATTTGTAAACCCTCCTACAACAATGCCCCCAGAGTTCGCTGTAGGTATAAGTATAAATAAAAGTATAAATAAGTTATTGAAGACATTGCTAGTTACGTTACAACCATTTTGTGATGAGACAGGCCCCCACGACATCACAGCGACTAAGAAAATTCCACATTTCAGGTGACAGAAATACCAAATAAAAGATCGATGACATTGTAGTATCTATCTGGGCGAAATCAGTAACAATTTGCTTTAGCCCGTAAGAGAATGTCAGTTCCAGTAACTGGTCAGCACTCGCTACTTGCTATGTTCCCGGAGATTGAGATAGCCAGTCCTTTCCATGGTAGGTAAAAATCACCTAACAAAACGTTGTTGTCATGAAGATTAAACTTTGAATCCGTAAAACTTCTTAGCTTTATGATTGTATCGAAAGAAGAATTTGGTGCCCTGTATATTGTCACGTAATACAAGAGGGGGAACACACACAATGATTTATTGAGGGCGAACTTGTGCCCAGAAAAGTAGCTATGTCACAAAGAAGAGTCTGCTAAAAGCGTTCGGCCTACGTGTCCCTTTCTGAACAACTCCTTCGTCAGTCTTCCCGGCTCGTGTTCCTCCACCCGAGGCATGAGCTGCTCTGCCCAAGATGCGTGAGCAGGAGCGAGACACAGTGGACGCCCACATAGCGTCTCGTTGGTTGCGATGCACTGCAGACGCCCACATAGCGTCTCGTTGGTTACGAAGCATTGTAGACGCTCACATAGCGTCTCGTTAGTTGCGAGGCACTGTAGACGCTTACATAGCGTCCCGTTGGTTCTCTTTGTAAAATAATTAGTAGGAGCAATCTCTGTGGCAATATTCATCCAATATGCATGGTTCAATTATTTAGCCTGGTCGTGGTCCATAGCATTTTTATTTCCAAGTTATCATCCAATACAGAAAACGTAATGCAAATTTTTATAGGGAAAGCGATACCACCTCCTCTGGTTCGCCAATCAATATTCACAATAACATAGCCTAGAGTAGTCACTTCAATATCCTTTACATCTTTATGAAGCCACGTTTTTTGTTATAAACATTATGTCTGGCTCATGCTCCATGATCACTGCTTCAACTGCGTCAGCTTTATTCAATGTGCTCTTAACATTCCCTTTAATAATCTTGAAGCACATTATAGGTCGTGGCTTACGTCAGTGCTCTTAACATTCCCTTTAATAATCTTGAAGCACATTATAGATCGTGGCTTACGTCAGTCGGAACCAGTGTGGCCTGAACTAGTGATTCTAAACCACTTATTGCTTGCTTCATTCCGAACGTAAAAAACGTAATTAACCTCTAATTCATAGAAAAGAAGTTTACCTTTCATTCCCCTCTTTCTGTCGGCCACTGCTGAAATCCATATTTGTTTTCTCATTTCAAAAACTCGTTTGAAGTAATCTTCATTGACGCTGTACTGGACGTGTCCTGGAATTTGGGGCAGTTTGTCAATATTTTCAGCTTGTCTCTGAAGTCTGACACTTTCAAGTTAACCGGACGATTCCTATCGGGTGTTTTTTTTTCCTAGTCAGTGAATTCTCTCGATTGAGCTCAGCTTCGCGTTAAGTACTTTGCCAGAAAGCTCATAATTCTCCTTTCTGAGCAACACGGCCTCATTCTCAGATTCTCCTTCCTCTATTCCGTATATAATTAGGTTTTTATGTCTGGAACTGTTCTAGAAATCGTCTATGCGCCTAGCAAGAGCACACAATTCACCCTCGTGCTCACAAATACCAGTTTCTATTTCCGTAATGCGTTTCTAAATTTCAACTATCCACACTAGTTGTTTTTCAATGGTCAGTAGCCTAGATTTCATGTCGGCAATACAGGCGTCCATGGATGTCTGATTTGCTTGTGCTTCATTGACTTTTAACGAAAATTCAATATGAGTACTCAATATTTTCTCCAGAGTTCCTTTCGTATCAGGCCCCCCTGAATTTTCCTTGACATCACCTCATATCTTCAGCAGCAGGCACACATTTGAATAGCAATCGTTAAAATAAATAAGGATAATGTGTGAACAAGGCAGCGCTGTAAATCAAGCACAATTACTACGAAAGCCACGTTTTTCATTTACGAACCTCTACAATCCCAAGTCTACTGAAGTTTAAGGCGTAGGTGCCTGCTTTTATAGGCTCCACCCAGCTTTTCTTCGAGGCTGCCTGGGAGGTCATCGTGCTCCAAGCGGGTGCACGATACACTGTAAGCGAAAACTATCCGAGTTTGGGGTTTTTCCGCTCATGACGTCTGAAAACTCTCTCGCTTTTAAAATTACTACCTCGCGTAGAAGTAAAAGATGGTACATGACATAGTTTTACCACCATCTCTCAGGCAAGTAGTAAAAGGATGTCAAAATCCAGTTTTACCACGTAGGGAGTTTTCTATCACGTGATTTTCAACCTGCGTTTCAGAGTTTATTACCACGTGACTGCAAGGTGCAGCTGCTTCGGCGCCTTTTGCCCCATACCCCCCTTGTGACGCTCTCAGTGAATACTGAAGGTACGCGAAGCCCACAGATGTTTTTTTTGTTTGTTTTTTTTGCATCGCCGTGCCTCTGGACTGACCTCGAGTCAACGCACTTTTACTGGAACGGGGGGCAGCATAAGCACAACAAAGGCCCGTTTACATTGACCCGACGAAGGCGCGTTGAGTCGAAATAAACAGGTTTTCTGGACTCGCCCTCCCCATGTATAAGCGGACGCGTCAGGGCGGAGAGTCGTCGCGGCGAGTCCCGTCGACCCGGAGACAGGGGGTAGGTTCACCGAACTCGCCGCGCTCAGAAAGGGCATGTATTCATTTGGTCGCGCTGAGTTGACGGCTCGTGACCTCTCCCGCCCGTCGCGGTCTCCGCTTCCCCTGTCCCCATCACTCCGACGTTGCTCTTTCTCTGTCGGCCGGTACACGCGCGTGCTAGGCACGATGACATCCTCGCGGGCTCCACGCACCATGTGGACAGATGATGAAATAACGACGTTGCTAGCTTTAGTCAACGAGAAAAAACTGAGTGATTTGCTCGATTGCAAACGGCAAAAAATAAGGACATATTCATGGACCTGGAAAGATGTTTGAAGGAACAGGGCCTGACGTGGACGTGGGAGCAAATAAGGACCTGTTGGAAGAATTTGAAGAAACGCTTACGTAAGCCGATAGAAATTTTACTCAAAAATGTATATTGCATTCCAATTGAAATTACAAGCCCTCAGATTAAAAATTCATTGTGTAAGGATCTCACTGTCCAGTCCAAAAGCCACAGAAATCAGATTAGCCAAACAGGGTGAGCGTATGAGGCAAGAGGAACACGGTGCACTTAATTGTGGTGGAACTGTACACTTTGTTCCTACAATTGATGGGGGTCTTTAGTCATTTTCATTTAAAAACTGCTTATTGTTTTCAATTTAAAATTTTCAACGAGGTTCAGGGCGCCGCCTAATTCGTATTAGCGACAAGCCACAACAAGCGACAAGACACCAACACAACCATAAAGTACAGCTGGTGCAAACTGAGAAAAAATACCAAGGCAGCCATCGCGGTGGTGGAGCGACAACTGCGTAAACAACCGCAGCCCACAGCGGCGAGAGGCGAGAGCGCAGGCTTGGTGGAGCGGAAACCGGTACCGGAAGACGGGCTTTCGGCTCGCCTCGACGCAAAGCGTCGCTGCGATCACCGCTCACCTCAACTTGTCCGTGCGAGTTCATATAAACTCGGGCGCGTCGAGGTAAGCTGAACCCGCCACTCAACTCAGCCCGCCCCCGTCGCGTCCATGTACACGGGCCTCAAGTGAGAACAGCATTCTTTGAACGAAAAAAAAAGAAAAGACGCAGGGGGGGTGCTCTCAAAAAAGAAAAAAAAAGAAAGAAAACCTGCTGTGGAAAGTTGTCCTGCATATTTTCGCAAATTGTTGGCTTTTGCTCGGCGGTGGGCTTGGAGACAGACAGTGCAAAAAGCTCGGTATCTGTGTGTCTGGTTGGGCTGATGGATCTCACGTGTTTCCTACATCATCGAGCGACCATGCTCTTTCGAGCGCCTCCGAACCTGCACGTCGCGGATATCTCGCTTCCGAGCCGAATCGCGAAGATCTGCCAGTGGTAACAAAGTCAATCTGGTGTCATCGTCCGTGTTTGCCTACTGGAGAAGCAATAAGCAAAAGGTTTCACTCTGTCGTCGGCACCGAGCCGCGGCCGCCAGTGACCAGTGGGAGTGTGTCGCCGGGGCAGGTGAAAGAAGCATCGCATATATTTTGTTCCATAGTAGGTGATGTCTGCATGAGTTAAGTGCTGCCCGAATAGACCACCTCATGCACCAACTGTTCTCAAACGTGTAGCACGAAGCCGATAAGAGGCAGACGGAACCAACAAGCGGCTGCCGGTCAGCACGAAGAAAACCCGGACCTGCCCGGACGGTGGTCTTTCGTTGGAAGTATGCATACACCGCTCCGTCCCCGTAAGATAGCGGTCACGTATTCATTTGTGTCTGAAACGACGACGAAATTCGCACAGGATATGTGTTCTGCGATCGCCAGCTGTTTTATCGGATAGCCGTGCTCCTCGAAAAGGCCTAGAATGCCGTCGGTAAGCAGCTTGTATGCAGGCGTGGACGGCTCTTCTACGCCTGTTGTGATGAATACGAGCTGCTACTGTGTTGGTGCACCATCGCACAATGAAAAATCATTGAGCTACCATGGTTCGTGCGTACTTAGGTATATTTTATGGACTTGTGCATCAGCAGTGCTAACACGCGTGGGGCCATGAGCCCGGTGTGCCAAGTAATTATTGGATAATCAAAAAGGTGACATTGTGTAGATTTATAATAAATGCCCTGCAGCCCACCTTAAGCTTACGCTTGCACCTTCAAGCGTTGTTGTTAATCGATGCAAAAAAAGAGCTCTCCTACCGGTACTACACGGCTGGTCAAAAAGTCGTGCCTATATAAGCTGGATTGTCGAAGTGTAGTCGAGCAACGCATGCAGTCTGTTCTAGTGGTGTGTTATTCTGCATTTGTTGTGTGTGCGTGTTTGTCTGTATGTGAATCTATGTATCACCAATTCTGCCGTTCAATATATTCAATCAATTCTGCTGTTCAATTAATTTGTCAACTGTGGGCGAATGCACCCGTCAATTTTTATTCTTTTACCACCGGGAATAACTCCCAGTAACCACCTCAAAAACCTTGTGAAAGAAGTAAAAATTCACTCTCTCTACACTCGCTGAAAACCTCACTGGCGTAAATAATTACTACTCTCTCTACGTTCAAAAACTCAGTTCGCACGAGAGTAATCTTTTACCTCGGTAGTAGGTGGTAAAAAAATAACCAGGAAAGGTAGTGCGCTAGAGGACAAATGGTTTACCCAGTTTTTTAGGTTATTTTAGGACATTTTTGTTTAGTGTGTAGCCCAAATCCACGTGGCACAACATAGTTGTCGCCAGCTCCAATCTGGCTGCACAGGCATAGCTGCCCCCTGGAGGAAGCTGCGCACTGACCAACCCGGCACAATCGTTCCCTGTTTCTGTGATCACAAGAGCTACAGCTTGGTCCAAGAAGATCCTTTGGCCGAAACGTGTACATACAGAGGAACTTAAGGTGACATTATCATGGTAGTGCTGCCGAGTCCACTCAAGGTTGAAGCGTAGGTGACTGCTTTTGTAAACTCCGTCCAGCTTTTTTTTTTCGAGGCTGCCTGAGACGTCATCGTGCTGCAAATGGGTACTCGGTAGCCCAAGTGCACGTGGCACAACACCGTCGTAGCCAGCTCCAATCTGACTTTGCAGGGATAGCTGTTCTTTTAAACGTAGCTGCGCACTGACCAACCCGGCACAATTGTTCCCTTTTTCGGTGGTGACAAGGGCTACAGATCTGTCCAAGAAGCTCCATTTGGTTAAAACGTGTACATGCAGAGGAACCTAAGGTGACATCGTCACAGCAATTGCTGCCGAGTCGACTGAAGCTTGAGGCGTAGGTCCCTGCTATTATAAGCTCCGTCCAGCTTTTCTTTTTTAGGCTGCCTGGGACGTCATCGTGCTCCAAGCGTGTGCGTTGTAGCATGAATCCACGTGAAACAACGTCGTCCTCGCCAGCTCCAATCTGGCTGCACAGGGATAGCTGTCCCCTTAAGGAAGCTCCGCACTGCCCAACCTGGCACAATCGTTCCCTGTTTCGGTAATGACAAGAGCCAGAGCTCTGTCCAAGAAGATCCATTCGGCCAAAACCTGTACAAACAGAAAAACGTAAGGCGACATCATCATGACAGTGCTGCCGAGCCCACTGAAACTGACGGTGTGACGGCCGTATAATGCACTATATTCATTGAGTGGCACACAATGCGGAAAAAAGTAGCCAATGCTTGCGGGGTACAGGTGTTTTTTCCGGCTTCGTGCAAGTTGACCAAGGTTTGTGAACGGCGCATGCCTCATGACAAACACACCTCCACTTAGTCTGCTGGGGGTACGAAATTACCCCTTCCTTACGGTGCTCGCTGCACAAGACATACAGGAAGCTGCTTCAATGAGAGGGTGAGGCAGAGGGAATGCTGCTCATTCCAACGTGGCTGGAATACATAGTGATTCAGACTGAAGCCTGCTCAACCGAGCTTCGTACGCTCAGCAGTCTTGAATGATTCCTTGAACCCACAGCTTGCAGTCGGCACTCAGCCGATCCGCTTTCATAGGAATGAGGCAATAGGACAAGATTTTAGGAAACATCTGTTGTAGCAGTCGGTCACAAAATGATTCTTGTCGTATTAAGAGTAGTGTACAGATTGTTATCTCGCAGTCGACTAAGGTTGCATGGCGGGCTTGTTGGTTATTCATGTTGTTCGAGGTATAGCGCATCCAGGACGGGACAGAGAAGAAAACACAGAACACATACACGGCGCTAACTTTCAACAATGCGGTTTAATCCGAGAAACAGTAATACTTATGCCCAAACATGGCGCGTCACAACCACGTGCTAGAACCAGAAAACTGATCTACTGCAACTCATGCGACATTCAAATAATGCGATTCTTTCAATGATAAAGATATCGATGGCTTGCTTATACACGCGTCCCCAAACTTAGCAATGAATTTTGCTTCTATCATCTTGCAGTATTCTTGCTCATATTTTGTTTGAAAGAATCGCTTATACGGCACATTGCAAATAATTACTTGGTTTAGAATTTTTTTTTGCTTCGCGCTTACAAACTAAGGATTTCCAAAATTTCTCAGATATTTGTCACATGTTAGTTTGAAGATTATGCTAAAAGGTGATTGCTGAGAATGATGTCAAACGCAAACCAAACATACTTTAGTGAAGGCATGTCTCTGAAAATGCTATATCTTGAATTGCAATAAAAAAATGGCAGCATATCTACGGAGTGAATGATGGAGAGTGGGGCGAAGCATTAGTCCGTCCATGCGTCCGTCTGTGTGACCGTCCATGCGTCTGTTCGTGCGCCCGTCCCTGCGTTCGTTCATGCATCCGCCCCTGCGTCCGTTCATGCGTCCATCCATGCATCTGTCTGTGTGTCCGTTCGTCCATCTATTCAACACTCCAAGTCCCACTATCTCGCATCTTTTTATCATATATTCCCCATATAGGAGCACCGCCATTCAGTGGACATTCCAAGGACTAAACTAGAGGTGGCACACGCACACTTTCTTACGGCTTGCGCTTCGGGTCTACTTCCCACCTTCAACCACCTTCAGTTCATGGTATATGCTAGTTCACTGTATTCATGGCACGGCGGCCCAATGCTCGCTAAACCTTTCTAAAACCATGGAGGTTACGCCCAGCGAGTATAACGTAGCAACCTTTTCCTGTCAGATAGTGCTCAATGTATATGCCAGTCGCTGCTAATGTGAAATGAGAGACAGGAGGATTCAGCTTTTAATTTCTTACGGCTTGCGCTTCGTATCTGCTTCCCCCCTTTAGCCACCTTGAATTCGTTCATGGTATATACTAGTTCATTGTATTTATGGCCCTGCGGCTCAACGCTCGCTAAACCTTTCTAAAACTAAGGAGGTTACACCCAACAAGTATAATGTAGCAACCCTTTCTTGTCCGATAGTGCTCAATGTACATGCCAATGGCTGCTAATGGGGATCGCAGCGTGCGCGTTGACTAAAAGCCGAATGCTCCTGTCTCTCATTCCCCATTAGCAGCCATTGGCATGTACATTGACTACTATACTATTTTTATTGTTAAACAACGCACAGAAGAAATCTCTCACCGGTACCACCATGGAGGTCAAATGTTATACCTATTTCGGGTATGTGCCACTGCTGATTACGTACTACGAGGGACGCACAATCCACGCCATAAGGAACTTCGCCCATAAAAACACCATGTTCGATTTTCTCGAAGCTAAGCGCGTGCTCTAAGTTAGCACGTAAAAACTTGTTTCAATTTTCAGCAGTTAAGAAACCACCAAAATATCGAAACTGATGTTCAGGCGCAACCCCTTAAATGAACAAGCCATTGTTTTCATATAGTTGGCATTGTCACAAAACTTGGCTTTGAAGTCCTCATGCTCATGAAACGCCAAATCTGCAGAAAAAGAGAGGAAGAGATGCTTTAAAGTGCAAATTGGGCGCGTTTTTATTGGTCGTAGTGTCGTTCCTGGCAAAAACAACTGCCGATAAAGTTTGCCTAGATGTGAAAGCGAGCCGGGTTTTCACATGCAACAGTTTCTTCAGCCACACGGGATCCGAGACCAGCATTGAAAAAAGACTAAAAGAGGCCGGCGGTAGCACAATGGCGCTTCCCCTCTACCGCCATGTTCAAAGGAGATATTTTTGTTGAGTAAATCAATGCTTTTACCTCCTCAGCAATGTTTTTGCGTAGAACAAAACAATTTTGTACGGACGCGTACGTACGTTTTGCGCCAATCTGTTTGAAGGGGCTCAAGCAGCTTCCAAGATGCCTGAGGAAGCGGCTTGTGGCATATAGCTATTAATAAAGTGGACGTTATGCAGATCGTGTTAATAATAAACTACCACAGCCGCAACAAAGTGATGCAAAGAAAGTGGTTGTCCCTTTTATTCACTCGGTGGCGCACAACCTTTTCAACACGTTTCAGCTATATTGGATATGGGTGGTTTGACGTCCCAAAACCACCATATGATTATGAGAGACTCCGAAGAAGACGACAAAGCTGTTGCTGCTTGGCTAAGTAGCTCTGTCTGCATTTATCGTTTATTTTTGTTTATACTACGGCTCAGCACTGCTCAAGACGTCGGACAACTCGAAAAGGTACCTGCCGTATTGGCGACCGACGGGTGCTGCGCAGCCTGCCGCGTCGAAAGGTGCTAGAAGAAACGAAACAAGCATCAGGGAGAGCGCCGCCATGACCTCCCAAGGTGTGACACCAGGTCAGAAGCACCAGCTGGTTTGCGCAAGCATACCTGACTGCAAGCGACAACACAGCGTTGAATCAGAGGACGAATCAACTGTCGTCGGGGACCACAACGGGGCGAACCTCACAGATCAAGACATGGACGAGGGTGGTTTCTGCCTTGTGCGACATCGCAAAGACAGGACGGTGGGCATTCCTGTGTTAATTGCTCCAACATACGAAAGAGCTAACTTGAGGCAAGTGAATCCTATTCCTTTTTACTCGGAAATTGAAACGGTTCTTGGTGGAGCCCTAGTTAAGAGCCATTTCACAGCACAGGGAGCCCTGCTCTTGGATATAGAGACAGAAAACCAAGCTAATATGCTTCTAGAGACCAACACTATTTTCGGCCTTGCCATAACTGCCCGTGTACCACACAGCTACATGAAAAATACATGCATTATAAAAGGGGTCCCAAGATGGTACTCGGACAAAGAACTGTTAACCTACCTGAGACATCAGGGAGTATACCATATGCAAGAAGAATCATACGACGAGTCGAAACCTCATCCTCCGAGTGGGAATCAAGGTGCACTGATTCTGTGGTTCTCACATTCGCTCCCAATTCGGAACGTCCAGAGAAGATCAACCTTGGCGTCACCAGACACGAGCTGGTAGACTACGTGGAGACGCCGCCACGCTGTTTTAAATATCAGCGTTTTGGACATGTTGCTAAGCACTGTCGTGGGGAACAAAGGTGTAAGCGCTGTGGGTGGCCTCATGACTTTAACACGTGTACAAGTAAAGAAAAACTTGTGTGTGCAAACTGTGGCGGCGACCACCCAGCTAGCTACAGCCGGTGTCCAGCACGAACAGCTGCACAGCGAAGAAAGAAGACGTTTGTCCTCGGCCCGAAGACTGTGAACGAACAATCGTTCACAAAGAAGACGTCTGGTGCGCCACAACATGGCGGTTTGGATAACGAGTACGCAGGAAATTTTTCGCGCCTAAATCTGACAAGAGCTGGTACTGAGTTAACGCAAGTGCTCAACGCTGGTGAGAGATGTATCACGAAAGAGTCCGCCAAGCGCACCTACGCTGATGCACTGAGCCCACCTCAAGTACCATCTGGAAGCAAACAGCAAGAAAACCTCGATCACGTTATTCGCGCTCTGTTCACCGCACTACGTTCACACGTCGCTAAGATGCCTGCAAGTTCAACGAAGGATATGTTGGAAGCAGTCTTGGCTCTAGAGTCAGTGTTACTTTGCTCTGCTTCCACAAACACACTGTACGATGTAGGCGGAAATGGTGTAGGCCCGTGTGCTCAGATTTGGGCGCACGTTAAAGAACCCCAGGTGGTCAAAATTCCGGAGCCCTCCACTACGGCGTCTCTCATAATCATATGGTGGTTTTGGGACGTTAAACCCCACATATAAATCAATCAATCACACACAGTAGAATAATGGCAATGTCTCGCCCACCTGGTCTATTTCGTCCTTCAAAAGTGCCCTTAATAATGCAATGGAACTGCGCCAGTCTTCTAAAACGTCTGTGCGAACTCAACCTTTTTCTGCGCGACATTACAATACCGATTCTAGCCCTCTCCGAAGCCGGTCTACCAAATGCAAGGACGCTCCAGGGTACACCCGACACGGCAACCCGAGCATAACGTCGTTTGCAAATGGAAGCGCAATGATATACATAAGGCGAGAAATACCTCACGTCGTCTTACCAGTGCAAGACCTCTGTTCCAACTCACTGGAAGTCGCTGCTGCGCAAGTGTGCCTGGGAAACCGAAAAATGAGTGTGGTTTTGGTGTACATAAGCCCACGAAAAAAGGTCTCAATGGAGACTTTACTAAAGGAACTTTGCACTCGATGTCCCGCTCCTAGAATTATCTGTGGTGATTTTAACGCACCCCATCCACTCTGGGGAGATAAGAGTGTAGATTTTCGAGGCAAGGAACTTCTAGCACCTGCGGATGCTGCCGACCTATTCCTGGCGAACGATGGCAAACCTACATTTGTCTGGCCACCAGATTCATGGAGTGCAATAGACCTTGTACTTCACTCCACGGACCTTCTGGTACCATCGACCATGGCTCCAGACAGGATGGGCAGTGACCATTTCCCCATCTTCACCAATATCCTAGAATTTCGAACTGCTGGTCGACAATTCAGCATTGTAACACGCTGGGACACCTACAGAGAAGCGTTGGACAAATCCACTGGTGAGCTGTTCGCAGATATGTTGCAAAGCAAGCGAGCAGCAACTTCGTTGCTGAAACTGCCCGACGATTTTCCTGCTCCTGACTTGAAATTGAAGAACCTCTGCGCAGCACGTAGACGGGCGGAGCGGAAAAGAATGAGAACAAAAGGAAATCCGTCTGCGAAAACCAAATATAACAGGATAAACGCTGCGATTCATCGCCATACAAAAAAATTAGGACGAAATCAATGGGCCACTTCCTGCGAGAGTTTATCAACGTTTACGCCCTTGACAAAGATATCGGCAGTAATAAATATTCTTTCTGCAAGATCCGAACACACAGGCCATTCGATGCACTCGCTTTGAAACAAGAGACAGATTTGTAAACCCTTGCAGAGGATTGCGCAGACGTGTACACATCTGGTAGATCAGCAGGAGCGGCGATTCCGCTGTCACCCCAGTTTTTTCACACGATGGATACGCCATTCACCTTTCGAGAGCTGGATATGGCACTCAGCAAATTAAGAAGACGCTGTGCCGTGGGTCCCGATTTCATCAGCAATCAAATGCTAACAAATCTACCATATGAGCGAAAAAGGGCCCTTTTGGACATATTTAATCATGTCTGGAGCACGGGAGAGATCACATTTGTTTGAAGACAGCATGGTTGGTGCCATTCCTAAAGTCCGGAAAGGATCCTGCGAGCCTCGCGTCATATCGACCGGTATCTTTTACATCATGCGTATCTAAGTTGATGGAAAGATTAATATGTACAAGATTAACTTGGTACCTTGAACAAGGAAGACGATGGCCATCGTGTATAACCAGATTTCGCCGACTACTGAATGCCCAGGACAGTGTTTTGGACCTATTAAGCCACATCGAGCACCACCACGTCAGCGGACTCTCGACACTCGCCGTTTTCATGAACGTTGCCAATGCATATGATTGTGTGCTTCAGGCAGGCATCGTGAACGGGCTCCAAGCCATGGGTGTGTCGGGAAATGCTCTTCGGTTTGTACATAAATTTCTCAGACACCGCTGTGTCCGTGTTAAGCTTGGAAATGTAACGAGCGAAGAGAGACGCGTTTCCCTCGGCGTCCCACAAGGAAGTGTTCTATCTCTCTTGCTTTTTAACGCTGCCATGGCCAGCCTTCCCGACACTCGGCACTTAACTCTGAAAGCAGTTAAAATATCCATCTACGCCGATGACATCTGCATTTGGATCTCAGGGTACCAGCACAAACGTTTGGCCCGGATAGCACAGAGAGCTATTTCAATCATTGAGCGTCACTTGTTGACACGGCCTATCTTTATCAGCGGAAAAATCGGCCTTCATGCTCTTCCCGGGAGCGCGACGGAAGTCTACACGTCTGTCGCTGAATATTCGAGGCCACTTAATTTGTTGTGCAACAAGTGTCTGTTTCCTGGGCATTACCATCGACAACAAGCTATTATGGCGACGTGCGGTTGATGGTATAGTCACTGCATCAGTGCAAAGGATCAACGCTCTTAGTCACATGGCAGGGGTCCGTTGGGGCAACAATCCTATGTCCATGCTTAAACTGAATGATGCGCTTATAACAAGCCGCATTATTTATCAGCTGCCCCTGATATCACAATCACCAAGCCAGTTCTAACGCCTAGAGGCAGTGCACAGAAAGGGTCTTCGCTTGGCGATGGGAGTCCGTCAGGCGGCTTCAAACACGAAGGCCACCAATGAAGCCGTGTCTCTTCCGCTCCGCCTTTTGGCGTCTCAGGCCTTATTGACGCAGCTGTCAAAACTGGGCGAGTCCTTCGCAGGCACGGCACTTCTCTGGCGGCTAAGAGCAAGAACTGGCTCACATTTCAACGCAGCACTAAACACATTTCGATATTTAGGCTTGAAACTGCCTAAACGGCGCCCTATGGACCTGTAATGTTCTTTTGTGGATGTTGCGTGTAACTTCAGCGTACCCAATCTACCAGCGAAGCGCACCATTCCAGCCGCGGAAGCAAAATTTCTTGCGCTGGACCACTTGAGCACCATGTACCGCAGCCACCTACAAGTGTACACCGACGGATCAGTGTGCACACAAACGGATAGCTGCGCAGCGGCTTTCTGCATACCCTGCCTTGGCGTGTCGTGGTCGGGCCGCCTGGATTGCGTGCTTTCGTCCACAACGGTAGGAAGCGCTGTATTCACGGCGGCTTTGCGAAAATTGCGATCCTTTTCTGCTCGAGATGTTGTAGTGCTGACGGACTCCAAATTGGCGCTACAAAGACTGCATCGTGGCCTACCTCAAGAATAGTTCACCAGGCAATCTCTGGCACTAATCAAACACCTCCGTGGCAAGAGTTTTAATATAAAGTTCCAGTGGATCCCATCCCACGTTGGCATTGAGGGCAATGAAAAGGCTGATGCCCTTGCATGCGAAGCACGTACATCGTTTCCAAAAGTAAGAACTTGCAAGACTTGCCAGAACAACAAAGATGTGATACGCAATCATTTCAAGGCGATCTACAAGTTTCCACACCAAGCATGTGTAATTCATGGACTTTCTCGTGAAGAAGCGACGCTGTTGTACCGCATTAGAACCGGCTCCGCATACACCCCGGCCTGGTCATTCAAGACTGGGAGATACGCTTCCCCGTTCTGTGCCTTCTGTGGTGACATCGGGGATATTGAACATTTAATTTGGCTTTGCCCACAGTTTGATGTGCAAAGAGCAGCGATTATCCGCACCTTGCGAAACCGCTGTCATAGGCACTTGGACGGTTGATGACGTCATCTTTCCTGAAGGCCCCTGCGGCAACTAGGAGGAACGTGCAACGAATTTTGTTGGTCTTCCTACGAGACACTGGGCTGTCTGACACGTGTTGACATTTTCGAAATTCAGGAGATGCTCAGGCGGAACGATTGCCGGCCATGCAGGCCAGGCTAACCCCGCCTGCTGCAACACCACCACCACCACCACCACCACCACGCCGTAGTGGAGGACCCTGGAAATTCCGATCATCTGGGATTCTTTTCCGTGCGCCCAAATCTGATCATATGTGCTTACAACATTTCCGCCTCCATGGGAAACGCACCCACCACAGCCGAGGTTTGATCCCGCGACCTGTGGCTCAGCAGCCGAGTACGTTATGGCGAAGTCCACTCGTCGAGCGGGAGCAAGTTTTCTTGCTTCAAAGCTGACAAACCGCGTTTCGTGGGTAGATCGGAGCAAGCTCGCCTTTTCCACTGGTAGATTCAGAGCAATCCACTTCGCGACGGAGCGTTCCGCGTGCTCCACTTGCAGAAACGGAATTCATCGGAACTCCGAGAATGCGTTACCTCATTTCCGGTACAGTCACGCAGCTTTGTTGCCCTCAGCGTTTTTTGAGGCGGTCTAGTAACCCTGTGCTCTTGTGTGCATTCCTAAAATTAGAAAGCGGTAGTCCTGCTCTCCGCGAGACTGCGGGGTCGAAATGCGTGCTTTACAGTGGCGACACAGTTTTTATTGAAACGTCGAGAGCAGAAAAGAAAATCGTTTCCGGTACCGGTTTAGTGACGTATGTGTAAAAAACTTTTCCGAGAGACCTCACGCGGGGCATTCACGTGTTCCCCTCGCAGATCTCGTTTGGCACACTCCGAGTGTTCGCTCCAAGATTTTGGAAGCCACTCCGGATCTACCAGTGGAATTCGCCGTTAGCCACTACACCACCGCGGTGGGGCGTTTCAGCTATATTATTGACTACGCTAAAATTTCGTGTGACGAAGCGAATTCTTGCACAAACAATTAGCGAGCTGCTTTTTAAAATCGCTCACTTTGTGTACTGTATATGCTAAGCGGCTAAGTTGTTGGAAGCATAACATTGGCAAACCTGGCCGGTATACAAATAAGAGTTTCTGGGAACATTGCAGCATCGCCACGAAAGGCCTGGTAGGCCTTCTTGCTCTACAATCTGAGGACTGAAAGCGTATGCCAATTTTTCAACAAGGTGACGTATGGTAGGCGAACATAGGAACAAACATGTGCTTGAAACAATAGAAGCAGACATCTTTCAGATAACCTATGTATGATGGTGAAACGTGTGCTAGCTTATAGCCACAGTTTATAGCTGAACAAAAACAACATGTTGTAATGAGTTGGAGCATTGGATGACCCATTCGTTACGCTATTCATATTGTGCTATGACTAGTTGTTGTTTCCCTGTATCAAAACACTATATAGGTCGCATTAACTCGAATCATTTCTCGACATCGAGCCTGCCTAAGGCAAGTTTGCCAACACGTTCCAGGCACCAGCGCGGCTCAGTGGTACAATGCTGGGCTGGCACCCAGCGGACCCGCGTTCGATCCCCACTGTGTCATTCCGCGCGATGTGTTTCGGGCGGCGGCGGTGTCCGTAAGGACCGGTTCACGCTAGCGGCAAGCATACCTCACCGTTGGGCGTTTGACGTTCTCAGGCAGCCGTACGCGCTGTTTGCTTCGCGCACGTTTGCCGTTGTTTGCCGTTCGAAAAATGGGTCCGACACCCCTTTTTGTGCTGCTTGCCGGACAGTGGTTTGGCCAATTTCGCGACGGAGGAGCGACATGGCTGAGCCGCGTCGTCTGCTTTCGCCTCTCCGCATTGTCAGCGTCTGGCGTGGGACACTTCGAGCTGCTTGCTTCTTGCTCCGCGGTTTTCACGATATGTCGTACGTGTTGTTCCCAGACTACGTTACAGCAGGGGGCTCTTCAATTTTCAGGCCTCGGGCAGCTTTCTGGCAGCCAGAGCTAGCCAGAGGTCAGTGGGCTCGGTAGCTGTGCGAAAGCGCAGTCTACTAATTCGTTAGTCTTCACTATGCAGATACTCACCGTTCTCACGAGCTCGCTCCTGACGGCTTTCCTGCCTACCGGACAAACGCCGTATCCCACCCCCAATACCTTTGTGAATGGCTCCCACAACTGGTGCCATCTCTCGACCGATCTTCACTTCATCGTACCGCCGCCAGATGTCTCGATCTACGTTCCAGCCTGGCCATTCTCGTCAAAGCAAACTTCAACGTCACCGGCTATAAAAGTGTGCCACCCGTCTTCGCCGCTCTGTGGGCTCGGTAGCTGTGCGAAAGCGCAGTCTACTAATCCGTTCGTCTTCACTATGCAGATACTCACCGTTCTCACGAGCTCGCTACTGACGGCTTTCCTGCCTACCGGACAAACGCCGTATCCCGCCCCCAATACCTTTGTGAATGGCTCCCACAACTGGTGCCATCTCTCGACCGATTTTCACTTCATCGTACCGCCGCCAGATGTCTCGATCTACGTTCCAGCCTGGCCATTCTCGTCAAAGCAAACTTCAACGTCACCGGCTATAAAAGAGTGCCACCCGTTTTTGCCGCTCTGTGGGCTCGGTAGCTGTGCGAAAGTGCAGTCTACTAATCCGTTCGTCTTCACTATGCAGGTTGGTAACACCCAGGTTATCTTTTGTAAAAAGTCAAGTAATTATTCTCTAGTACAGCTGCCGGGCCCGCAGTGCTGTGTTGCTATTATTGTCGAATGTTTTCAAGTGCTGCGCTCATTACTGCTTTTGGGAGGGGATGTTGAAACTAACCCGGGGCCTCCAGATACCATACATGCTGTACTCACCGAGCTGAAAAATCTTTCTGTAGCACAAACCAAATCGATCGCGGAACTTCAAACTGTTAAAGATCATCAGCGATCAACAGACGCAGCACTGAACGATGTATGCAAGCGTCTGACTAATCTGGAAATGCATTACTGTCAACTTTCAAGCATGCGCAGAGAGCTAGATGACACAAAAACCTTAACCACTGATATCACCCGGCATTATCATAACTTTCGATTCCGTGCAGACGTTAGCGAAAACCATTCCCGCTGAAATAACCTGATATTTTATGGTATTCCTGATCTTAATCCCAAAGAATCCTTTGCCGATTCAGAGGCAACAGTCATTCGGTGTATCACTGAAAACCTTGAACTAGAAATACAGCCTTCACAAGTTGAACGCGCACACCGCCTTGGTCGCCATTCGCCTGACCGCGTCCGTCCTGTAATTGTAAAATTTACTTCGTTTAAGGTCAAACAGTCGATCTTGTCTGAAGGCAAGAAATTTAAAGACACTAACTACAGCGTTGGTGAGGACTTTTTCCCTGCCGTCCGACATGCACGAAGACACCTTGTCACTTTCGCCAGATCAAAATCTACAGCATTTAAATTAAGCTTCAAAACTTTGCTCATAGGTTCTAAACGCTACGTCTTTGATGAATCCTCCCAGGCAGTGAAGGAAGTAACCTAGCAATCACTGCGTCGTCCGTTATCATCAACTAATCCCCAACCAACGCAGCAAACTACCGTGTCTCTTTCCGTAATCTTCACCAACATTCACAGTTTCATTTCGAAACGCGAAATCGTCTCTAATCTTGCTTCATCATCCAGTAGCAACTTGCTTTTATTAACGGAAACATGGCTTAATAGTGACGTAAGCGATCAGGAAGTTCTAGCTGACTTACCAAATTTTCATCAGATCTTCCGTAAAGACCGGGACGGCAGAATGGGAGGAGAGGGTGCTCATTGCTGTTAGCCAGGGCCTACCCGCAACTTTGGTAAATATTTCGTCAGACTTGGAAATAACATGGATAAAATACCAAGCTGTACCGCAATCAGTTTTAATTGGCGTGTGCTACAGGCCCCCACATAGAAATCCATACTTTCCCGGCATCCTTAGTTCGGTGCTAAATGAACTTTCAACAAAGTACCCTAATGCCCATATTATCTTGTTTGGCGACTTTCATTTCCCGAATATTGACTGGCCTAATCTAACTGTTAACAGAGGACTACAGAGTGAGGCGAGTGAATTTGTTAATGTATGTCTAAATTTCAACCTAGCTCAAGTTGTCACCAAACCAACCCGCGTAACCCAAGACTGTGAGAACATATTAGACCTAATACTAACCAGTATTCCTGAAAGTGTAACATCTATTTCCTACTTGTCAGAAATAAGCGACCATAAAGTAATTCAAGCCGACCGACATTTTAATTACTCCTCCAAAACAAATCACTCCTCAAAAACCATACGACTATATGATAAAGCAAACTACACTGCTATAAATGATGAATTAAACTGTTTTCTTCCAATATTCAAAGATAATTTTCTTTATCGCACGGTGCATGATAACTGGAAGTTATTTAAGGATAAATGTGATACACTGGTTGAAAAATTCATTCCTAAGCTCAGTTTCCGTGCCAGTTCCCAAAAGCCATGGTTTACTAAAACGCTCAAGAAATTAGATAATAAGAAAAAACGCCTTTTTCGTTCCGCCATGCAGCAGAATATCGAAAACGCATGGTTAAAATATTATGCTGCTGAAAAAGCTTACCTCACGGCAATACGAAACGCTAAGCATTCTTTTTTTCACACTCACTTACTGAAATTGCTTGCTAGTAACCCTAGGAAATTTTGGCAGGTCATAAATCCCAACCACTTGTGCACTATTACTCTCACTAATGAAGCAGGTGACGTGGCCACTGACTCGGAATGTGCCGACCTGTTTAATAGAGCTTTCTCATCGGTTTTCAGCAAAGAAACTGACGTTCCAGCCCCGCCACAGCCTACCGTAGTCAGTACTTCCATGCCGCCAATCCTTTTTGTTGAACCCGGAGTTTTGGCAATCATTGATAAACTTAAATTATCTTCATCATCAGGTATCGACAACATAAATTCGAAATTTCTAAAGAACACTCAACAGATCTGTGCAAAATTTTTGTGTCTACTTTACTCGCAGTCTCTTTCCACGGGTGAGCTTCCTAGTGATTGGAAACACGGAAATATCACCCCAGTATTCAAATCAGGTATTAGAGAGTCACCCCTCAATTACCAACCAATTTTAATAACCAGCATTCCATGCAAAATCATCGAACATGTCATCTACACCCGGATTATGGACTTCGTAGACTCAAATAACTTTTTCAATTCTGCGCAGCATGGCTTTCGCAAAGGTTTGTCGTGCGAGACTCAACTGGCTATGTTTTCGCACGACTTGCATATTAACTTGGATTCTAACGTACAGACTGATGCCATATTCCTGGACTTTGCGAAAGCATTCCATAAAGTACCCCATAAACGCCTTCTGTTGAAACTTTCCCGCTTAAACCTACACCCCCACGCCCTAAAGTGGATCCGTGAATTTTTAAGTAACAGCACTCAAGCTGTCTTTGTTAACAATGCTACCTCTACTTCACTTCTGGTAACATCTGGTGTCCCGCAGGGGTCGGTTCTGGGCCCGATTTTATTCCTGATATTTATTAACGATCTCCCAACTCATGTATTCTGTAAAATCCGAATGTTTGCCGACGATTGCGTTATTTACCACACTGTTTGTAACGCTTCTGATCAATTAGCTATACAGAGTGATCTTAACAATGTAAAACAATGGTGCGATGATTGGCTAATGCAACTTAACCCTCACAAATGCAAAGCCTTATCCTTCACCCGCCGCCGTTCTCCACTTGTTTTTTCATATTCCATAAGTAATGTTCCAGTTGAAACTGTTAATTCTTTTAAATATCTGGGGGTCACACTCTGCAACGATCTTTCATGGGGTTTGCATATCACGAAAGTCATATCTTGGCAAACAAAACATTGGGATTCTTACGACGTCATCTACGTAACGCACCTAGAAATGTAAAATTATTAGCTTACAAAAGCCTTGTTAGAACTAAACTTGAATATGCTTCCCCAATCTGGAGCCCGCAACAGGCCTATCTTGAAGACGCCCTTGAGCGTATTCAAAACCATGCCGCTAGGTTTATCAATAATTCTTACTCCCATGACGTCAGCGTATCTTCACTAAAGGCAGAACTTCAACTGCCCCTCCTTTCCCTCCGCCGCCGTATTGCCAGTCTTTCGTTATTTCATAAGTTTTTTTCACAGCTCGATGCGCATGCCACCTTATTTTGTTCCCCCAGCGTACATCTCTCAACGAACTAATCATCCACTTCAAGTCTGACACCCACGTGCACGCACCGTTACTTTTTCAACATCATTTTTTCCTCGCACGGCAGTTGCCTGGAGTGGCCTTTCAGGCGACATTCCTGCCATTACTTGTACTTCTACCTTCACAACCAGTATCACTAATCATCTTTCACTTTAGGACAAACGATTGTTTTCTGCTATATTTTTATGTACCCACCCCTTATGTAATGCCCCGCAAGGGGTCTTTAAGGAAATAAAATGAAATGAAATGAATGAAAGTGAGATAGTTCTGGTCTGGACAGGAAACAGCATCGTGGTCACGTGTGTGGGGAATCCGAAACAACCCGAAGCTGCCCGAAGATCGCAAAATCGAACGCTGGGACAGCCAATGTAAACGTAAACAAGCTCTATGGTCGTGGCAGCAAACGAAACAACTCGCCGCGTGCGTGTTGTTGTTTTTTTCTGCATTGTACACTTTCTGCAAGCTTGCCAAGAAGCTGAAATAATATCCTCGAGCGTGCGCATTTGGTGTACGACTTCGTACGCTCACACGATCACTCGCCATATCCGCGAACGAAAGAGCCAGCCGGCGCACGCCGCCTCGAGAACGATGCAAGGGGAGCTGCCGCGACGGTGACAGCTTGACAAGCTCACGCCTCTTTTAGTACATGTATCAATCACTGCACCGCACGATGCGAAGTCACACGAAAGTGATCGCGTCCTCAAAAGAGCTTGAAGATATATACCTGCTCAGCTATCGCGTATTATATGTCGCAAACACATGTTGACAAACTTATGCTTTTGTATAATGTTTAGACATGCGCAGGTATTTGAAACACATGCGCATGAAAGACATAAAACACAAGCACATGAAATACATGAAAGATATGCGCAGGTATTGAATTAGATTTAAAACCAAAAATAACGAAATAAAATGGCAATAATACGTGAAATATTCCATTTAACTACAAGTATTAGGCTTTTGAGCCTGTATTCAGGACTGCCGTAATAACCTGACGGGAATAATTTTGAAAACTTCAGTTTTAACTTGACGAAGTGACGAAGAATTTTAAATACCAGATTTAAATGGAATCGTTGAGTAGTTATAATGAAGTTACACACGACATCAAAGGCTTCCTTGTGGCAGTATCCCAAAACTGAGGCTCTGAAGCTTAAAACATTTTCCTCCGATAAGATCAAGCCTATTTTTGTAAAACGAGTAATTAGATGTCGAGTTCTGATACGAGAATATCTTGCACATGACACAAAGCAACGTGCGATATTTTCCAGTTCTCTGCAGAATTGGCAGTGGTGTGATATCGTCAGACCAGCCCTGTAGCAGTAAAGGCTTAATGGGGAAACACGACATCGAAATATGGTGATAATCACTTCTGATTGTCGAGAATGGCTCCCTTGCGATTTCCATGGATATTTTAGGTGATTATATTCTGTCCACGTGGTTATTGCTTCCATGCTAACTGTGTGGAGAGCTGATATACTAAACCTGATCGCGTTGAAGTATTGCACCACCAGGAGAACCTTAATTATTGGGAGATCTAGCGATGAGCGGGCTAAGGCGTCGGCTATTTCATTTAATATTAAACTACAGTGACGTGGTACCCATACTAAATTTAGATACTTCAGCTGACACGAAACTAAAGATCGTAACGTCGTGATGGCACCAGAGGTAATAGAAGATGTTAGAGCTATGCATGCCGAGAGCGAATCAGTAATTATTATTGCTTTGTTCTCATTCCTTGGAAGTTTTCGCAGTGCCATGATGACTGCAATTAGCTCTGCCTCGAAAACAAGACTGAAATCGGGTAGCCTCACGGTAAATGGCCAGCCAAGGGGTTGAGAGACTATTCCTACGCCTGCCCTTTCCTCATTGACGGAAGCATCTGTGTCTATTATGTTACGTATCTGTGTATGCTTCAGAAAGTCTGCTAGTATGTTCTCTAAGAATCTGCAGGATTGAAATTTAAAATATGGAGGAAAGATCTCATCATATTGTATATTAGGAATATGGTTAGAGATACCAGATGCAATTACCTCAGAGGAGGTTATTAATCGAGTCGTGGAATATACAGAGGACAGCCAATATCATCAACCGCCCTCTCGGAAACCTTCCACCAATGTATATGCATGGCCTGCGCTCCCCGGCAAAACGAGAGAGAGAGGGGGGGTTATTATCCGCCCCGCGAGTGCTTTGAAGACGCCGCTGCTACGTGACCCTGCAGTCACCCCTGAGGAAGGAACCAAGTCGTTTTCCAAACGTCAGGTTTCTTCAAAACTTTTGGTTCTAGTCTAAATCATCTCCCAATTACCTCACTAATGTTGACATTTATACTTGTCGATTTCTTTTGTACATAGATAATCGGCGGTGTATGAAAACGAGGCCAATGAGCGAGAAAGAACGAATATAGGTCACTGATCAAAACAAATTCATCTCTTCTCACTGGTACGCTGTAAAATTTTAGAAATATCTGTACTGTTAACAAGCGGAATTGACAGAGCAATGTAGGCAGACGTGCTTCCTGATAAATAACATTAATTGCTGTAAAACTAGGAAGCCCCAGACAAAAGCGCAGAGCTTTCCACTCCAATAGAACCAATGGCTTAGTTTTGTCCGCAGGTCCTGCTGAAAACAAGACACATCCGAATTCGAATATTAGGCGCATTCACATTTTGTATATAATTAACATGGTGTCTCTATCTACGCCAAATTTCCGATTACTCATTCTTCGCAGCAAGCCTAAAGCCTGTTGAGCCTTAGCCGCTATATACTCTATATGTACACTACAGTTAAGTTTTTCATTTTAAAACACACCCAGTATTAAAGGGAGTCTACTTGCGGAATGGGTTCCTGATTGTATACAATGTCGATTAAATTGGAATCGGCTATGGCAAACGCCAAGAGAGCACTCTTATATACATTTAAAGCCATTAATATTGACTGGAGCCATTTTTCTAGAATGTTCAAGTATACTTGTAATTTTTGCTGTAGAGCATAAATATTATTGTCAGCTGAAAAGAAGGCTATATCATCAGCATATACATAGACATTGATATCCTGGCAGCTTGGTATGGAACTCAATAGAATAATAAATAGAATAGGTGAAAGAACTGCTCCTTGGAGAACTCTGCGATTCTGTTTGTAACTAGATGACGAGCATTCATCCTTGACAGAATAAAATTACCGTAGGTCGAAAACTCTACTAACCACACCGTCATGTACTGTGGGAAGTTTGAAGTCATCAGTGTGTTCAGCAAAATCGAATGGTCAACCCTATCATAGGTTTTGCAATGTCAAGAGTCACTAATGTCGCGTATTGTTTTCTTTTTTTAGCAAGCTGTATTCTGCTCTCTGCATGGGCACACAAGATGAACAATCGGATCTAAAGCCAATTTGTTGAGGTTGTTGAGGTTGCAGTATTGACTTGCCTTCTATCCAACTAGTGATCTTGCCGTGCAAAACCCTCCCTATGAGTTTGACCATGTTAGGAGTTAAGGACATATGTCCTATTTTTCCATGTTAAATCCTGCTTCCTGTTTCTTAGGTTTTGGAATTACCTTCGCTATTTTCAATCATAAGAAATCCATGCATGATTTAGAGAATAATTTAAAACATTAAAAATTTCACAGGAACATATTTTTAATTATGTTGAGATCATACGTACTGTAATTCCATCCAGGCCTGGGGCATAAAGGGGTAACTGCCATATCACGTAGGATAGTTCCGAAATTGTAACTTCCTCAAAATCAGCCTGGTTTGTACGAATCTGCCACCTGGTAGGTATTCTTGATGTAAATCTACCCTCTAAGCCTTTGGCAAATTAATCTAGAGCTTTAGTCATTTGCTCGGACGATAGAAGTTCATAATTCGAATTTACTGGCGATGGCAGGATCTTCCTTCTTCTCATGTATTGAAACACTGTTTTCTTATTTTTCGCTCTTGGGATGTCTACGATCATATTCCTCTTTTGCTTTTGTGTCTGTGCGTTTAAAATTAGCTGCTATATTTTTATAATCAGACCAGTTTTTAGAGAATTGATTGTGAACAAGCTGCTTTCAAGCTGCCTGGCGACGGCGGGGATATCGTGTGCAACCTCCATTCCACCAGACTAGAAGGCGCCCTTCCGGCCGAGCGCCCCGCCGCGGTGGTCTAGTGGCTAAGGTAGTCGGCTGCTGACCCGCAGGTCGCGGGTTCAAATCCCGGCTGCGGCGGCTGCATTTCCGATGGAGGCGGAAATGTTGTAGGCCCGTGTGCTCAGATTTGGGTGCACGTTAAAGAACCCCAGGTGGTCAAAATTTCCGGAGCCCTTCACTACGGCGTCTCTCATAATCATATGGTGGTTTTGGGACGTTAAACCCCACAAATCAATCAATCGGCCAACTCAACAGTAAATGCAGCTCTTTTATAGGCTCTTTCCACAATTGCGTTCAACTTCATTGCAATCATTACTCTCATCGAAGAAAGTCGATAAAGATGATGTTCGGTATACCTCCAAATTTTTTGTAGTTCACAAACACTCTGACTTGACGGCAAGGAAGGGTTCTCAGGCAGAAATTTCGAAACTTACACGAAAATGATCACTACTTGTGGCACAGTCCAGCGCTGCCCAAGAAGAGCTTAAAATACTCAAGCTTACGAAACTTTTATCTAAGGCTCATCGACATCGATCAGGAATAAATATGGGGTTTCTGGTGTTTAATCACGATAGAATATTATCTGTTGCCCACTCGCACAGACATTTACCACACTGATCAGTTTAAAACCCCAACACGTGTGATGAGAGTTAAAATCGCCTACTACGACACCATGATCTAGTTGCTATATTTGTCTAGTGTCTTGTACACCGTCCAGAAATTGCACATTAACTACGGAGAAAGGTTGGCGACCGGGTAATGTGACGTCTATTGCGAAAATTTCCCATTCTGGTGACATAGACTTGTACGAGATTTTCACCTTTGAACTGATTCTGTTAGAGATAAGTAATGCTAGTGTTCCTTCTCTATACGTGCGGTCTAGCCTAAACGAGTGGTAACTGAATAAATGAAATGGTTTATCTACGGAGAGCCATGTCTCCTGCAATGCAATTACATCTGGGGTGTATTTTGAAGACAAATACATTTATTGAAGAGTGAACTTATCCCGGCTGCGGCGGCTGCATTTCCGATGGAGACGGAAAATGTTGTAGGCCCGTGTGCTCAGATTTGGGTGCACGTTAAAGAACCCCAGGTGGTCAAAATTTCCGGAGCCCTCCACTACGGCGTCTCTCATAATCATATAGTGGTTTTGGGACGTTAAACCCCACATATCAATCAATTAATGAAGAGTGAACTTATCTGCAATTTCGATGAAGAATCTTAATTGACCCTGTTTTTCTGAAAGAATTGCCTCCGCGACTGCCTTATCCAGAATGGTTTCTTTTAAGAAATCTCTCTTTAAGAGGCTTGTCTTGTCCTTCGGACATTTTCTCTTTTTTGCATGCTTTGGTGTAGATATTTTCGATAGAGGAGACCTAGTGCGTTTTAGTGATCTAGAATCCAACTCCAAGTCATCAGACTCCTCAGTTTCGTCATTTACATCGTTCTTTCGGTTCTGGTTGTCATCTAGAGAGGGTCCTGCGGGGACAATGTGAGACGGCGTGGTGGCGATTTCTACTTCAATAATCGTTCGTGGAAGCTCTGCAGTCTGAGAGATTAAATTATTCGCCGGCGTTTCAAATACGCGAGTCATTTGGCTGGTCAAAACTTGAGATAGAGTCTCACAAATACATGCAGCAAGGCACTCCATAGTCTTTTTCATCGTTCTTTCGACAACTTCCGCTAAGGATTGAGACACTGATGCATCCGATAACGTGGTATGACGGGCTGCTATCCCTGCATAATCCTTACTTCTAGCATGAATTTCAGCTGAGGCCACTTTTTGGGAGCAGCGTCTTCGATCTACAAATTCGAGAGTTTGAATCTCTCGAGCTTTAGCAGAGCAATTTGGGTTTTCCGCACTGTGCGCTTCATTGCACAGACAACATTTTTTCCTTTGTCCTGGCACTCATTTGTGTTGTGAGGCTCCCCGCACATCTGACATCTAGGAGTGGGCCTACAGCCTTTCCCCATGTGGCCATAACGCCACCATTTTACGCGATGCAGCAGTCGAGGCAAGAGCGGTTCGACTCGATAGGATAAGGGGCCACGCCTAGATATCCATTGGTCGGCTCCATCCATCATATATCACAATCATCGACTCCGTAGGGACTTTGGTTTTATCAACCAACCGGCTATACCTATGAGCGAAAATTGCAGGCAAACATCTCCAATACCTCCGATGGAGTTAAATTAATGTCTACGCCTCGCACAAACCCTTTCAGGCATGCTAAGTGATAAAGGATGAATGTGCTCACCGGGTTGAAGGCAAACATAGAACACTTTAGGAGGTCTTGGACACAAAGCTGGTCTGACGACAAACAAAGGATACCACCCTTGCCGAACTTTCGGACCTCTGAGATACTTTGCAAATGAGCTGTGGCTGCTCGCAGCTCAGCTTGAATTACTTTCAGATTCTTCATCCGTATGGTACCCTCACTTGTTGAGACCAGTGCCACAGGAACTGCAGAGATACCATTACGCAAAAACCTGTCCACGGGGGTCTCCTGCGGGGAAAGAGAAGCGGACCAGAGGAAAGCCTCTGGTCCAGGTGACGAAAACAGCATGCCTGAACTTACAAGCACAAAAAAGCACTCGCTGATCGACAATCGCGCTATAAAAACACTATAAAAGAATGAAATTGGGCTGCAACCACGCAAACTATGGCCACATCCCCAAAATGAGTACGGCTTGCACAGTGTGGAATCATGAAGATTGGTTGCTACTACGTTGGCAGCGGCCTATAGCTATCGTTGGTTGGTTGTTCCTCAGAGTCCTGGGGCAACCCACCACGGGGGATTGGCCATGAAACAGACGGTCTCGTCACTTGACATCTTAGTCTCGTCACCTGACATCCTCTTCCTTCTCTTGCTACTCTATCACTGAACTACACCGTATTTTTTTCTTTATTTACGGTTAAAGTTCACACATTGGGTGCTAAGGTAAATATATTACAATACACAACGAGCATGACAAAAATAACTACAGCCGTCAAGTCTTACTATAACACATCACGTCCTAAAAATCCTTCATGGTCAGTAGGTCTGCTACCCTTTCTAACCATAACGGTACACATTCATCTGTTCTTACTACATCGGGATACTTTCTTTAAAATACTCTCTCGCTGGTCTCCTGTCAGGGTCACAGTGATATCCACCGATTCTGGAGCGCCATATACTGTGCAAGGCAGTCATCATGATAAAGTCGAAAAGTAATCCATCGTCATTCTCTATTGACAAATACCTGATTTCATGACGGTCTAACAGAACCTCTTTTTTAATTGTCCTTTATATTACGTCCCAAAAGTATAGTCCTTCCTAACAGTGTAGGAAAACGTGGTCAATAGTTTTCGGTTAGAATTCTAGCAGATTATACAGTGAGATCCCCGTGGCGTATAAAACCCACGTTCCTCTAGGAACGGTTCTTACGGGAAGTATTCCGGTGTGTAATTTAAAAAAAATGGTCCTGTATCTGGATGTTACACTGCAAATGTCTTCGAAAGACGATAGTCTTGCGTCTGGAGAGAGTGAAGAAAACGTTTACTTGATGTTCTGCACTAGAAAATTAGTAAATGGTATTCTGGAGGCGCTGAGTTAGGGTGCCTCGAGGGTGTAGCGAAGGCGAACGAGCACATCAAGTCACGTCACACTTGAGACATGAGCGCCATCTTGCAGTTATCATGAAAAACGGGCCCACGCCGTGCGTGCCCGTCTCTGATGTGATAAGGTGTAGAACGCCGGGCTACGGGTAGGTGCCACCACCATGTCGTCTTAGCAAAGCATTGCAAACACGTTCCGTTTCGAGCAAGCGTCGCATGGCCAGCGCAGTGTTATAAAGGCTACGATGCCTTTTCTAGTAAAAATACTCATACATAATATTGAAGTGTTGTTATGGTGCCTCAGATATTCGCAATTATTGTTTTTCAAATGACAATCGCACAAGTATGAACGCTGAATCTTGAGCAATATTGGCGGGCGCTGTAAATAGGGTCGGCTGTTCGCAGTATCGTTTGGTCACTTTGATGCCGTTTAGAGTACCGCTAAGAACGGACGGACGGACGGACGAACGGATGGACGGAGAGAAAGACAGACAGACAGACAGACAGACAGACAGACAGACAGACAGACAGACAGACAGACAGACGGACGGACGGACGGACGGACAGACGGACAAACGGTCGGACGGTCGGAGCAAAATGTTTACGTTGAAGGTCCCCAAGAAAGACTATCCTTTTCAAAAAGAACGTTTCTGCACTTGCAGCTGCTGGCGTTTTTTTTTTAACTTGTTTAAGTACATTCTAATCCTTGCGTGCTGTATAGAGCACTCTGATGCTCCACTGAGCTACAACGGTGCTTGTGACTTGTCTAACTTGCCTTAGGAAGGCTTCATGTGTCTCTTCATGTGACCACAGCAAGAAAACAACCAGTCGTCGCACAATGCGAATAGCGTAACGAGTGGGCCGTCCAATGCTCTAAACCATCACAAAACCTTGTTCTTGTTCCCCTAATACTGATCCTGATGCTGATGACCTCTGATGGATGGCGCTTACCCAAAAAGGGGGATGGGCCAAGAACCGGGCGGCAGGATACTTAAATGAAACTGAATTGAAAATGAAGCCAATCTGAAAAAGTAGCCTAAAATAATACTACCTAAAAGCAAAAATGTTTGCTGAGCAAGCGGTCAAACCATCTTTTGTTTTGGAAGACATAACTGCGAATTATAAACTGAAGATCTGAAAAGGTAGGGGTTCACTAGCACGGTAATCTTTTAGTTGCGTTGATGTAATCAAACACAGCGGAGCATACATCCCTGCGGCAGTAACCAAATGAAGTTCCGCCAAGTGATAAAATTACTGGTAGATTTACTTTTATTCCTAGCTTTTGTAATGGGGCTACTAAAAATCTTTTTCTCTGATAAGAATAACGATGACAGAATAAAAAGAAATGTTCAATTGTTTCAATTTCGTTGCACCAAATGCATAGCGGTGACGCCTTGAGCGGAGCTTTATTAAGGTAATAATTTAGTTGTGGAACTGCACAGTGCAATCTGGTATAAGTGACCTCTAACTGGCGAGATACACACCACTGTTTATTCCAGCAATAGCTCAAATGCTCGAAATCTTTGAATTTATCCAAATTACCTTTTCCCCATTGCAGGCAAGCGTTTCGGAACCTTAGCGTGGTTACGTAAGCCGTATCTGGCAAAACTGGGATGGTGGGCCCACCCAGGGATACTGCTGCTAAAGAGTCCGCCATTTCGTTCAAATATAATCCGCGGTGGCCTGGTACCCATAGCAAGTGCAGTTTTTTTACGTTTTTCGGTACTAAATGCCGAAACGTATTCATCAGCTCTGAATTTACTGCCGCAGAAAGTGCATTACAAACTGATAACGAATCTGTAATGATAACTGCTAATGATTTGCTTGAGGGTAATTTGCGTAGGGCAAGAACAATGGCCAATAATTCTGCAACGAATACCGCGGTATAACCTGGGAGTCGAATCGAAAAGGACCAGTCTAAAGAAGGAGAGAAGATGCCAACCTCAGCCGTTTCTTTTGACACAAATGCATCAGTCGCTATGATATTGCTTATCTCTTGGTGAGCTAGATAATCGGCTAACTGGTCATTTAAATACCTATATGCCAATTGTTTCGCGTTATGAGGAAATATATCATCGAATTGTATGCTAAGCATTGAGACTTTAGGTTGTGCATTGGACCAATATGTCTAATTTTTACATTCAATTGGTTTAGTAGCGCTTGTGCAAATACTATTTGCGGGGTGTGTAGTCGCGACCAATGGGTTTCGAAAAATAAAGTCGGTTCTTGAATGAAAGCGTAAAATGAGAGTCTTTGGTGTGAACTGTATATCTTTAAGAATGCTTGCACAGTAATAACTGTGGCGCATACCCACTTCGGCTATAATTCCTCGTCGTCGTCAGTCACTGCATGGTCAGTTGGTACAAGTTTCCTTGCAAGTGCTTAGCGGATACCGTGCTCCCCAGAAGAATGACAAAGAATAGCATAGCAAAAACATCCTGCTACCCAAATGTTTATTATTAACGCCCTAGTGGGTACCAAGCAAGTGTGCTTGCAGTAGTTACCCATTGAGTGCTTTCAAAAGGCTTGGAAAGTCCGCTCTTCTAGCTTTCGCTGCGACTGCGTTGGGCATACCGCATCGGCTTGGTGTTTTCTCTTAGCAATCTGTATCGGTGACGTGATAAAAAATAGTGCTCTAATGTTTCTCATTCTGAACAAAAGTTGACAGCGGTGATATCGCCAGACCAACTATGTGAAGAGAAGCATAACGGGGGGACATGACATCAAAATCTGGTTATTATGACTTCCAACTGTATTCTAGGACGCCAATGGATTTTCCACGAAAATCTCCATTGAGTAAATTCTGGCGATGAAGTTATTGCTGCCATAGCGTCTGCACGAAGCGAAAGTTTTCTGTATCTTGTCGCACGTATTGTGAGCACTTCAGGAAGGACCGATAGTACTGGACATTCCAATTCTTATCTTGCTAGAGAGTCAGCGATTTCATTTACTTCTAAGCCACAATGACCAGGTACCCATACTAATTTCAGTTAAAATATTATTGCATTAGCGCAGCTCAGTTTGATCGTGAAGGAAAGATACTATGCAGTCAAGAAGGAGAAAAAAAAAAACAGATGACAGTGTGAGCGATAACTTCCAACTTTTGTTTATTGCGTACCCTTTATGCCTTATTCTTTATTCATACATAACCCCGCTTTGCCTGGAGGCGTTACAGCCGGAGGGTTAACAAACATGAAGGAAACACATCTTCATTGTTACTGTACACTTGCTCAGACAGCAAACCATTCTACTCGTTGATGGTTTTCAGAAAAAAACGAATTCGCGTACAGGTTTATCCTGGCCCGGTATGGCCTTATTTTGTGTATATTATCCATACGTTCAGATGTGTACTCTGGCTGTTTAGGTAAGTGTCTCTCTAATTCATATAACAACTTCAAACGTGTTTTTTTACGTCTTGATGAAAGTGACTCCCAGTTTAATTTTTTTTCCATTTCGGTACAACTGTTATTTCTTCTATACCAACTCAGGACAAACTTGGCTGCTCTGTTGTGACTTTTTTCTAATTTAAAATTCAAGCCTACATGGGTCCCAAAGATTACAAACATATTCTAAAATTGGTCAAATACAGGTGAGGTAAGCCGTGTTTCTTAGCTGATAATCTGCAAATCTCAAGTTCCAAATATTTATACCCACATTTTCTATCTAAAATGATCCCCCTTACATATAGTTTGCAATAAATATTTTTTCTTCTTTGAAAACACATATGGACGCACTTCGTGTTCAAATTCATTTGCCAATTAAGACACCATTGATAAATACGTTGATAAATAGAGATAAATAAACACTATTGATGATACGTTCAGCCTGTTTTCACTGACATCACGTTCATTTCAAATTTTTCTGTAAATAATGCAATCATCTGCAAATAGCCGAATATTGGAGCCTATGCCCACAATAATGTCGTTAATAAAATGATAAATTACAGAGGTCCCAGCACAAACCCCTGGGGGACGCCGGATTTGACTTCAAGAAAATCCGATTTATTGTAATTTAAAACAACACAATGGCAGCGTTAAAACAAGTACTTTTCAATTCAATTAAGAATTTTTCGTCTATACATAGCGCTCGTAATTTTCCAAGAAGTAGAATATAGGAAACAGTGTCAAAGACCTTGCTGTAATCGAGAAACAACACATTACATAGCTCATCCTATTTGACGCCACGCATGACACAACCATACACGTGTGGCACAGCACACTATCAAAAAAAGCTAGTTGTGATCTGATTTTAATTTAGCAATTCTATACCAATGCTTCACAGCACGCGCTCCAGAAAATAGAGCTCTTTTCGACATAAGGCCACAGATGGCGTACTCACACACAGCTTTACACATTTTGCGATAGCTTTCGCCTAGATAATATCCAGCGTCAATTGGTTACGACTGCAGCCCAGGATGACAAACTGATCAAAGAATAGAGTGTATCCACACGTCTTACAATGCATCGCCAGCAAACCCCCAGAAGAAATTTTGTTTTTTACAGTGCAAGAGTGCTCGCGCAAGCGTTCATTAACACACCTACCAGTCTGCCCAATGTAAACCACGCCACACGACAGCAGGAACTAGTGGACAACAGCTAGAATGCATTAAAAAAACTTAGTTACATGCTTCTTTCCACAGGTGTGTTGCACCTCCTTCTTGGGGTTCGTAAGCTTACATAGACGGCTTAGTTTGTCTGGAGCAGAGAACACCACGCAGACATTTATTCTCAGGGCTATCTTTTTCAAATGAGGTGAAATTTGGTGTACATGCAGAATCACACTGGTTTTCCCAGCGTCGGGCTCACCATTCATATGCGGTCGTCCCCGCATACGTGGACTATTCAAAAGGCTATCAGCTACCGACACCTGCACCAACACTGGGTAGCCTGCCAAGGATGATCGCTTGCTTTGTCTTGCAAAAATGTGAGGACCCTTGAGCTTCGCCTTTAAGAATTGAACGCGATAGCGAAATGCGGCCCCTAGTGCAACCCTTAAACCGCTAGCTGCACACTTATTTAAATGTTTTGTGACATACACACGCACGCACACAAACACACAAGTGATTGGACCAGCGCGCGCTATTATCGCCGAATGGGCTCGTTCTCGTCCTGGCACCTGTCGAACGAAATGCGTTAAAGGGACCCTGAAATACTTTTTCTAGTAATCATGGAAGGAATTCATCCAACCACGAGACCAAGAAGCTGCAAGGTGACCATGAGTCTCCATACTTTGATTTCTAAATGGTGCTTCTACTGTCTGACTTGTTGAATTGCTAGCACGAGAGTTTTTACACAAGTTTTATAAGAATGCGGGAACCTGCCATACAACCTTGCCATGCCTATCACGATGTTCCCTGCGGGCGTTTTTCCATCACTGGTTTTCGTCTGCAATGGCGTTTTTTTTTTCAACATTATTCGCATGCAGTATCGCGTAATCATAGAGCAGTTTATAGTGCAATGAATTGAGCCTTCTTACAATTCTGGCTTTTGAAAAAAAATGCATCGATTGAATCACAGAAACGATGGCGCTTTTCTTCGCAGGGTTACCAGAAGTCTAAAGCCTATATCTGCACTCAAGGTGAGGAACGCCTATTTTCAGATTTTTAGGAAGTGCCGATGAGGTGACAATCTCAATGTAGGCAAAGTGGTAAAACTACTACGGTTATTTTTTCTTCACAAAGACAATGACGCCTAATTATGCGACGCTATGTTATGACGCCCATAGATCAAACTTGTAGCCAGTAATATTTTTCGGCTGGAGAAAGAAGCGTCTTGCTGAAGGTTTCGCAATTTCAGCAATCTGTTGAAATCCCTAGGGGTGGTGGGGGGTACGCAAGGACATTTTCTATGGTTATTGGCATGGTACAAACACATTGTCTTTCGAATAATGTGTTAACCAACAGCAGCTCTGAGATCCTTGAATACTATTCGGACGTGTACCTTTATTGTCGATGATGCGGTACCTTTAGACAGCATGCGTATCGATGCTATACGATGGTGCATACTTTTTAAAAGTGGGTTGCGCGGCGCCTAGTGGTTCAGCAGGCGCATACCCGGTGATCCGTGAGCCACTAATAAATGTTTCTTTCTTTCTAACTACACTGAGTTGGCGATAGCAAGGAGCATTAAATTCAACAAATTTTTATTACTCATGCCCGAATGTCAATAAAAACATCTGCGAGCATTGGTCATCACAATATTCTGCAGAAGCATCGTCACTATGGTATTAAGGGTAATACTTCTTAATTTCATTATACGTAGAACACCGCACACAGTGTGCAGAAATTAATTGACACGCATCTCTCCTAAGAAATGATAATATAGGTGTTCCTCAAGGAAGCATCCTAGGCTCGTTTTTATTTCTTTTATTTGTTAATGGCATTGTCGACATTGATGAGACAGTAAAGTATGTCATCTACGCCGACGATATGAGCATTTTCTTCCCTGGTCGCTGCTGTCAAGACTTATCGGATCATGCGAACGCCGCTCTTGAGTTAATTTTGCAAGGGTTCATAGATAATCACCTGGGGTTGAATATTAAGAAAACGAAGACTGTGATGTTTCACCCTCGTCATAAGAAATGTGCTACGCGTCCCCTTTTTATCAATGGTGCATCACTTGCATACGTCCACTCTTTTAAAACGCTGGGCATATATTTTTCCGCAACGATGTCATGCGATTCACACGTTGACTTCCAGCTTGAAAAAATTAGTTTCGGCACAAAGGCGAAGCAATGAATGCAATAGCATCAACTTGTAATGTAATGCTGAGAATGGAAAGCCGATCGAAGCGTGCAGTGCACTCCTCACGCACAAATTAAGCGCGAAAACAACACACCCGAAAGGAGAGCGAACTAACAAGGTGAAAGCTCGGCACTTAACGCGCTGTTCAAACAAAAACTACCCACAATACGTAATATAACCCACGATAAAAGTACAGATGAGTGCAAACTAACAAGTGTCCTAGTTGTTGTTTTGCTGTGCGTAAAGAGCACGCTCCTTTCGCGAACGGTGCTTGTGCAGCGAGTGAAGTGGCCTTTGTAGGCCCGCCAACTACGACACAGGTCGTTCCGCTGAAAGCCGAAGGCGCACGATTCTCTCCGTGGAGGAAGGAAAGCTAAGGAGAGGCCCACGCAATGCGAGCTGCAGGGCGAAAAGTGTGGCGTAAGCCACGTGTTTTTACAAAGGGGTTGTCGGAGTAGGTGGGCACGCCAGCGTCTTGTCTCGTCTGCATCACAACTCCTCTGACCGCGATGTTGAATAGCCCAGCTAGAGTTGTTAGTGTGCAGTTTTATGCAGCCGTTGCATTTCATGGATGCTGCGATAAGTTAGAAGCCTACAGTGAGTGTTGGTCTCCATGGCTGCGAGTGTCTATATTGCCGACTGCCGACAGACTATATCAGTCGACCGAATGCTGGCAGTTCTTTCGTATCGGAGGGTTACAATTAACGAAGTCAGGTTAGTTTCAGGTCATTGATGTTACAAGCAAAATGCACTCGATGGTTTTTGCGCCACTGCCACCGGCTACATCGGGAAATGCTTAGAGGCCGGGTTGACTCCATCGACTTGCCTTGGCCAATAGATGGGAAGCTCAGGTCATGACATTGGTGATCAGTGATGCTTTAAGTCGGAGAGCGGAAATAGCTGAATAGCTGCTTAAAAGCAAAAATACAGCAGGGCGCTAATAAGCCTCTGGTTTCTTGTATATCATGCAACTACACGTGCAGCCGCTATTCTGTCAGCAGAGATATCGCCGGCAAGACAGGCTCACCAGAAACGTGCGGCAGATAAGTCACATAGTCATGTGCAGCCGATAGGAAAAAACTGCCGGCAGCTTTTTTACCGGAATGATATGCCGGCTGTCGGCACTATAAACGCCGCCTAGTTTATATCGCTTGAGGTCAAAATCAGTTGTTTTCGAAGCTTCGAAAACTTCTACCAAAACGGTTGGCACCGTAGCTTCATCATTTTCCTTGAACACTGTGCTGCTGCGTGCCTCAGTGAAGGATACCTAAAATTCTTAGACAAGAACGGCAGCGTTTACGGCTCTTAATGCGAGGGGCGGTGGTGAGCCGTCCTCTTGTACGATGGTCACAACTATCGGAAAGGAGCACGTGGCCCACTGTTCTCACCGGAGCTTGCCGAGTCAAGAATCAGATTTGCCTGGCACACTAAGATGACTCTTTGTTTGAATTATCGCTTCCTGTTTATGTTCGCGCGGTAACCTCATCTCTGGCCATGTTTTTTTTTTTTTCGATGTGGTTGCGGTCGGTCAACCCTTGCTGCTGGGAACAATACTCGTGCGCACGTATTGTGACACAGAAGGTGAAGAATGATTCGAAGCTGCTTCATGAGGCTAAATACAAAAACAAACTGAATAACATTTGTCTGCTACATCATGTTCCGTACCCCGAACTTAGCCTATCCGCAGAAGAAAACAGCCTGTTGTGAAAATTATCCCACTGAATCGCGCCGTTGCTCTCTTGCGTTCAGTAAAAAAACACGAAGTGCAAGGCTGCGCGTGCATTGTAGATTGACAATATGAGCCGTAATGAGGCTGCCGATGGCACACAGAGATGCCCCACCGCGGTGGTCTAGTGGCTAAGGTACTCGGCTGCTGACCCGAAGGTCGCGGGTTCGATTCCCGGCTGCGGCGGCTGCATTTCCGATAGAGGCGGAAATGTTTTAGGCCCGTGTACTCAGATTTGGGTGCACGTTAAAGAACCCCAGGTGGTCAAAATTTCCGGAGTCCTCCACTACGGCGTCTCTCATAATCAAATGGTGGTTTTGGGACGTTAAACCCCACAAATAAATCAATCAATGGCACACAGACACTATGCAAGCGAGTATGGCAGCACAGTTGCTCGTAATCAGCACGGAATTGCTCCTATTCAGCACAAACGTTTCGGCTTTCCCAGCTCGTCTATCGGATGGCAGCAGTGGTGCCGCCCGGCGCGTTCAAAATCGCCTCGCCTTCCACTCGCTGGCGCCCTTTGCGCATGTGCGAACCGCCGTATAGCATGCCCAACATAGCGAGGAGGAGTCTTCTACTCTTCCCTGCTTCCGGCTTCACAAAATGCCATGTAACAGCCTCTCCTATGTTTATTGATTCCTCCGTGATTTTCCCCCACCGAAGTATAAACGCTCGCGCACAATCATCTACCCCCGCCCACTCTGCGGGGCAAAGAATGCCAGGCACATGAGCGTACGCTGGCGCATCGAGACGAGCTGGACGCCAGGTGCGCTCAATGCGCCGTCTAGCTGGTGATGCTGAAAAGACGCTATCTCCCCGAGATCAGCACCGACAGCGATAAGTGGTAGATATAAATAGCTGGCCGGTTCAATAGTGAAGGAGGTGCTTTCTCGTGGCTCAGTGGCTAACGCCACGCGCTATGACACGAGAGGTAAGACGTTCGATTTTGCGCGCCAGAGTCTTTTGTAGCGTTAGCAACACGGGCCTCGCTGAGCCGATTTCACGTGGCACTGGTCTGCGCAGGCGCAATGATACTCCGCCGCCGCCGAGCGTGGCTCGCCGCCGGTGTGTCCGCAATTTGATGCGCTGCGCAGACAATCAGTGGTGTCACGCACCGGAGCCTGCACTCGGCCGTGGCAGCGCGCGACTCGCCGCCGCCGGTGTGCGCTTTCCAGGGGAGTGCCGTCATAGCCTTGTTAGACATATGGACGCCGACGCGCGTGCCTTCCCTGTGCAGTGGCCATCTGACACTGCGCTGGAGCCGCTTGATAGCGCCTCTGAATGGCGTTTGCCACTGTGGTATAGCCATGGAGAAGGAGCGTGCAAATGCTGCTCAACGGTGCAGTAGAACGGAGAAGCTAAACTCATCGGATCCCGAAGTAGTTGCCCGGCAAAATAAATATACGCGTGTCATTGCAGCAGCAGTAAGGGTGATAATCAAGCTAATCCTAGACACTCTGGAAAGCTAAGAATAATCAGCTGAACCTTTGCTAACACTACATATATCCTGGCATAGCTGAGCTAAGCCACTGCCATTTTTTCTGATTATTTTTCGTTCTTGCGTTCTCGTATACATAATTACGTATACACATGCGATGAATGACAGCAGCGACAAATGTTCACGCTGACACTTGCGATTAAAACCAGCCGAGAGTGTCCGTAGAATTAATGCCATATTAAATACTTTCTTGTACTATAGGAATTTTGCAGTGAAACTGTGCAACGTTCCCGGTTACAGTAAATCTATGGCTCTACAGCTCTGTTCTCTTCTACTCGTGACTATGGTGTTCTTGTGTGGGGAACACCACGAATACAAATAATCATGAAGTTATTATTATTACTAAAGAGAATTATTAGACTAACTTAAAAGGTGCCCTACTTGTCACATACAGCTGATTTGCTTGCCAAGTTGCATGTCCTTATAGTTCCATCACTACTGACTACAATATATATCATTATTAGGGAGTTTTAGAATACTATTTGCAGGCGCTGCGGACGAAGCGGGCGCCATAAGAGTTTTAGAGTAGCGTATGCCCTGCTGCGAACCGCAATGCGCGATCGCAGCGACACCGTAGCCTTGAAACCAGCGCTTGCGGGCCACATGCGGGCCGCCATCACCGCACGCAATTTCGGATTTTCTCTGTGTGGTCTGCGAACGTGAACGGCAGCTCGCGTTAAGATGCATGCACAATGGCAGCGACCACACCGCAAGGGCTCGCGGTGCGCTATTCTAAAGCTCCCTGTTATAAACAATGCACAAAAAACAAGGACCATACCCCAAAAAGCCTTCCCAACCTAAAGCAAATACAGTTGCGTACAACATCCATGACCCAGAGAACTGGGAAGTGGCACAATGCCACCCTAATTATGGGAAACAAATGGTACGTTGCCAGCTACAGTCTCTGGTAAACTGGTTGCAGAAAACAAATTGCGTTGATATTGAAAAGTTATGAATGGAAGAGCTCCTTGATATAGGCACATAAATAAGTCAAAGTGTTATTCACATTATTAGACCCCTTAATTGTAAACATCCTTCAAGCTTGGCGAAGGGTTGTAGCTTATTGTAGTTTTATTTTTGCTTTTCGGGTGCTGTTTTTCACCTAGCCAAAAACTATTTGACACTTGTGTTTTCTTTGTCCTTGTTGTTATAGCTATGTCGTACAGCTTCTGCTAATATGTATAAAAAACTGTTGTGTACCTTTTATATGTCCTATTCACTGTCTGCTGTTGTCCTAGCCAGAAAGAGCTGTCGCCTCATCAAGCTACTCACTGTAGTAGTTTTTTTTTGTAACAGCTCCTACCTTTCCTTTCTTCGAAAGAAGAAACTTGACTTAATTTGATAGCAAAAACATGCCAGCTTCGCAATAAATCGCACCAGCAGCTTCTAGCCTGTCGGGCGCCGTAAATGGGCCGCTTGATGGAGCTTCCACATTCTGTTTTTCGGTTATCCTCTCGGGACTTTCTACTGTTTGAAGATGGGTACAAAAGGTAAAGCACTGGATACGCCTCTGCTACTTCCAACAACATAACACTCCTATGGTAATACATGTTTCCTCCTTCAAGGCAACATCTTACTGCCTGTTGCGACTCGCACCGCCGCCGACGCTGTGGTGTAGTGCACCATGGTCACGGGCCGCCAAGGTTGTTCGGTAGCGCGTTTCTCAGCTCGCGGCTGCTTCTGCGCAGAGCTGACAGACAAGTGGACAAGACGACGGTGAGTTAAGGCAAGATTTGTGTAGAGCTTAGAATATAGGCGTTACATATTCGGCACTGGGGCCGACAGCTTAGGAACTAGAAGAGCCTAGGTGGGAGCCGAGAAGGGACATAACATCTCTGGCGCGTTGCTTCATCTTTTCTGCTCTGCCATGGGCTGCATACAAAGGTCTAAGACGTGGTTCTTCATGCTGCTGGGAATGATCAGTACGTTGGATCGGAAAAGGATATCATCTACGACATGAATCTCGTCACGGTGCGGCCAGTAAACTCGAACTGTTTCAGGGACTGACCTTCTGTCTTCTGGCCATGTGGTAATTGCGTATTCTTTCAAGGTACATAGGTTGTTTTCTTGACTTGTCTCACGCTTGATCTGCTGCAGTTTTTTGGTGAGGACTGACAGATCTTGCACGACATTTACTTGAAAATGTTCTTCTTCCGCCACCTTTTCTTTGGAAGGAAACCGAGACAAGGCATCTGCTATAAACATCTTAGTTCCTGGTTTATGTACTATCCACAGCGAATACTTTTGGAGTGTTAGTCGCATCCTTTGCAGACACAATGGACACTGGTGACGCGGTTGCTTGAACATCGCTTCGAGAGGCAGGTGTTCACTTTACACCGAGATGCTTGGCTGTGCAAAGACATAGTCATAAAATCTGGTGCATCCGTGTACAATAGCTAACATTCCTTTTCAATTTGTGCATACTTGTACTTCTGTTATTGAACGAGAAGAGTAAGCCAAGGGGTGTCCGTTCTGCAGGATGACTGCTCCTACTCCATGTTGGCTGAGATCTACTTGCAGCACAATTGGCTGTGTCGTGTCGTAGTATGCCAGGGCCAGTGCTTGTGACAAGGCTTTTCAAAGGGTTTCACAGCTTTCTTGCTGCGCGTCTTTTCGTACCCATGCGTTGCCCTTCTTCAGTAAGACACGCAGTGGTGCACTTATCTCCGACATGTTCGGGATAAATCTGGCAGCAATGTTTACCATTCCCAGGAATGTCTTGAGTTGCTTGGTGTTCTCTGGAACTTGAACCGCGAGAATAGCTTCTGCTCTTCTCGGGCCACTCAAGAGTCCTTGGTCGGTCAGCCTCAACCCTGGATAGCGTACCTCGGTTTTTCAGAAGTGACACTTGGTCTCGTTGAGCTCGAGAATTACTTGGCATCGTTGCACAACATTTCGCAGGCGTCTGTCGTGCTCCTCTTAATTGAACATCATACCTTGAAGTGTATGATGCATTGCTTTCTAGAAGACTTCCGGTGCTGTGGAAATTCCAAATGGCATCAGTGGAAATCGGTATCTTCCGTATGGCATGCTCATGGTGCATAAGTATGAACTGGGCTTGTCAAGTCAGATTTGCCAAGATCTAGTGGCCGCGTCCTACGTAGAGAAGTACTTGGCAGAGTCTATCTTGGTCACGACGTCCTCAAGCACTGGAATGTGGTAGTGTTCTCGTTTGAGTGCCTTGTTAAGGTCGACAGGATCCAAGTAAATTCTTATCCTGTCTTTCTTTACTACAACTACCATTTGACTTGCCCATTCAGTTGGTTCGGTGACAGGCGCGAGAACTCCATGTGCTTCCATTCTGTCTAAATCGGCCTTGAATTTTTCACTGAGAGCTAGTGCAACGCAACGGGCGGGCGGGCTTGGCTACGCCTTGAAATCTTTTGTGTAGGTTCATGTGGTAAACCACACCACGTAGCTCACCGAGGCCTTTGAATGTGTCAGCAAATGATTTTGCCACTTCATATAGCTGGCTCTCTGTAGTTGTGAGTGTGGCCACAAGTTAGATGAGTCCTAGCTTCTGCAACAGTCCACTACTGAGAGTTATTGGCACGCGTTCTTGCGCAACGAAAAAAATATGCTTGAGCAGATCCATGTTTGCTTGTAGCTTGTTGGGTAACTATTCACATTGCTTTTTTCTTTTGCCCGAAAAACGTGTTAAGAAACGTGTTGCTTGCTTCCGGTTGCGTGCGTGTAACTGCTTTCAGTTGCTTGAGCGAAATCACTGAACAGTTAGCTCCAGTGTCTAAGTTGCAGAGCCCTGGCTTGCCCTCAATCTGGATCTCGGCCTTCCAAACTCCACTCGTTTGCATGTGAGTTTGCGAGACTGCATGAAGAAAGTATTTTTCTTCGCATTCGAGACTATCAACGTTTCGGGCCTTTATCTGGGTCGCGTTCCTCTTCCTTGGCTTTTTGACCGACAGTCGCTCACGAAGTTGTTGCGTTTTCCGCACTTCTTGCACGTCTTGCCTTCTGCGGGGCAGGACTAATTCTTGTGGAACGCGCATTCACATTTCGTGCATGTTTTGTCGTTTTAGACGAAGTTGACCTCTTCAGGGCTGTCCAAGCGTTTGTCAGCGTTGCCGTGATTTCCTTGGATCGTTCTCTGTGTCTCTTCTATGGGCTCCTTGCTTCGTTTTCTCGTGCGGCAAATTTCGGCGAGCTCATGAAAATGTGGGTTGTCGTTGATTAACCGGCTTTGTCGACGCCTGTTATACCTAGGATGATGCGACTCGCCAACATTCTCTCTTCAAGTAGCTCATACTCGCAGTGTTTTAATGGTGTGGCAGCTTGGGCTAGTTGGTATGACATGACGATAGTTAGAGTGCGAGAATAGAACGACGACACACAATCCTTCGTGTCCGCCTTGTCCCTGTGACGTCGTTCTGTTCTCGCGCTATAACTATCGCCATACTCGCAGTTGCGAATGAGCTTTCGGAGTTCTGTGAGCCATTCTTCAAAACGCTCTCTCGGCTTTTGATCTCTCATCCCAAAAACGAAGTCGTCATACGCGATGTTGACGACGGGCGTGCAGTGTTCTTCCAATTTTTTAACAGCTTGCCTACGTTGTTACAGTTCGCTTCGGCTTCAAAATTAAACGCGCGGTAAATCCTCTGTCCCTCTTCTTCAATTATGACGAGGAATGTTGCCGCTTGGACTTCTATCGGCTTACCGGAGAGTCCAGTCACAGTGGCGTAGAGCTTGTAGTCACTTTCCCAAGGTTTCCAAGCTACCCAAAGATCTTGCGTCGCATCCAGTGGCTTCGGTGCTGCCAGCAAAGACGTAACACTTCCTGTTGCCCTGGCAAGGCTGCATGGGTCCTAAGATGTCCGGCGAAGGCTTCTGGTTAGGCTGCCAGAACTAGGCTTACTTCATCGGGTCTTCTGACACCATGTGAGACGCTGTGTGAGTCAGCGCGAAAACAAGAAGACGCGTCGTTGGCCGACAATAAAAGAACGTTTATTAAATCAGCATATGACCAAGGAGTACAAATGACACTAGAGGCGCTAACGATGTCATCACGCACGCAACGATGCCATAGGCCACATTTGTCACGAGATTTCAGAAGTGTGGGCGAGCTTTTAATTAGCTAACATGTAGCCAACTCGTGAAAAGCGCGTCCGTCGCAGCTGGATCTCAAGCGAAGAAGACGCTAGCGATCTTCTTTTCTTTTTCGGTGTGAGAGCTGCTCTTGCTCCCAGCCCATAACATGTAGGTGGCAATATGTCCTGGCACACCACAGGAGTAGCAAACTCGTAGCAGATTGAAGATTAAAAACCTGGAGGCACTGCGCTGACCAAAGTAAAAGTTTAAAAAGAAAAAGCACACAAAAAAGACGTTTCGGCTCACACACGGAAGCCTTGTTCACAGTGAAATGAACAATGAACAAGGCTTCCGTGTGGGAGCCAAAAGGTCTTTTTTCTGTGCTTTTCTTTTCTAAACATTTACTTTGGTCGGCGCAGTGCCCCTAGGTATTTTTGTCTTCAACCAGACGGGCTTTCGTCAAACTTTAAACTTCATCAAACTGGTAGAGATTGAAACACTGTTTGTTCGTCAAAGAATCGAACATAGTCTTCCCTGGCGTAGTGGGTTGGTGCGTCCCGTATATCATATGAATAGATTGGGAGTCACGAAGAAGGCGGACGCTGAGGGCACCAGTCGTGGTGAGGAGCTGGCAAGCGTGGTGTTGTCCTTGGTTGTGGGTGTGCGCTGCACTTAACAGCAGCTGCATTAACCATCGATTGCCAAAGGGCCGTAGAAGGTGGCGGTGCAGTCACAGCTTCACGTGGCACATACAGCGAATGTTGGTCATATACTGAAGGGTGATCGACTGCTGAATGTTCCTCACCATGGCGAGAAAGTTCTTCGCGAAAAATAAGTCGGATCGTCGAAGACAGGTCTGGGCCGGAACTCGTGTCGATGCTGGCAATCGTTTTAGCATTTGTGAGCCAGCCAAAAATTTGAGCAATCCTGCGCATTTTGAGCTGTTGGAAAGTTCGGCAATGCCGAATGATGTCGGCCACCAAGCTCAGGTGCTGTTTTCCGATGAGGAAATTATAGACATCTACGGCTATGCCTTTCAGCAAATGTCCTACTTTGCCTTCTTCTGACATCTGAGCATGGACTACCTTGCAGAGCTTCATCTTATCCACCGTATACGTGGTGCACGTCTCACCTGGCAGCTACGCACATTGAGACAAGGTCTGCTCAGCCCGCTTCCTCTTGACGCTCGAGTCAACGAAACACGCGTTCAGTTCTACAACAAAAACGTGCCACGTCATCAGCGTGTCCTCGTGCCTTTTGTACCACGCGATTGCAGTATCCGTAGCGCAAAAGGCCGCATTGGTGAGCTGAGCGGCGGCATCCCAGCCTTGGACTTGCTGACTCGCTTGTGCTAGATGAGCCATGCGTCGACATATTCTCCCGATTCTCCTCCGAAGGAGGTGGGACCCGGTAGTATGGCACGGAACCCATCGGTGTTGGTCTTGAAGCGTTAGACGGCTGTTCTTGGGCCATTACGATCGGCGCAGGTGGGATTCCGGCAAGGCGACGGCAGCGGTGAAGTCCTGATAGTGAAGCTTCCGTCAATGGGTCTGTCGTACCCAGCACCTTCACCAGAATGTTACGCACGAAGAAGACTATGATGTACGCGGCTGAAGGGGCCAAATATTCAGTCGCGAAAGTAAGTGCCGGAGCGGCCAACCGGTTGATGATCGCAACGTCGCCGTCTTCCCTCTTGCTCAGCTGGTGGCAGCCAGTAAGTTAACTCATCTCCGTTTTCTTTCCAGGTATGCGCAACAACATGTAAAAATATGAGAATCACAGACAAAAGCTCAACTACAAAATAATTGTGAATGAAGAGCTCTCACAGCGCATACAAATACTTTCCTCTGTGCGCCAGGGTTGTTCTTTTATTCCTTTGCTTTTAACGCGATAGCGCTAAAGTGCTCGTTTCACAGAAATTCCCGCGTTGGCGTCGTTCGCTATGAGCGAAAAAAATCATGATTCATTGCGTGACCAAAACGTCAAGATTGATGCAATTAAAATAAATAAACAATAAATAATCCTGGAGAAGAGTGACGACCATGGTTGTTGGGATCCAAGTGGGGATTGAACCCCTGTTGTTTGCGGGACAAGTGGATGTTCTGCCACATGGACACGCCTCTTCTTGTGAAACGAGTGAAAAGAACTGCCTCTGCTTGGAAATGCAGTGAAAGTAGCTTTCATGCTTCACAAACACACGCGTCCTGTATACTTGCTTTACAATGCAACATCAAATATACAAGTATCAATGCGTGGTACAAGCGTCCTTTTCCAACGGGCCTCAGAATATGTGTTTATCTTAACAGCTCCTTGGTTGAAAGACGGTACTCCACTACAAAAAACACACACGCTGCCAATGTTGTAGGCCCATGTGCTCAGATTTGGGTGCACGTTAAAGAACACTAGGTGGTCAAATTTTCTGGAGCCCTCCACCACGGCGTCTCTCATAATAATATGGTGGTTTTGGGACGTTAAACCCCAGAAATCAATCAAGACACGCTGCCAATTGTTTAAGGCCACGTAGTAGGTGCATATCTATAGCAAATTTAAAGGGTTTCATTCCCTAACTGTTTGAAGAACGCACTATAAAAACAGAATGTTGCTATCCCGTTTAACTACTAAAAACGCAGCTTCACGGTTTTTTTTCGCTCTATTTTCAGAACCACTGTTTAAGAAAGTGAAAGCATCACTTTTGTTTTTGGTATATATATATATATATATATATATATATATATATATATATGTGTGTGTGTGTGTGTGTGTGTGTGTGTGTGACGCATTCACAAGGTGATTCTAGGAGAAGCCGACGAAGAGGAAGTGCGCGTGCATTAGAATAAACGCATGGCATCTGGACCACGACGTGTTTCCATTTTGTAGCGTCACACAAGTCGACAGGATCGACCTCATCAACGTGCCATGGCTAAGCCAAAGCCTCCGCTCAACATACAGAAGTTCAAGGGAACACCAGAAGATGTCCCCATCGACAAGTGACTTCTTCTTTTCGACATGAAGGCAGCCGAGGCATCATGGACTCACTGCGATTGGGTCACTCACTTCATCGAATACATTGAAGGGGAAGCGTTCAAGTGGTACCTGACAGAGATTTTCGGCAACGGCGAGACAACTTGGGGCGATATCAAACGTAACATGCAAGCCCGCTTTGCTTCGACTGACGGAGATGCCTTCCGTCTCTTCATTCACTACCGACTGAAAGAAGGGCAGACCATCAAGCACTACTACGACGAGAAAAAGCGACTGGGTTCCTTGGCTGACCTGAAAGAGTGCCACATCATTTCTGGGCTGACTGATGGTGTTCCTCCTGATGTGGAACTGGCGCTCGCCGGACTGTCTTTCAACTCGTCATTAGAGTGGCTCACCGCTGCTCAACGGGTCGAGACATCTTTACAACGGGTGAGAGGAGTTTCCTTTACTCGTAACGCTAGTATCGCATCAAGAGCTCCACGTCTCTTCAGCAGATCGCAGCAACCGACAATAACTCTTCAACCGCGTGCCCCACAAAACGAATGTAGATACTGCTCAGCTGCTGGTTTCCCTCGACAGTTTCACTGGCACAACGAATGTCCGCGTCGCGGCAATGTGTCCGCTATTGATACTGAACGGAGAAACGAGGAGGGCGACCCAGAGTTTCATTAATACACTTCAGTGCTCTCATCAACGGAAAGCCAGTAAATGCAATTCTCGATACAGGAGCAACAATTACTTGCATCAGCGAGGATGTGTACAAACAGCTAAAGCTTCAGTTGATGAGAGACTCCAGCATCATGGTCCAGCAAGTTGCATCAAGCATTCGAACTTAGGGTCGCGTAAACATTCAGTTACAAATTGGGAACGTCATCAAGAAAGTTTATGCACATGTGCTGCGAGGCATGAAAACGCAAATAATTCTTGGCCTAGACAGCGCTTCATACTTCAATATTTCTGTAAATCTGGAAAGCAAGTCAGTGACACAAGCACGTGAGAATATGAACCTTCCGCATCACAATGAAAAGAAAACCATTCAAGCCCCGCTAATGGGACCCCTGACTTCAGAAAACTATCAGAGCACGAGTCTGTGGCGCTCGACTCTCTTTTAAGCAAGTATGACGAGACATTTTCGAAATCTCAGACAGATATTGGGTGCATCACTACTGAGAAACATAGGATCGCACTTACCAATGCTGTCCCTATTCGTCGAGCACCATACCAATGTTCACAGGCAGACAAAGTGGAGATCAACAAAACAGGTTAACGCTCTCCTCAAGCAAGGTGTTGTGAGGCCTTCATTATCGCCCTACGCCGCACCTGTCATTTTAGCAGAAAAGAAAGGTGAAGGACGCACTCGTCTATGTATTGACTACCGGAAACTCAATGCCATAGCGGTACCCGACTTTCAACCAATTCCACGTATAGATGATATTCTTGACCACTTAGGAAAGGCGGAGTTTTTCACTACGTTGGACGTAACGTCGGGATACTGGCATGTGCAAATGCGTCCCGACGATGTTCAGAAAACTGCATTTGTCACGCCTGATATCATTTTGAGTGGTTGGTAGATGCCGTTTGGGTTGAAGAACGCTCCAGCTACATTTGAAAGAGCCATGAAAATCAATAATAGCGAACATCAGCTCACCAATGTTATTAATTACTTTGACGATGTGGTCGTATATTCAGAGACATTAATGATCATATACGACACCTTGAGGCGCTATTGAAGCTCTCAAAACCAAGAACGTAAAACTCAAACGAAAAAGTGCCAATTTGCACGCTGCAGCATTGAATACTTGGCCACAAAAATTTCACAAGGAACAGTGACACCCTACGCAAAGTAATGTGGCTGCGATACTCAAATTTCCTACACTAAAACAAGAAAAAGATCCCAGCGTTTTCTGGGCACTGTAACACCTACCGTCAGTACATCCCCACTTTAGCGATATCGCTCTTCCACACACAAAGCTACTCCACAAAGGCAGCTAGTGGGTGTGGACAGAAGCATGCGAGCAAGCCTTTCGTGAACTGAAAGAGCGGATAACTGAAGAACCGATGCTTCGCATATACGACCCTTCGAGACCATGTACTGTGTACTGTGACGCACACATCTGGCGAAGGCATCGGTGCAAGTGCTGAAACAACCTGATGCAAAGGCAAAGAACATCCTGTTGCTTACTATTCCCGCAAAATACTTAAGCACGAGGTGAACTATGCTATTACAGAAAGAGAATGTCTTGCCATTGTAGATGCCATGATAAATGACATTGCTACCTTCATGGAAAGTCATTCACTGTTGTAACTCTGCAGTGCAGATCACTCTG
>WOVY01005315.1:0-143960 GCA_013436015.1 Rhipicephalus annulatus
AATTCGCCAAAGGCATGAACCTCATTGAAAGTAATCACGCGGGGCTCACAGCATCTGCTAAATGATTCTTTTCCAAGGGACCGCGCTGAGCACTCATTAAGGACACAGCATAATCAAGCAGACCAAGTTTTCTCTCTCCTGGTGAGCTTTTTGCAAAGTTTTTTTTTTCGAATAACGTGACTTAGACTAAACATTCTAAATAAGAACGAAATCAGTTGAAACTTTTTTTACCTATTTTTTTATATACGTGTTGAACAAATTCTTGTTCTGAAGTTTCTTTAGTCATGCACACTCCCTAATGTGAAGCACTGCTCCGGCTTTCCCACTTTGCAATGAGAAACCTTGAGGGCTCGCGTTTCATGTGACTGCAGCTTTCTGCTGGCTCGTACGATGATGTGGCGCTTAAAGGACACGTTTTTTCAGTACGTAAAATATGGCTGCTCTTTGCACGACGAATTGTATTCACAACTTAAAAAAATCAATGATAAATCGTCTCTTCACGTAATAAGATGGAAGAAGAGAAAAAAAAGTGTTGTTACTATTTCCTACAATACGTAATTGACATTTTTATAAAGTTCTGTTCGATGGTTTCTGTGTTGCTTCCACGTTGATAGCTTGATTCTTAAATTACACAATATAGAGCTCGAATCACACTTTATTAAATATAAGAGTGCTTTTCGCTCTTCCCATTGGGTAACCTTTTGCCTTTAAGAAAAGCTGCAGAGTCTGCTGACATTTAGACGCAATGTCGCAGTGGTAGTTCTTATGGCAAAGGTTAAGTTGTGACGTAGAGTGGTGCAGTTGCAAAAAAAGCAAATGCCTAATCAAACAAGAATATTTGAACTATACTAACTGAGAATAAAGGGTTGAAATCACAGCAGTGAAGCACGAAGCACAGGACAGAAGAGAGAACGTGAAGAAGGAGAAATATCTTCTAAACCTCAGATAAAGAAAGAGAAAATCTTGGAGGAGCGGTGCCTTGGCGCATACGAACGTGAACCATTGAAAAAAAATGTGCTAGGTATCACTCCGAATGATTGCCTCATTTATTCCTGAGTTTTGTGATGGTCACTTCAGCAAATTATTCAAGCCTGTTAAGTTTACCAACTGTCACAACTAATCGTTTACTATATATAAGTTGACACGACGAAAGAAGAGCAACACAACAGGACAACACTGATACATTTGTTCTCCGATCATATTTTCAAAATCATACGTATTTTGAAGATAAATCAACTTGGCAAAAGAAGCGGCGACTCTTACAGTTTTTTTTTGGGGGTTAACTTTTATCAGCTTCTGCATAGATTTTCATTTTTCTCAATGCACTAGCAACAAAGAGGTCACAGTAATGCAGATAGTGTAAGCGCATCGCTGGAGTACCAATAAAGCAAGTATAAGAAGGTCATCCGAGCTGTGTATGTTCTGTAACGTAAATCTATACGACCCAAACAAACCGCAAAGGCAAATAAAGTAAATGTTACTAGAAATAATTTTTCACTTCACTAAAATGTACACAGAGCACGAGTGTAAGTCGCTGAAAGAAACGGTTTGCGTTTTAAAACTATAAATGCTAGTACAACATCCACAGTATTTAGTCGTTTACATACGTGTTTTATTTGGATAGTAATATGGCAAGTAAGGTTCAATTAAAAACACTAGTCACAACGTAAGACGACGAACTTATTTTGAAATACACAATGTTGCGTAAACTCAAACCTACTATTGGCGATATCTGTATGGAAGTGAGAAAAACGGGAAACAATACAGGCATATGCAATACTTCAGTCGTTGTACTACTTCCATTGTTGTACTTCCTATTTTTTTATATATTCCGTACATTTCCCCTAATGAACCTCAGATGGTAAAAGTTTTGCGTCTCTCATAGTCATTCGGTGGTAGTGTAAAATTAAGTCCAACTAATAATAATAATAATAATAATAATAATAATAATATACTAATAATAATAATATAATTATTACTTTCATTGTTAATATCATTATTGTATCGCAACTAGGAATATCTATGATCACATGCCACCTCACAGGAGAATGGTGCCATCCGCAACTCCAGTTTTTTCCGCATGATGGCGAGCCTCTTTCTAGGGCTGAGGGTAACGCTCAAAGGAAGGAGGTAAACCAGCAAAAAAACGTAGCTAGAGCTGTCTTCCAGGGAGTCTTTCTAAATCATAATTACGCCGTCCACTCTCACTAGAGCCGGAGGCAGTCACGACAGGTGGCGTGCCTGGAGCGCATCGAAGCCCGACGGGGATTACTCCCGTCTCATTTAGGGGGTGTTGGGCTCTTCACGCAACAGCCCCTTCCCTTCCTCTTCACCCGACCCTTCTTTCTTGCTCTCCCTTCATAACCTCGCGGAGTCTTCTCACCCACTTGACTCCAGTGTCACTGATTTTCGCAACGCCGTTTTCTCCCGGGCGCAGTGCAGGACCCATTAAATCTTCCACCAGTGTGGGCTGCGTACATAGGAGAGGCGGGTCAATCCGGCTTGGTCACTTCCATTGCCAAAACGAGCTGCCAGAGGTGAATGAGGGGATATTGGAAGGGAAAAGGGCTTTCTGAAGGGAATAAAGGTGTTCACGGCTTTTGCGGACGTCGCAAAATTGTGCCTCAGTGCCATTAATCGTATGATTGGAGGCTCTGTGCCATCGTAACCCATTGACACTTGCAGAATAGTATTTTCTCTCTTGGTAAAAATTGAAGGAAGCTGAAGCGGGGGGAAGTGAAACGTCGGTCCTCATTTGTCCCCTTTACTACCCATCACCACTCTCCGTCATAAATTCTGCATCAACAGTTCCAAACAGGCTTCAGGAGCAACTCGGAATACCCTCTAAAGCGTGCTTCGGGGCTCGCCCAGCTCTTAGGAAAAAAAAAACGCCTTGCAGAATCAAGAGTGTGCCATGGCAGAAATGTCTCAGAAATTGCAAAATATGATGTCTGCAAACAGCTGAAGCTACAAAGTCACTAATTATAAATCTAACAATGCTTTTGTTTAATACTTTTGTTGCATCATAAAGAGCCGAGAGCGCTTATAGTTAAAGTTTACTAACAATGAGGGGCACTTCATTTCCGGCTGAAAGCTTATTCTTGTAAACACACGTAAATAAAAGGACTAGATTACGTGAACAACCTCTGATGCACTCAATTATCAAAGAGAGGTTGTAAAAGTGAACAAAATGGGAGAACTACAGCTTAATTGGAAAAGTAGTTATTTTATTTTTTTGCTATACGTAAAAGCACGCTCAGCTTATGCGCTACATTTCGGTTTTTGATAAATCGCTGGTACGTGACGAGCTCTTTCTCTCCCTTTCTCTGATTCTTAGCGGCTGTTAATGTAGTTTGCAAATTCAATTCAAACTTCTGTCTTTTTTTAAATTTGGTAAGACTCTATAAACTTATTGAATACCTTCTCTACTAAAACGGTGACCACCGATCAGTCCGGCGTCTTGCCTAGACACTTTCTTTCAACACATTATGCATTCTGAATGATTTGCTATGCAACTTCTCCAGAGCTTTATCGATTGATCCCAAGTCATTCCGCCTGCTTGATAGCAAGTCTGATTTCTAATTATGGGTTAATTAATGCGTTTGTAGAAGAAAGTGCTTCTAAGACAGAGTAGGAAACATGAGAAGAAGTGATGACAGCACCATTTCTATCTCTTACAAATAAATTAGCGGATATGAATATGTTAGCCCACAGGAATTGTTGCGTTGTGTCATAACCATAATGCGTCGCTCTTTTATGAGAAATTGCTTTCTGTTTAGGGCGACGCGTTGCTTCTCAAGTGACATGGAATACTGTTTGACTATAGACTTTTGCATCGGGTGAGAAGGTCCGGTCTGGCAACCAACGCATTCCTACTCTCTGGCACGTGGGTGACGGCTTCGACTGTGTGTGTTGAGGCTGGTATGTGTGGCGCTATCGGGCGAATTGCCGTGAATTAAGCCAGCCTGCAGATTTTTTCCTTCATTAGGAGGACGGTCGAAGATTGGTAACCAGGAAACCCTTCACTGTTTCAGGGTGCAGTAACACCTACAGAAAAAGAAAACTGCTGTCGGAAGAAATATGCCATGTGCATCACCAGACGCGGAGTTTTTGTGGCTGTGGACTTTTCAAGTTGCATCGTTTTCCTTTTGAGAGGAGTAGCGGCTTCTATGACTTGCAAACTTAAACAGGAAAAACTTTGTGCCTTTCGTGGGTACCGGGACATTTTCAGATCTTCTCAGGCGAACGAAACGCAATGACTTCGACACCGATGCTCAACCTCGGCTATGAACGGAAGGTGCGCAGCCTATACAGCTATTCCAACGATGACAATATGTCCCCCGTAAAAAGCCCCATGCAATATTTCTTTCTGTCATCGGTCAAAGTACCGCGGCACAGAGTGTCACCCAAATACCGCGAATGAAAGAAAGAATATATAAAAGGCACGCGCAGGCACGTCAGCGTCGTTTCATGTAAGAGCTGTATTCAAGTGGACACCTGTGAAAACAAACAAGCGCGTAAGATACTATGACACCATAGTTGAGAAACAATTTAAACCACAGTTTGTGCGCAGTTGACAAAAACTCAGTGCCACGAAATAACGACCAACCACTACTCTCCGACGCACGGCTTCATGCAAGAGCGGTAGCCGATGTGACGGCATGGCGGAAAAAAAAATCTTGTTGAAAAAGCGGATGACTACAGCTCAGGAAAGATATTCACTGTGTTCTCGAAGTGTTGTTGCTCCTTCGGAAAAAGAAAGACCCAAAAATACTGCACATCCTTACAGAAGAAAGTCGCTTCTGTGAATATACCGTATCAACAGAAGCGGACTCGTTCGCGGCACGGTAAAAAAAAAATAGTTGGCCCTCAACAGCGTGAACTTTGTCAGAACGTCTCGTAGACTACTTTTCTAATGAACCTGCATCACTTTAGTTGAAATTCACCGTGTAACAACGAAGAGGTAACGACAAAACCGCAGCCGCACGCTTACCTTCTATATGCAAACAGAGAGCTTCCCGCATGCCAGATGGGTTGCCAGATCAGAAAAGGGCCACCCGCTAACAAGATGGCGGCACCCACGAAAAAAAAGCATCTATATCACCGTGATGAATTGTCTTACATGCGAAGGGGTAACAAATTACCCGCATGAAGACATCAGCAAAGTGCCGCCCTGTTGTGTCTCGCCAATGGTCCACCGCGACAACCGCTGTGTTGTCAACCCCGTGCTTTGCTAATGGGCCCGCTGAGAGGAATGTTGAACGTTGTCAATAGAATGATAAGCAAACGAAAATCTCTATCCTAGTAAGGGCAGTGTTACCACGGGGCGATTGAGAAGCAGGAGAGACACGCAAAATAACAGCGAAATGAAAATGCGTGCGTAAGTGAAAGCTTCTTAGTACATCCTCGATGAAATAACGAATAAAAAAAGGAAGCTATGAGGAGCGAAATAGCTGAGAGGAAGGTCGAGACAGGAAACGAAGGGAACTCGCAACGCTGTCGTGTCTATGGCAACTTCCGAGCTTCTGTTGCGATTCAACCGAAAGAGATGCTTAGATTAGATAAAGAATGTGGCGTGCAAGCAGCTGATAAATGCTCCGGCCTGTCCGCGACAGGCCTTTCTTTTCTCCCCACCACCCTTTCTTCTTGTTCTCGTGTTTCGCATCATTTATTTGGGGCTGTGTCTTCTCACAGACAACAGAGGGAGTGAGTAACTGAAACAAACAATAATCGCCGAGAAAGGAAAATTTTCTTGGCGTCCAGACAAGAAATGTGTTGTGCTTCGATCCCTTATTTCGCGTCTTGCGCATTTTGAAGATGGGCGTGCGTTGTGGTGCGAGAGGAGGCGAGGGTGAGTGGAAATTTTCGTGGCTTGTTGCTCAAGCTTCCGTCCCGCAGAGGCAGTGATGGCGGTGCTTTTGGCACTTTGACGCTGCATGACGCCAGCACTGTTGCCCAACAAACAGTTTCTCACTGACAGACGGCCGCCTGAACATTCTCGACTGCAATTCATCCTCAATTTTTCTTACACGCTGGCTGCCCTCGCCTTTCTCACTTTTCCCATTCTTTTCTCACACATATGTCTGTTCTTTATTGTCTCTTTTCTCCACAATATTGGCCTCGCTTTTCAGGCTCTCTCTTTTCACGTCGTGCTGTCGCGTCATTGCGCAAAGTGGTGTTTTCTTCTAAAAGCGCGAGTGTTTCTTCGGAAAACATAATGCTCTGTATGTGTCACCGAAAAAAGGAGTGAATGTCAACTTCGCCAGCTCTTTATCTTACGGCTTCCATAATGCTCAACGTGAAACGTTCAGCTTGCATCCGTGGCGGGTAACGTGCTGCAGGTTCCCTTAGTAGCAGTGTTACTTACAGTAAAATGGTTAGAAAGGCTATAAATTCAGCCGATCGTATTTCTTGCACGTGTCTGCGTGTATATAGGAGTTACAATAGTGTACCGGGACCACTGCTGCAGCCAGTTCAATAATGTGATAAGGTGTACTAGGCGGGCAACTAGACGGGGTACTGAATATGTCTGTTGCTGATATTTTTACTTCAGCGTTAGGAAAGTAACGAAGAATAGATGGGGTAAGATCAAGTTAACGCTTGAGTGCTTAATTCCTTGTGCGCTATGAATTATCACGCGTGCATTAAAATGATGGTTCACTCACTCACTCACTCACTCACTCACTCACTCACTCACTCACTGACTCGATCAATCGATCAATCGATCAATCGATCACTCGATCACTCAATCAATCGATCAATCGATCGAGCGATCAATCGATCGAGCGATCAATCGATCAAGCGATCAATCGATCGAGCGATCAATCGATCAATCGATCAATCACTCACGCACTCACACACTCACTCGCGCACGCGTTTTAAGGTAACGTATAAGCTTATTGTACGGAGCGCAGCACTTTTAAGAAGCCTAGGAGGTCGAAGCAGCGAAGCTTGGTTGAAGTTACGCTGGAAGACAAAACGTGTGCTATCCCCAGTAAAAAAAAAGAAAAGAACTGACACAGCATTATACATATGGCTTAACGACCTGCACTGTGGTGTGGCCAAGTCAAATGAAGAAAGAATAGATGAAGGTAAGTTGCACGAAAACAGAAAGTTATAGTAAATTAGGTGATACTAAAGAAAATTTTTTTTCGGTGTCTTAATGAGGAGATCACGCTTCAGGCTATCATTGCTACTGGTGTAAATTACCTCTTTTTTCACACTTTGACCACGAACGCAAGAGCAGTGCTTAACCATGGTGAACTCAAGGTCGCACGTTGTTACCATGGCGGAACGATCGATGTGAAAATGCACACTAGGCAGGGTCTTGAAAATTGCGGGGATAAATGTCGAAGTGGTAGCCCAGAAGTAAATATTTTTGTAAATGTGTATTTATCCTTACTATTACTCTAGTTTCGTTTGTAAATTCAGATATTTATTTTTGTTGCACTTTCTCAGATGAATTTTCTGAGCCCGTGGGAGGGTAACAACGCCGTCGTTTAAGCAGCTGCCAAAGGCTTTCATACCCACTGCAAGTGAAAACTAAAAAAAATGAAAGATACATCGCAATGCACACAAACTGCCTCTGCGAAACTAAAAAAAAATGGGGGGGGGGGGGAAGAGGGGGCCGTCGTGTAAGAAGTATTGCCATAGCCTTATTTTTGGATGAGCAGGGGAACAGAGAAAAGTGGTTAAATGTTTTACGGTTTCTCTACTTTCATTCCCTTTTTTATTCTTTCCCAATTATGAAAGTTGTACGAGCTGTGCAAGATATTACCAGTCAGCTGCACAGTATCGCAAATGTCATTGTCAATTATTTCATTATATGGTGTCTGTCAATAGGCTGGAACAAACCCTGGCAGTGTAGCAAGACAAATGATTTTTATGCCTTACTTCGTAGAATCGCTCTTTCCCAAAGCTTTTTAAAAACAAGTATTGTGGTTGACTAGCCACATACACAAAGTGCATTCACTTGCATGCGCTCACACAAGCATCTTTTATTAAATATGTAAGCGTTATTAACCTCAAGTCCATGCGTCACTACTTGTTCACAAAAACTAATACATAAGAGGAGGTCCAGTAAACTGTCTTATTTAAGGCGCTCGGATCCCATAACCGGGGGCCATTGTCATGAATCGCGTTTTCTACGCTCAAGAATACAGAAAGTTAACAGAGGGTATTCGATAAGAAACTACACCGCATATTTTAATGATTGCAACAGACAGGTTAGCCGAAATAGCTTGAACTAGAAACGTTGGGTGAGGGGTAATAGGCTCTTTTTGTGTGTGAAGGGAATATGACAAAAGTTTATAAAAAATATGCTGAGTTTCCTGTTTTTTGTTTGTGTTTTTAGGTCTGTACTTAAACATATTATTTGACGGCGTACAGAAGCAATTCATTCTGATCCAATCAGGCTATCACATCAATCAGGTGTTTATCTTCACCAGCTCTTATTTCGAAGAAGAATTGATGTGTGTAAGGGGAGTGAGAACACCCTACGAACGCATACGAGAACCTAAAAAAAAACCAAATGAAAAAGTTAGTGCTATTGCTTGTCGTGCACATTGGTATAAAAAGTTACTAGTTCCTATTCTGTCATAGCTGAACATATGCTTAGGCAGCTATTATGTTTATGAATAAAAACTGATCTTTACTTTTTACCGTGTGCAATACCTTCTGCAAGCGCACTTCTAAAAATGCAGAAAAAAATAAGTAAACCTAGGGCCCTACGTCCCAAAACAAAAAGAAAGTGAAGGAAGGAGAGACCGAGCCTGGTTGATATTTATTTCCTTAAGTGCCCATTTGTGTATATATGTTATCATTATTATCATCATCCTCATTATCACCACTGCTTCAAACAGCACCGTCCTCTTTATCGCGTTTAAGTTTATTGTGGGATGCCTATTTCAATCAGACATCCTATCATCTCCGTCTCTTGCCATGGGAAATACAGAATACTGCTTAACTTCCGATAATACCAGTTATTGTTTGAATTATGTGCCTAAAACATTGCTTGATTGCGAGAGGCGACATAGTTGAGGGCTGACGGAAATGTCGGCCACTGGGAATATCTGTAACGTCTACCATTAAAGAGTAGAAGCTTAAGAAGAAATGATGCTGTTACTCACCACTATCGCTAAAACGAGCGGCAGACTGGATAAACAGATGAATGCAACCCTCATGGTCAACCTCATCTATATATGCAACACTTTATAGATAGCAAAATTAGCGTCATCATTATAGTAGCCAGGAATGAGCGAGCGCTTATGCTCATGGGCCACTTCATGACGAATCTTCGAATACGTGCAAAACAAAACGAAAAGAAACTTGACATCTTTACTCAAAGAAACATAAAATAAAACACTCACAGTTAAAGGGAAAAGACTAACGTTGAAGGGCAGTAGACGAAAAAGATTCTAAAATGAAAGTGGAAACAAGCTAAAAAAATCCTCAACAACGTAGAAACAGCGCTCCCGTCATTGTACCTGTGAATGGGGCTACGGAAGAGAAAGCAAGAAGAATGAAAAAATAGCGAGTGAGAAATGAAAAAAAAGAGGCACACGACAAGATCTGGTGCAGACGCGGTTTTCTAATTAAGAACGGGTGTTAATTGGAACGGGATGTCCTAACGCGTTTCTTCAACCGCCCTTACCGCCCAACAGCTCCTACCTACTGTAAGATAGCGTTTCTACGCCGCCTCTCTCAGTTAAATTTGCTGGCCCTCTCTGTGCTTCCTGAACTTGATTGTTCGCTGTTTTGGGCTACCACCAAAGCGAAAAAGTAGGGTACTTGATATCCTAGCAGCTTCTCCACATGCGCCAAAAATCTCATCACACCTGAAACCTTGTACGTGTTGGCTCGTTTCTAAAAATGCCTTATTGCTTAATTAACAGCCTCACTTTGCCTCATGTTCACACGTTTTAGATTGCTTGCGTATAATCAACAAATACTCATCTCACACGAGCCATCAGTGCTCCCTTAAATATAATGCATATTTTTGTTGTTTAAAATGTTTAACATGTTCTTCATAAGTGTAACTGAAAGTTTCTGTACCAGCCCTTAAATACAATACTTAGTGGTTTGCTTAACTAATTTAGTTCACAGCTTTTTCACTCACTCACTCACTCACTCTGCCAGCTTACGCTGTATTAGTGTGATAAGTATTAGTATCGCACACTCACAAATTATTAATTATTTCACTGGTAGAAAAATTGTTTTGTTCCTCACAATTTGAGTGTTTTTTGCACAAGGCTTCGTAGTTATTCTAAACGTTATCGTTCGTCAGCTGCACAGTTGCGCCAGGAATATTTATTGCAAATTTTAGCAATCATCTTTAGTGGGCTTTAAGGCTTGTGCTCTTGCTGTACAAAGACCAATGTGTGATACTCTCTCCGTACTGTGCTCGTTCACTGCACCAGCATAAAAAGCTAATGCTAGAAAATGGTGCTCACACATAATTATTAGCAAACTTCCCAGAAACATCTTTTGGTCTCAAACCTATCTTAGCCCTGCGGAGATAAGTGGCTCACGAATACAACGTTTACTTACCATCACTGCATCATCAAAATATTGTGGTGGCGCCTTCAGCTACTGGTATTCAACCAACTGAATGACACGGCTTCTCATTAAAAATAACAGGATGAATTTCAGTCCATCCATAGAGTCCTGAGCATCTACAATGTGACTGCGTTTAGCCTCTCACATAGGCCATCAACACACAAAAAATACCTCACATACTATTGTTCGAAGGAAGCACGGGACTACGGAAACTGTACTCTCTGAACCAAACTGACAAAATCATTAGGGTACAAAATATTTTGTTGAAGCAGAACGCCATTTCGCTAACGAGCAATTCAAGGAATGCGACAGCTGTTCGCAAAAAAAGTGCTGCGAGGAAGCCCGTCCCTGTTGATTAGGAGAAGAACGTGGGCTAGGGGACATTTGGCAGGTCTCACGCTGCGTTGGGAGGGGTTCGAAATTTACTGCTATAGCTGTAGGAATCTGAAAGCGACAAGCTTCGCCGACGACTGCAATTCCTAGAGAAATTGAGCCTGTATGTTCGCAAAGAGCACATTAGAAACTAAGCTATCGGGGAATGTGGTATGTGCACATCAGGCGCGAATTTTCACTTTTGCTTACTGTCTAGAAGTGAGTGTGTGTGCTGGCAGCTATTTACTAGTCTTTTTTTTTGTAAGAAGCAGCAAGAAAAACTCTACCTATTCTAATGGCAGGCTTCAGTTCTAGCTGGTTAACGTTATTCGAGGGCTAGAACGAAATACTTTACGTAGATGTTCTGGTTAGGATAACGTCTGTTTTGTGCATTGCTTGGCTCATAAAATTGAGTCTGCTGAAACATGCCACATATAACAAAATTGTTTGCTCAGTAGAGTACATGGGACCTAAATACGGTATTTTTGTGCATATTGGAAGCAATTTTAATGGGCTTGATTGTTATCGACGCCCAGATAGACGAAATAGAAGTAAACTTAAGTTTTGCCAAAATGTGCGTGTTCTCTTCGCACAGAGGTGGTAGCCAAAGCTAGTCACAAACACGCCAGCCCTTTTGACATGCCGGAGCTGGTTCTTAATGTTTACCGACGTCAGCAACGTTCCCACTGGCCTTATAGAAGTACTTGTCTGTTATATTCATACATGGGCCGGATACTCGGGTTCTTGAGACAGCGCCATAACATGTACGTGGTACAGGGTGTTTGCTGAGTTCGGGCAGTATCGAAACTACCTGCTATATTTACCGGCGTACATTGCACCTAGTAGGGTACCGAACGGGAATGTGTCTGCCTGTAGGTTTCTCCAGGTCACCGCTTGCTCTCTACTAAAATAATTAGTAGATATAATAAACAGTGAATCAACACACTTGTATTTAGTTGCTGTGACTATTCATTTACTTGAAAAACGAAAGACTGTTGACATGTAAGTGCTCTGCGCAATGACTACGTCCATGAGACTATTACAGCACTGCGTGCATGTTATAGAGAGGTCATGAAAAAATTCGTGAATTGGGTTTGTGTGATTGAGCCGGCGTTTCGACTAGTTGGGCTTGTCTATTTCCAGGCTAGAACTAATTTCCTTACCACTAGCTTGTCTATGCTCTTCTTCTCTATCCCAACAAAAAAGTTGGTAGAGAGGGTGACCATGGATGCTGGAATACAGGAAGAGGGGGGTCCCGTGACGAAATATGTGAGGTGAAAAGGAAAGCGCTCTTCTGTGAATAAAAAGAAAAGAAAAGAAAGGAACGAAGGGAAGATCGGGATGTAGACGTTTCACTGAAACACGGTTGCCACAACGAGCAGCGCTTCAAACTCGTAGGTCTGAAATTCCTAGAAGGAGCGCTTAAATCTCGTTGTTGTTGTTTTTTTGCCTTATCGTATGTATATACACCATATCAAATGAATTCAAGGGCCCCTTAAGAAACATTGCCTATACCTGCTCGCGGGACTATATTGAACTTGTGAATAAAGTATGACTTGTACATTTCCGTGAGTTGCGGGCCGGAAGTCTCGCTGAAGTATGTAAAGCTTGGGATCATCGAAGTTGTGTCCTGCTACATTAAAAAACCGTGCCACTGTCCTTGGGATCTTTTATACCGCGTCCACGCAAAGACCGTTTATTCTAACATTAACAGGCCATTTCACTTCGCCAGTGAGAAGTTTTTGACAGTATCAATATTCGTTCATGTAGACCACAATATACAACACACCTTAACGGATTTTCTAGCCAGAGAGATAATTACAAACTCCGAGCACCGACTACTCATGTCTAAACATAAGCAAACAGGCTAGTTCTACGTACATCCAAAGATTAATAATCTTTCCACAGATGAACTGCCTATTGCAAGAATTACAGGCAGGCCTAAAGCATCTAACAACTCTCCCAATGAGTTGCTATCTAAATTTATGAGTCAGTATTTATCTAATATATCATCTACCCTACCATCTTTTGTTCACGATACACCTCATTTCCTCCAAATATTGTATTACATTAACGACACGCCCGTACTCAGATAAGGTCATTAAAGTAACACTATATGTCTTCTCCTTCTACACGAATCCACCTATCATAAAAAAGATTCAAGCGGTCTAAAAGCCACTCATAGAAACCAACCAAACGTATAATGCTTAAATTTATCTCTCGCAACTGAAATTAGTTCTAAAACCTTATTATTGTGAATTCGACTTGTGCTAAGTGGTGCTTCTTCTGACAACCGCGACTGGGCGAGACGTCCACACCTAGACCTCCTCGTCGCTTGTTTTTGTTTTCTTTTTATTCACAGAAGATCCTTTTTTTTCGCTGACCTAATTCGTCCTCGCACCCCCCCCCCCCCCGACATTACATCGACATCTGCAGCTGCCATACATGCTAGCGATAAAGAACACATACATGCTAGCGCTAAAGAAATCAGTCCTAGCCTTGAAGAAGACAAGTCCACTTCTCGAAAAGTTGGCTGAAGCACATAACCCATGTTTGCGAATTTTTTCATCGCAATTAGCTATTGTTTTTTCTATCTCTCTCTACTACTCATCGCAATCTTCTATCTTGACATTCCTGCCGTTTTTCTATTACGATGTGACCTTTCAATAACACCGCCGGTGGCGATTTTCACACTACTGCACAGACGAAAGCACACAAAACAACAGTGATGGGAACGCGCTACAATAAAGCTTATTCATACAATTTTACATGAATGATTTTACTCTGCCTTACAATGAGCAGAAGATACAAGATGCTTCGAAGGATGCATACTGACGTTCGATATCGATCACTCAGAACCAGCAACAGATGCATACCCTTCCGTTTGGCACAAAAGTGCCAAACGGACGCGTATGCATCTGTTACAGTTGCTCGGGCTTTCGCGCATAGGTGGATTGAGGCGTAACTGCAGCTATTGGTTCTAGATAAAATATCTTAGCGTCCACACAGACAGCGATCTCCCCCACGAAGGTGGCACTGTTTGCTTTACACGAAAGAGCAACAGGGGAGGAGAACACTACTATAGTTTCCCACTATGGTGGTTTTGTTGTGTTGGGCAACAGCCAGGTGTTCTTCCAGTACTATCCCTACCATCACTATCCTTCTTATGAGCTAAAAGTTACACAATCAATTTAATATTCCATCATCGATTCCTTCGTATTTTTTACTCAGTTTATACTTTACAACACAAAGTATAAGATATTCTCATATACTTCTACTTAACTAGACTTACACGAACTGAATCTGTGAGTACTTAGCAGAAAGTAGTCACCTCTAGTAATTGCAGTTGCCGAGAAGGGTGTCTGATGGCCATGGGGGCATCAGCTTTTTAAAAAAAGATTTAGTGATCAAAAGTGCTTCACGGCCAATGTGATATATGCTCAGGTATTCCCTCTAGGCGAGTAACTATAAATTCTAAATTTGCACTCTAAATTCTAAAGGAAATTCGAGAAGGAGTGTGGACGAGCATGAAGTTCTACGTTCGTAGAAATGCTTGCGCTTGACCGGCTTCTTGTGTGGCTGCTGAACACATACGAGCCCGTCGGAGAAAGCAGGGCAATGAAAATAAATTGGTTGGGCCGAAGGAATGGTGGGCTATCGAGAAGAGCAAAAACAACACGCTGAAAGCCGTGGCAGTTCTCGAAATGTACTGCCATTACCAATCACTTAGCTTTGCCATTCTCTTCTTGTAACAATCAATAGGAAGCGAGTAAAAATAAAACAAGGCAGAAGAATTACTAAATAAGCGTTATACGGATGGTAGGTGTTCGTGTGCCCAAGTAATAAGTCCTGCCGAATCCCCTCGCCACCTCACCTCGTTCTAATTTGAGAACCGAGGCTGCTCCATTCACGCGAATTGATATGAAGCGATTGTAAAAATGACAAAATTGCGAGTTGAGGGGCTTAAATAAAAGTTCAACAATGAGAAAACCGCGGTTCTGCAGATTAGCGGGCCCCAGAAGAATTGACGGAATCTGGGGAGGGGGGGGGGGGCGTCTAACAATAACAAAGACTTGGTGAGGAAGCAGCCGTGAGTGAGTAATATCACTTTTCGCCCTGGCTCATCGCATGCTTATCAACAAATCGGCACCGGGAGAAGTAATTCTGTGCTGTAGTAAATGGTCAGAACAGCTACCCAGCACGGATTATAAGCTCCTTTCAAACACGGTCAGTTAGAGTGGTGTTTCAGATAGGGCAGCTGCATGATTGGGAAGCTATCGACATGAATGATATAGAACGGATGAAGTGAGGGCACCGTCGGTGAGTGTACTTGCTGGCGATTTTTTTTTATTGGGCTAGTATTACCACACTGAAGTCGTCAGCACTCTTTATACGAAAACTCGATGCAGCACTGATTAGGGAATATCCTTATTAAAATGATTGTTCGAACAACAGCTGAATGCCTAATGTAAGACAATGCACCAACTTTAAAGTACCCCCGAACCACACTGGTTTCAAAAACCCGACAGTAGTTTATTCCCCACCTTCACTTCCCTTCTTACATGTGCTATCTCCTACTCACTATTTTTTCATAAAACAAGCGAAACGTTGGCGCCAACCGCTTGCGCACTCGGAAACGCAGAAAACGAAAGGAAATAAGTTTATCGCCCACAATAATCGTGTGAGACAAAGGTGAATGGGCATGTGACTGCATGGCAAAGCAGAGTACGAGAAAATGTTTCAACAGAAATTTCTCGCATATAAACCAATCATGGAGAGCTGATTTAATCATGGCATCGCGTGGGCAAACTGCCGGCGTCACGAATTATGCCACAAAGACGGGAAACACTAGAATTGAATAACGCGCATGTTTTCTGCATATTTAGAAATGGTTTAGAAGCCCTCAAAAAGATCAGCTACATTTTACCCGTGTGAAGAAATGTTATCAAGCGAATAATTTGATCAGCCTATTTATGAGTAAAGAGACACAAGCACCCCAGAGGCGTTCGCGCAAAGTAAGTATACGCACGCATCCTAGACTAATGAAATTGAAGGTGGCTTTTTCTGCTCACCTTCAAGTAACGCGTAAGCGCTTGTTCACCACTCAGTCTGTCTTATTAAGAATGCACTAAGTAAGCCTCTTCGTGCTTCTAACTCGGTTTGAACTCATTTCCAGAACACAAGAATTCGTGCCTATAAACACGAAACGAATGCATAGGCAAACGATTCTTTTCCACGCCGCCTGACAAGCAACGTTCTTTCGCAAGGTTCTATTTACATTACAGGAACCTGCAATGCATTTTTGTGGCACATATTCTCCCGAGCAAGATGTTTGTTTACAAACGGTTACCAGGGATCTCGGCATAAGTGTTGTTATAACGCCTAGTTCACATGCGCGAGTGGGGAGGAGATGGCTATACTCAGAACCACGTCTCACTCGTAAGCCAAACGTGCGGCGAGTGAGCCTAGAACCAACCGGCACTCCACACTTGAGCACTTCATCAACGATAGACACTGCATCCGGACTTTCGAAGAGAATGTCGTCAATACAACTGAATTCCCGATTCGGTGAACGCCGATACCTCCGTCCTCTTATTATGAGTGATGACAATTAATGTTAGTGCCCTGTTTAGTCATCATAGATGGTGTACGAGAAAAAAAAGAATGTTTTGAAGTAATTCAGAGAGTAGTGCACTCACAGGACACAGCTCTGTGTATTTGTCAGCAGGACGATGAGCATGCTATTGTATGAACCTCTACGAACGTGGAAGTTCATGGCACAACGCTTCCAGCGTAAATGGGTGATTCGTCATTCTTTGTTCGGAACTACCACTATTGGAAGTGGATGCATTGTTCTTTCAATACAACTTAGATTATGCCGGATGGCAGTTTATAGAGAAGAGGTGAAACGAGCTTGAATTTAATCTCTATATGAGTCGAAGGGGTGGCCACAATGGATGTGTTGACCACATTCGGCAAGCATTCTCAAATCACGAATGGTAATGTACCACTAACCCTCAAGAGGAAGCTATGTAACAGCTTCATCTAGCTGGTACTTGCCAATGGAGCAGAAAACTGGAGGCTTACAAAGAGGGTTCAGCTTAAGCTGAGGATGACGCTGCAGGCGATGGAAAGGAAAATGACTAGTGCAACCATAAGAGACAAGGAGAGAGTAGAGTGGGTCCGGAAAGAAACAGGCGTTAAGAATATTATATAATTTGAATCAAGAAGAAGAAATAGACTTGGGCCGGGCGCTCAGCGCGTAGGCAGGATAACTGCTGGTATTTAAGGCTAGCTGACTGGATTCTCAAAGAAGGAAAACGAAAAAAGGGGAAACAGAAATTTAGATGAGCCGATCAGATTAAAAAGTTCACAGCTATAACGTGGCAGCAGAAAGCAGCAGACTGGGTTGGTTGGCGCATCATGGGAGAGGCCTTTGCCTTGCAGTTGGCATAGTCAGGCTGATAACGATGATGGTGAATAGATAAACACGCAATAATATTGCACAACAGTACGCCACATTAACAACAAATAGGAGTGGTGCGGTAATAACACCCATCTCAAATAATATCAATGAAACAGGTGAAAGTGGCCCCTTCAGCTTGATCGCATATAGCATATCTGCGGTTTAAGATGGAGTCGACTCGAAACGCACTCATACTCATCGAGACATGAGGGAAAATAATTTTTGAGTGTTTGTTTTTTTATAAGACGCAATATCAATGAACTTCGGTACCTAATAAGACAAAGGTAGGTATAGGTGATGTTAATTGTACTGATTTAAGCGTGCTGAAATAATTGTGATGTAGTGCGAGGAAAATAGCGTGAACGGAAAGACAACTCGCCGCCATCAGCGACCCTACCTGCGGCCTTGAAGGTCGCAGGTATGGGTCGCTGATGGCGGCCCATACCTGCGACCTTCAAGGTCGCAGGTAGGGTCGCCATCAGCGACTCATACCTCCTATATCACGATTTATCTCTCCTATATATATATATATATATATATATATATATATATATATATATATATATATATATATATATAGCGTGAACGGAAAGACAACTCGCCGCCATCAGCGACCCTACCTGCGGCCTTGAAGGTCGCAGGTATGGGTCGCTGATGGCGGCCCATACCTGCGACCTTCAAGGTCGCAGGTAGGGTCGCCATCAGCGACTCATACCTCCTATATCACGATTTATCTCTCCTATATATATATATATATATATATATATATATATATATATATTGTAGCGAAGCCTCCGAACGCTGAAATCGGTCGAACTCTAGAGTACCTTCTAGTGGGGCTACCCAACAAGGACGCCGCTCGCGCTGAGAGCCCGTGCTTGGCTGTGACTGTCGCCATTGTACATTCTCGCTCGTTGCCGGCTAGTAAACGCCTTAACAATTTGATGGAGAGTGCTGCGATCCCTGTCTATGCCTTTGGAGCTACGATCACGTACCCTGCCATCTACTATGTACCACGACGCTTCTCAGCAAACGCCTCCTCCAATGCCACCTCCTTGTCCCGGTGTCCCCAGAATCCGCGATCCACCAATCTTCACTGGCGCTGATGGCACTGACGTGGAGGACTGGCTCGCTATTTACGAGCGCGTGAGCGTCCCCAACAAATGGGACGAGGATGGCAAGCTGACCAACTTGGTATTCTACCTTACGGGTGTTGCCAGTTTGTGGTATAACAACCACGCGTCCGATTTTGCCACCTGGTCTGATTTCAAGACCGCAATCATAAACGTCTTCGGCCGCCCTGCTGTTCGCAAGCTGCAAGCCGAGCAGCGCTTGCGTGAACGTGCTCAGGAGGCTGGTGAGTCACTCACGAGCTATATTGAAGACGTCCTTGACCTATCCAACAAATCTAATCCCACCATGTCCGAGTCTGACAAGATCCGGAACATCATGAAAGGCATTGACGATGATGCCTTCACGATGCTGCTCGCCAAAAACCCCGGCACAGTGGCTGAGGTCATCACACTGTGCCAGAGCTACGAGGAGCTCCGCCGGCAGCGTTCGATGACCCGACGCTCCCCACCACAAGCTGCAACGCTTGCTGGCTTGGAGGCCAGTTGTGACCAAGTGGCGTTGATGGCAGAACTAAAGTCCTTCATCCGTGAGGAAATCGCACGTCAGTTCTCGCTCCTGCCCTTCGCCCACCAACCGACTGTTCAACAATCGCCTACTACCCTTCTCCCTCCCATCCGTCGAGCGATTGAACAGGAAATAGCGGAGGTAATGCCTGCGTACCACCCCCCACAGCCTCCGGCTCCTGCGCCCCTGAGTTACGCGCAAGTGGTCGCCAGGCCGCCCCAAGTCGTTCCAGCAACCGCCCCTCTGACTTACGCCGAAGCTGCCGCTCGACCTCCGTCCTTTGCAGCGGGTGTGCCCGCTACGTACGTTGACGTAACTCCTCAGCCTCAGCTTCAATCCACCATGCAGCCACCGTTCCGTCCATCAGCCCTTGCGACGTGGGTGAGACCTACCCCGGTGAACAGATGGCGCACACCCGACAACCAGCCCATCTGCTTTGCGTGCGGTTACGCCGGTCACGTGGCCCGTTATTGCCATCGCGTACAGCCGGCTCCGATTTCTTCACCTGTTGCGGGCCAACTCAGCCGTCCTTATCGCGAAGAACCGCCGTCTATGCCACCTCGATCTCGCCCAGGTCCATCACGACGATCGCCGTCTCCACGACGTCGTTCCCTGTCCCCCATGCGGCCAAGTGCGGCAGCTCATGAGCGGGAAAACTAGTCGTCGCAGTCCCCGAGGCAAGGACTGCGACGCTATCGCAATGTGAAAGCCCTCAGAGCAGCCCCTCGAATGTCATTGACGTGTTTGTGGACGGTGTTTGTGCAACGGCGCTTATTGACACTGGAGCTGCCGTATCAGTTATGGACGAAAAACTCTGCCGCTTACTTCGAAAAGTGACGACGCCACTTTCTGGGTTATCCCTCCGTACTGCAAGTTTGCACCGCATTTATCCTACAGCAGGGTGCACAGCTCGCGTTGTCATCCAGGACGTTCTGTATGTCGCCCAGTTCATCGTCATTCAGGCGTGCTCTCATGACGTCATCCTGGGATGGGACTTTCTCTCCCACCATGACGCCGTCATCCATTGTGCCTCCGCCGAAATTGAGCTCTCACCCTTCTCGCATTTGACGCCAGAAGACAGTCCCCCGACACTGAGCAAGATTCTAACGAAAGACGATACAACAGTGCCTCCAAACTCGACGACGGCTGTGTCTGTCTACTGCGCTGGTCTCTCCGACACCATTGGACTTGTTTCGCCATCTGACCGCGCTTGCAGCAGGAGAGGGTTACTAGTACCTTTCGCGACCGTGCAGGTCAACCAGGGCAACACTGCTATTTTTGTAACCAACCCGTCCCCGTATGCTGTTACCTTGCTTCGAGGAGAATGTCTCGGCAGAGTGGAACCAGTCGACGACGCACAAGTCCTGGACGTACCCGATGACACGCGCGTTCCCAGGTCGTGTACCATCAATGCTGTTTCCACTTCTGATTCGTCATCTGCTGATGTATTTGACCCCTCCATCGCTGACAACCTTACGGCCGTACAGCGTTCCCAACTTCTGGACCTGTTGCAAGAATATCGTTCTTCTTTCGATGTCGGGCGAAGTTCTCTCGGTCGCACGTCCGTTGTTACGCATCGCATCGACACTGGTGCCCATCCACCTTTACGGCAACGTCCATATCACGTGTCGCCTGCTGAACGTCGAGTAATTAATGATCAGGTTGACGATATGCTCCGACGCGATGTTATTCGGCCCTCGGACAGTCCATGGGCGTCTCCTGTTGTTCTTGTTGCGAAGAAAGACGGTTCTGTGCGGTTCTGTGTGGACTACAGACGGCTCAATAAGATCACTCGCAAGGATGTTTATCCGCTGCCACGCATCGATGACGCGATTGATAGCCTTCATGGAGCCGATTTTTTTTCTTCTCTCGATCTGCGCTCGGGGTACTGGCAAGTACCCTTGGCTGACGACGCTCGACCAAAGACCGCCTTCATCACGCCAGACGGCTTGTACGAGTTCAACGTCATGCCGTTTGGTCTATGTAATGCACCTGCGACCTTTGAGCGCATGATGGACACCGTTCTGCGCAACTTGAAATGGTACACGTGCTTGTGCTACCTCGACGATGTCATTGTCTTTGCTCCGGATTTCTCCACGCATCTCCAACGTCTGAAAGAAGTTTTCGCACGTGTGAGCAATGCCGGCTTGCAACTAAATCTGAAAAAGTGCCGCTTTGCAGCACGGCAACTCACCATACTGGGGTACGTCGTGTCCAAAGACGGCATTCTTCCTGATCCTGCCAAGCTTCAGGCCGTGGCCGAATTCCCCAAACCTGCATCTGTCAAAGAACTGCGTAGTTTCGTGGGCCTGTGCTCATACTTCCGACGCTTCATGCGAAATTTTGCCACGATCATATCACCGCTGACGAAGCTCCTTGGAAGTAACGGGCCCTTCAATTCATGGTCATCCGAGTGCGACGACGCGTTCGCGAAGCTCCGCCATTTGTTGACGTCGCCTCCCATTCTACGCCACTACGACCCCACAGTCCCGACGGAGCTGCACACGGACGCCAGCGGTGTAGGCCTCGGCGCTGTCCTGGCGCAGCGAAAACCCGGATTCCCTGAATATGTCGTAGCATATGCAAGCCGTACGCTCACGAGAGCCGAGAAAAACTACACCGTCACGGAGAAAGAGTGCCTGGCGATCGTCTGGGCTCTTACAAAGTTTCGACCTTATTTGTATGGTCGCCCATTCGATGTCGTCACCGACCATCATGCACTATGCTGGCTTTCATCATTGAAGGATCCCTCAGGCCGTCTCGCCCGTTGGGCTCTTCGCTTACAAGACTACGACATCCGCGTGCTGTACCGCAATGGACGCCAGCATGCTGACGCCGACGCCCTCTCGCGCTCCCCTCTGCCTGAAGGTGATGTGCTCTGCTCAGTATCCATGGCTGCTGTTTCTGCCATTGATGTTGACATCATCGCTACCGAACAGCGAAAGGATAATTGGATCGGCACGCTCATCGACATGCTCTCTGATCCATCCGCAACGCCATCCACGCGTGCCTTGCGTCGTCAAGCTCGCCATTTCACCATCCGTGACGGCCTTCTACACCGACGCAATTACGACGCCGACGGCCGGCAGTGGTTACTCGTGATACCCCGCAGTCTGCGGTCAGAAATATGTGAATCCTTCCATTCAGATCCGCAATGCGCGCACTCTGGGGTATTCAAGACCTACCATCGCATTCGACAACGATACTTTTGGCGCGGCATGTACCGCTATGTGCAGCAGTTCGTTCGCTCTTGCCTCACTTGCCAACGCCGTAAACCGTCAGCCCACATGTCGCACGCCGGTCTGCAACCGTTACCTTGCCCTGGCCGTCCTTTTGGACGCGTAGGTATCAATTTGTATGGACCACTTCCTCTGACGTCGGCTGGTAACCGCTGGGCCATCGTTGCCGTTGATCATTTAACGCGATACGCCGAAACCGCCGCTCTCCCTGCGGCTACTGCGCGCGATGTTGCGTCCTTCCTGCTGCATCGATTTATACTGCGCCACGGACCACACCAAGAGCTTCTCAGTGATTGAGGCCGTGTCTTCTTGTCGGAAGTCGTCGAAGCCATTCTGACGGAGTGCCATTCTGTCCACCGCAAAACTACTGCTTACCACCCACAGACGAATGGCCTCACCGAACGCTTTAACCGCACCCTCGGCGACATGCTTTCTATGTACGTCGCTGCCAACCACACTAATTGGGATAATATACTGCCCTTCGTCACCTACGCCTACAACACCGCCCCTCAGAGCACGACTGGTTTTTCACCTTTCTACTTGCTGTACGGAAGGCACCCGTCGCACACCATGGACACGATACTCCCGTACACGCCGGATCCACCTGAGTGTACACCGATTTCCGAGACAGCCAGGCTTGCTCAAGAGTGTCGCGAGCTTGCCAAGACTTTTACAACGCAAGAGCAAGAGCGGCAGAAGAGTATTCGTGGTGGCTCCACCACTTCTGAGCCCACGTTCCTTCCTGGTGCGCTTGTATGGCTCTCAATCCCGACCTCTGCAGCTGGCCTCTCTTCCAAGCTACGTCCCAAATACGAAGGCCCCTACCGTGTCATCGAGCGCACCTCACCCGTCAACTATCTGATTGAACCCGTTGAACAATCTGCGGACATGCGCCGCCGTGGGCGAGACATCGTCAACGTGGAGCGCCTGAACGCTTATTATGACTCGCTCATAGTAACGAGCTGTTAGGTCGCCAGGCGGCTCCCTCTTCGACCCCGGGGTAATTGTAGCGAAGCCTCCGAACGCTGAAATGGGTCGAACTCTTGAGTACCTTCTAGTGGGGCTACCCAACACGGACGCCGCTCACGCTGAGAGCCCGTGCTTGGCTGTGACTGTCGCCATTGTACATTCTCGCTCGTTGCCGGCTAGTAAACGCCTTAACAATATATATATATATATATATATATATATATATATATATATATATATATATATATATATATATATATATATCACGATTGCTTTATAACACCTAAAGCAGTCAAATTACAACCTCATATTTCTTGTTTGACTTCATTAAAGGCTGCCTTTAATTATGGCGATACTTGTAGCTAACATACAGCAAAGTTGAATGCCAGAAACAAGTGTGTGTGTGTGTGTGTGTGTGTGTGTGTGTGTTGTGCGCGGGTGCGGGTGCGTGTGTGTTCTCTCGCATCCTGTTTTACGTGCGCCGAGCCCTAATTTCACGAAAGAAGCATTCACTAGATGAGGAGGTTTCATAATGATACCGACCAAGAATGACCTAGAAGTGGTAAACAACAAAACAGGCGTGACGCAAATGCCAGAGCAGGCGAGGAGTCAATAAATCGAATTATAGCCGCTTGCCCTGGGGCATGAGCGCAGTTGATTGTCGTAATCCCAGGATGATGCCGTATCCAGGCCTTCGAAGGCATCATGGTTGTATTACCGCTCTGTAACACCCACACGGAGTGCTTTTAAAGTAAGCATGTCGTACGTGCAGCTGCTGTAACATCTGAACCCACTATACATGGACTTCTGCGTGATTTATGTGGCAAGTTCAATACTTTCAATTGTTACATATAATTTAGAATAAAAACCGATGAAAGGTTCTGCCACATAAAAAAAACAGACAGAACGGGTGGTAATTATGCCGAACGGAACCAGTGCTACGTTCGCTATAAATAAGCCATGCGGTGGTAGTGCGACTTCTTGATTTAGCGCAAGAATGCATGTAGTAATAAATGCTGAGGCGAACTGAAAAAGTATTATGAAAATTGGGACAGGCAAAGTCATGTTATCAGTCTTCAAAATTTAAACCCGAGTAGACAGCGAAAAAAAAGTTCCCGTTTATATTTCACTCTCCCGCTGATGTCAAACAACGTTTCCAATCACCACACAAGCCTCCTAGAGCCATGCTGGAAGACTCACCTTGCGGAGGCAGTTGTGCAGTGCTCCTGCACTGCTTAGGATTTGTTTTGAAGATTTGATGATTAAAAATTGAAATCCGATTGGATCTGATAAAGTATAAGTAGGGCTTTAATCATTTTTATGTGTATTTTACCACGGGGTCGTGACGTGGTTGAATGCAGGAAACTGGATGGTCAGATAATAAACTGTTTGTTTGGGCCTAACTTGTGGCCACGTAAAAGGAAAGTCAGATTACAGCAATACACTGGCACTGATAGCGGAGAGCAGAGCGTCTGCCGCCGATCAACTGACAAGCGGCGAAACGCGTCGGTGTTTATACACACACCATAGAATGTTCTAGCGTTATCGCTAGCGGTGCCGTAGGTTCCAGAATAATCTGTAATGTTCACGAAGTGGGCGTAATCTTAACAAAACGATCTACTATAGCCTCCAAGTTTTTCGAACATTGTAGGCGTGGTTTGCGCTGAACGCAGTGTAACAGTGTGAGAGCAAAATGTGAGGAAAGGAACGCGGCATTACTAGCATGGAAAAGCTTAAACCATATCGTCATTATCCTCATAATCAGCCTGACTGCGCTCACTGCAAGGCAAAGGCCTCTCATGTGATCTGCCAACCATCATGATCTTGTACTTGGTACTTCCACTTTATACATGCAAACTTTTTATTCTCATCGGTCCACCTTACTTTCTCTCTCCCCCTCATGCGTCGGTCTTCTCTGCGAATCCAGTCAGCTACCCTTAGCGACTAGCGGTTTTCCTGCCTACGCGCTACGTGCCCGGCCCAGGTTCATTTCTTTTTGATTTCAACTATATGTTTGAGTCTGGTTTGCTCCATGACCCACTCTACTCTCTTCTTGCCTCTTATAGTTACTCATCATTTTTCTTTCCATCACTCGCAGCGTCGTCTTCTATTGAGGCTGAGCCCTCTTTGTAAGCCTCGAGGCTTCTATTCCGTAGGTAAGTGCCGGCAAGATGCAGCTGTTATACACCTTCCGTTTGAGGGTTAGTGGCAGATACCACTCATGATATTAGAATGCTTGCCGAATGTGATTCACCACATCCTTATTCTTCTAGTTATTATACTCTCGATTCCAATGTCGCCATGTTCTATTAGCTATTATTCTTGTAAATGGCTTGTAGAAAATGCAGAGTAAGCTGATCGGCCTCTAATAAGGCTTCGACTTCTAGTTTTTCATGGACAACGATGATTTTGGCGTTTTGCCAATATTCTGGTACCCGTCCCGTCAAGAGACGCTTCGTATGTAATGTGGCCAGATTTTCTAACACAATCTCTCCGCCATATTTGAGCTGACCCATAGTTACGTTATCCTCACCAGCATCCTTGCCTTTTTGGCATTCCTTCTATAGCTTCGATTACTTCCGCAGTCGTTACTGGTAGGGCTTTCAATTCCTCTGGGCTATAATTGCTTTTTACCACACGACTATGCGTGTCCCATTCGGCTCGGTCCGTCCAGTGCTGAACGTTTTTCTCACATTCTCTTTTTTATTCTTTATTGAATTTTTCGCAGTCTCTGCGAGTTTTCCGATTTGACGAGGCACACTCGAGCCGGCTGTGCGGGGAAGCAGGAGGTACGCCGCCACATCGACACAAGTGGCCCGCCCGTACACGCATGGCCTCACCGTTTGTCTCCAGAAAAGTTGCATGTGACCCGGCAAAGTGTGACAACATGCTGAAACTATGTGGATCACCAGGCCCTCGTCGTTGGCCTGGGAATTTCTACTTCTTCTGATGCTGGCGGACTGGTGACTATGCGGTGAATACAAGGTGCAGAACTGAACAGGTACCCGGTACCGCACATAACAATATAACGACGAGGGCCTTACGGATGGTGCGGTAATACTTACATTTGTAAAAGCGAAAGATGCATCAACGTTCACCATCGGGAAAAAGAACCCTCATTATCAGAGACAAAACCATACTCTCTCGCCACTCATTGTCGCGAATGCGGCTACGCACCCTTCTTCAACGACACAATGTTTTAGGAAGCATGAGAAGTGATTGAAGCCTTCCACATTCGAAGGAAGAACGATGAGTGTATTAGCATGCCGTCAATTTTGCTGAGGGACGCAGAATTTATTTATCTTTTCAGCAACTGCAGAAGATGATATCAATCCATTCTTTCTGTTTGTTTCCCTACTTTGCGCTGTATTTGGATGTACTGCTGTTTGTTTTTTGTATTTTGTGTCTAGTAGCATTTTACCTATATATCAGCTGTTCTTTCCCAAATAAATTTTAGTTGTGAGCCAGCACGTCTTTGTGTTGTCTTTCTTCGTCGTCGTTCCGTGTGTGCTGTATCAATCAAGATGAAGACACACCAACTCGCTCAAGCTTTCATTCTTATGCATCGTTGCGAGGGGTAAAGTCGGAAAAAACGTTGAGCCTTATCCCGGTTGATAAGGGCCTCAATGTTTTCGACTACGCATCGATATTTATTGCAGAAAAGCAAGGGTACTACTACAACTACTATAACTACTACAAGGTAGCCCCGCCGTGGTGGTCTAGTGGCTAAGGTACTCGGCTGCTGACCTGCAGGTCGCGGGTTCGACTCCCGGCTGCGGCGGCTGCATTTCCGATGGAGGCGGAATTGTTGTAGGCCCGTGTGCTCAGATTTGGGTGCACGTTAAAGAACCCCAGGTGGTCGAAATTTCCGGAGCCCTCCACTACGGCGTCTCTCATAATCATATGGTGGTTTACGGACGTTAAACCCCACAAATCAATCAATTACTACAAGGTAGCTCTTAGCTCTGAAAATACGCATGCTGGACGCATCGCTACGAGCCATAACGTCAGACAAAAGTTGTGGCTTATCACGGTCGATAAGGGCCCCAACTTTTTCGACTGCTTTTCAAAATATATAGCAGAGAATAAATCGAACATGGGAACTTTTAGCTCAGAAAATACGCATACCGGGCGCATCGTTACTAGCTGTGACGTCAGAAAAAAGTTTAGGCTTATCACGGTCGGTAAGGGTGTCAACTTTTTCGACTGCTTTCCGACATCTATTGCAGGAAAGCAACGGTACCAGGGAACACTTAGCTCGGAAAATACGCATGCTGGGGCGCATCGTTACGAGCTCTGACGTCAGACAAAGCTGAGGCTTATCTTCGGTGATAAGGGCTTCAACTTTTTCGACTACTTTTCGACCTCCTTGCAGGAAAGCAATCGCACCTGGGAGCCCTTAGCTCTGAAAATACGCATGCCGGGCGCAACGTTACGATCTGTGACGTCACAAAAAAGTTGAGCCTTATCACAGTTGATAAGAGCCGTAACTTTTCTGACTCCTTCTCGACACTCATCGCGGGAAAGCAGTCGTACCAGGCAACCCTTAGCTCTGAAAAAAACGCATGCCGGGCGCATCGTTACGAGCTGTGACGTCACGGAGAAGTTGAGCTTTATCAAGGTCGATAAGGACCTCAACATTTTCGACAGCTTTTCGACATCTATTGCAGACAATCAATCGTACTATGGAACCCTTAGCTTTGAGAACACACATGCTGGGCGCATCATTAGGAGCTGTGACATCAGACAATAGTTGAGGATAACGTGGTGATAAGGGCTTCAACATTTTTGACTGCTTTTGGACATTCATTGCAGAAAAGCAATCGTACCAGGCAATGTTTAGCTCTGAAAATACGCATGCCGGACGCATCGTTGTGAGCTGTGACGTCACAAAAAAGTTTAGCCTTATCACGGTCAATAAGGGCCGCAACTTTTTGGACTGCTTTTCGGCATCAATGGCGGAAAAACAACGGTACCAGGGAACCCTCTGCTCCAAAAATATACATGCCGAGTGCATAGTTACGAGCTGTGACGTCAGCAATAAGTTTAGTATTATCACGGTCGATAAGGGCCTAAACATTTTCGATTCTTTTTAGACATTCATTGCAGAAAATCAATCGTACCAGGAAATCCTTGGCTCAGAAAATACGCATACCGGGCGCATAGTTATGAGCTGTGACGTCAGAAAAAAGTGGAGGTTTATCACGGTCGATAAATGCCGCAACTTTTTGGACTGCTTTTTGACATCTATTGCAGAGAATCAATCGTAATAGGGAACCCTTATCTCTGAAAGACGCATGCTGGGCGCATCATTACGAGCTGTGTCGTCAGAAAATAGTTGAGGATTAACATGGGTGATAAGGGCTTCCACGTTTTCCACTGTTTTTGGACATCTATTGCAGGAAAGGTATCGTAACAGGCAATCCTCAGCTCTGAAAATACGCATGCCGGGGGTGCATGGTTTCAAGACATGATGACAGAAAAAAGCTGAGGCTTATCATGGGTGATAAGGGCTTTAACTTTTTCGCCTGCTTTTCGACATCCTTGCAGGAAAGCAATAGTACCAGTAAACCCCAAGCTTTGACAATACGCATGCCGGGCGCATCGTTACAAGCTGTGACATCACAAAAAGTTGAGCGTTATCACAGTTGATGAGGACCATAACTTTTTTGACTGCTACTCGACACTCATTGCAGGAAAGCAATCGTACCAGGCAACCCTTAGCTCTGAAAATACGCATGCCGGGCGCATCGTTACAAGTGGTGACGTCACAAAGATGAGCCTTATCACGGTCGATAACGGCCGTAACTTTTTCGACTCCTTTTCGACTTCTATTTCAGAAAAGCAACGGTACCAAGGACCCTTACCTCTGAGAACACACATTCCGCGCGCATCGTTGAGAGCGGTGACGTCGAAAAAAGTTGAGCCTTATCACGGTCGATAAGGGCTCAAATTTTTCGACTGCTTTTCGACATTCATTGCAGAAAAGCGATCGTACCAGGCAACCTTTAGCTCTGAAAGTACGCATGCCGGGCACGTCATTACGAGCGGTGACGTCACAAAAAACTTGAACCTTATCACAGTCGATAAGAGCCTCAACTTTTTCGACTGCTTTTCGCCACTCATAGGAGGAAAGCACTCATACCAGGGAACCCTTACCTGTTAAAAGACGCATGCCGGGCGCAGTTTTACAGTCATGACGAAGGCAAAATTTGAGGCTTATTTTGGGCGATAATGGCCTCAACGTTTTTTACCGCTTTTAGACCTCTATTGCGCCAAAGCGAACGTATCAGGGGGACTTCTGCTCAGAATTATTGCCTTCACGCATGCTTGGTACATCGCTGTAAGTGTAACGTCAGATATATGTTGTAAGGTATCGTGACTTATGAGTGGCCCATGTTTTTCGAGTACTTTTTCGCACATGTTCCGGAGAAACAAACGTATCAGGGGAAGTTCTAATCAACCTCAGTTAGGCGTCCGAAAGTAAAAAATACCATGATTTTTAAAGGATCGTTTACCGTGGTGACCTGTGCTAGCGATAAAATATGAAGAACAATTCGTGTGTGCCTTTTAAGTAAAAAAAAACAAACAAACGGGGATTAAAAAACATACACAGAAATATGGTTTGCACTGGGATCGAACCTACGACCTTTACGTTATTGGCACAGTGGTCTTACCGTTTGAGCTAACAGATCTGGCATTTTAGACAATTTGAAATCCTCAACACATGCCCTTGTCACGTGTTTGTTATTTTGAAGTTTTGTAGGGTTGAAATGTTTCCATTTCAGCCATCCACGAAATAAATCGAGATGAATTGCAATGAATTCTGACGGTCCACGTGATGAATTTAGAAGCTTGCAACTGCGACAGCCGTACTAGCAGATGAGGGCGGTTTGCTGACAAAGTTTGTATTAGTTATGAGCGTTTGAGATATTCGCGCTTCGTTTCTGCCAAAGTAATTTTTAACTCAGTGAGCTTAAACTCACCTAACACTCAGCACAATGTTCCTTCTTCTTTGTTCAAAATGCAATGCGAAGGGGTTAAACTCGCTAACGAAAAAGAGAGGAATGAAAGAGCACCGGAAAGGTATTTGTGCGCTTTTGTAGTCCACCAACCAGGTGTGGTGCCATTTTCGTGAAAGAGATTCCACACTGATGAAAGCCTGACTGACCAAACGTTAAGCGGTACGCGATGCTGACTGGTTGTTCTCTTCTGTGAAGGGCATGTGGTTCTGGCTTAACCGTTTATAACTGTAGTTAACCTGTTCGGGAGGCCTTAAGATTCTTTAGCACTCATGCTTGATGAGTAATATGTGAGGTTTAACGTCCCGAAACCCCCATATGAATATGAAAGACGCCGTAGTGGAGGGCTCCGGAAATTTAGACCATCTGGGGTTCTTTAACGTGCACCCAAATCTGAGCACACGGGCCTACAACAATTGCGCTTCCATCGGAAATGCAGTCGCCGCAGCCGGCATTCAAACCCGCAACCTGCGGGTCAGCAGCCGAGTACCTTAGCCACTAGACCTCCGCGGCGGGGCATAGCACTCATGCTGCCTCCCTGTATTTCCTCCTACCCTTGCCTTTGTTTCCTTTTAATATGTTTGAATTGAGCTAAATCATCAAAATATAAACAAAAGCCTACTATTTTCAATTTCGCACAATGCTTCCAGACTCCGCAATTGTGTTGTATTCTAGGATATGAGAAATGCTAGGAAAACTCATAAAAACACACAATTTTTCTTCTTTTCCTCTTTCTCGCGTTATTCATTAAACCTAGCAATCTACCTGTTCCAGAGAAAAGCGTGAGTAAATTTATTTTTTGCGAAAGTAAAAAAAAGTGCCAACGTGTCCTGTTATACATAACACCACACGCGAGGGTTTTGTTTGCTCGCTGACTGCATCCAATATTAGAGAAGTCTTAAAATTGATTTGAAGAATTTACGTAGGGCTGGCAAGACATTGCCAGGCCAACGTATTTCAAACTTCCTCCCAACATTATTATTGACGAGGAGGTTGAGTTAAACCTTCGTGATGCATGGTTAGCTTGGTGCTAACAGTTATTTAAAGAGAAAAAAATTACATTGTAAATAAGTTACTGTATTGACATGGTGGATTTTGTCACTGTTATTTCTAAAACAAGGAATTTATCCCTTCTCTCTTTATCCACGTGAGTGCTGGCGTTTCTATCGTTATGACTTTATGACTCCTCGTCACGTAGACGATAAACTCATTTTCGGGTGCCTTCTCAAAATCGAGCTAACTTAAGACGCTTTCGTATTTTTTTCTTACCGCGCTCATCTTCATTCTCTCTCCCATTGTTCTATATGTCATCTGTCGTAGAAGTTCACGAGTGTCGGCCTTTATTAAGGTCACTGCCATAGCTTTTTTTCTGCTATAGTAAACAAGTGTTCACATCGAATAAATTGAGAAGTGCTGGCAAGAACGACCACGCTATCGAACGCTTCTCCTGATTGAAGAAGCAAACAGAAGCAACAAAAACACCTTCCTTTTTTTATAATCATTTCTATACTGCCAACATCCCAAACAGGCCTCGCGATTTCCAAAAAAGTCGGCGGCTTACGGTGCATTCAAGTGGTCGTTTGAGAGCGTTCTGACCGTGTTTGAAGGTGCTGAATTCAGCAGCTTGAAGGCTGTAAAAAGAAATCTAGGTGATATGCTGGTCATGTTTCTCCTTCCTGGTGACGTGTTAGCGCGGCTATCTTTGTCGCAGCACTTAGCTGCATTTTTACGTACATTTTACGAAGCCACCGGAGTGCTAAAAAACGACCAGTCGAGTGTACCATTAGTAACATCGTCTTATTGTGTTTTCACTTCATGTGTCTCTAGCACTCTTTTGAAGCTCAGAACGTTTATTTACCTTTTTACAAAGCATTTAAAAACGAAGGAACTGGGTTGATAGTGGAAATGTGTATCTTATGTCATGTTTTCTTTGTGGTGTGTTTTTTAACTTGGCCGCTCATTGTAGGTACCGGAAAAGCAAGCAAAACAATCAAATCCCCAGTCCTCTTATCAACCCTCGTTGAACAAAACTAAATGGGAGAATATACTTAGTGCACATAAATACGTTGATACATATTGTTAATAATAAGGATGCTATAGTAAAGTTGGTGATGATAACGATATCTACTATGGTTATAGTTGAACGCACAAGCTTATCGTGGTTAACAGCGCAATTAACATGGACGAAGAGGAGAATTGTACATGGAACCGCTCTGTAGTTTTTTTTTTGTGCAAATCGTGCTGTTATGCACAGTGAATCCGAACGAACCTGCTCATTTTTTCATCCTACTTAGTGCATGTTTATTTTGCGTCTGCACTCTGAATTGCATTGGTTCTTGCTCATGGCCTATTAGCTGAACGTCATTGATCTCCAAGTAGTAATTATTGCAACCTTGTTAATCCTTGATTTTACGCCGTTACAAGAAAACGCCGAATAAAACGGGCCTCGCCACGTTAACGTGGTGCATTTTCTGTGCCATGCACGACGCATAGAACAAAGACCGCTTATGGTCGGTAGCTTAAACAGATGTGTCTTTCAATGGTGACGCTCAGCTGGTAGCGGTGCGGTAACACTTATGTTCAATTTCTTCTATCACCTCTACTACGTAACTAGAGAACAGATGTATACTAGCACGCGCAAACAGACGCTTGGAGATATTTTTACAGGACATGAAAATACGAAGTCCTACTAGAGAATGTCGAGCAAAAAAAGATAACATGAGCGCAACCTTGTGAAGTAGAACCGCAGCAGCACCAGCAGCAGTAGCAATTACAACTACAACAGCTGCTACTACTACTACTACTACTACTACTACTACTACTGCTACTGCTACTGCTTCTACTACTACTATTACTACTACTACTACTACTACTACTACTACTACTACTGCTACTACTACTACTACAGCAGTAGCAATTACAACTACAACAGCTACTACTACTACTACTACTACAACTACTACTACAGCAGTAGCAATTACAACAACTACAACAGCTGCTACTACTACTACTACTACTACTACTACTACTTCGGTGGCAACGGTATTCATTCAGTTTTGTGTTTTAGGCACAAACCTAAAGATTGAGAGCGGAACGCACAATACTTTGAGCGGCTGCATAGAGACAAATAGAGCACGTCATTGCAAACAAATGTTTACGCTTTCGCACGTTGTACCAAGGATGTGACAACGTGAACACCAAAATATAAAGATGTGCAGCATTTCCAGCTTAAGAATGTCGATGTGTCATGAAGTTCAACGGCGACGGCACATTATATAGGTGACGCGAAACATCTACTACGTCGCCTGAAGCTACTGTTTGAATGAAATGAGCAAAATCTAAAGCCCTTGTTTCTTTACGATGCTACGAACGCACCCATCACTATACATTGGAGCGAGAATGACGCCCCATACTCTAAGCAAAATATATGAAAGGAGCCTTCACGCGAAGCCGCCCTCTGTCAAGAATCGCTTGTCAACCGCCAGCCCTCTTGAGTGCCTTTCCTGTCTCTACGAGGTTTATTCATTTCTTATTTTATATATTCATGACAGTTTCTAGAAAAGTATTGTCTGCTGTGGGGCGTCGCGGCGCACTGAGTGGCGCGAATTTTGTCAAATATATTTATTTTGTTGCATCCAAGACATGACGTGGGTGCCGCGTTGCGCTAAAGTAAAGATAGCCACTTCCTTGCTCCCTTGGCTGATTTTACTACGCACTGACGTGCTTGCTTCTCAGTGCGCGTGAATGATAATAGTAGGGAGATGGGGTGGTGGACTCATTGAAACAGCATTCAACGTATAGAAGCTTGCGGTAACGGTAGTAGTGACCCTTCAAACAACGCAGCTGCCTTTATAATTTCTGGTTAGCAAAACAGATCATTGGCTCGTATCAGTCTCCTCAAATTTGCACGAGCATGAATAGTGCAAGGTAACATACTCCGAGGAGAAAAAAATACTGGAAAAAATTGATAAATAATTGCCAGATAACTACCGAGAAGCGATCCACCACTGCAATAACTTTCACGTGAGTGTTCATTAAGAGCGTGAATGCGCTGAGAGGCATCCCCAACTTTAAGCATAAAACTGTGTATGGTTTACTTGACAGAGGGCCACTGCGTCTCCAATAAATCAGCGCTATTATTTGATCTGTTCAAAAGAATTACGGTGCACGTGTTCTCTTACGTTCAGCTCTGCTTTCTGTCGTGTTGTGGTCTACATAACAATCCATATAAAGTCAAAAGTATTCTCACATCAAAAAGAGCTGTTGAGTCTCTTTCTTGTGAGCATAGTTTTTCTGCTTGAAGAATTGAAGTTTGGAGATTGAATGAATTGAAATATCAAAATACGTATCAGAAAAAAAATCACGAAGTAGCATTCAACCCGAAATAAGCAGCAAGTGCGGAGGAGTCTTTCGCCTGACCTTAGGCATGGCAGGCGTTAACCAGCTATCACACGGGGACGTCCCAAATGCGCAATCTGCTCAGCATTCATAGCGGCAACGGAAATCCTTAGTGACGAAGTGGCGTCCTGTTCCTGTTTTTTTCTGGCCACTTTCCTGTTATCCACAACACCACTTACCTTTTCCATCCTCTTGCTATACTTTATTAACAGGGCTGTGTTAAAAATCTCCCTTCGTAAAAATTATGGCATCAGCATGACTGTCGTTGGCTGTGCGGGAAAAATGATCACCTTGTCTAAGACGCAAAACTTTAAAAGATACAAATAAAATAGTTGACAGACTGCTGCTGTGAAATTCAGGGAAACGAACTACAGACACACGCGTCCCGAGGCTAGGCTTCACAGTACAGCATTTATTATCACAATAATGTATCGTGGTAGAAGTGATCGGGTGTCAGTTGTAACTCTCATAACGACGTCTTGGTTTAAAGCCGGCCACGCTTCACAAAAGGCACACATGTTACTGCCTGCATTCCCGTAAGACAATGTAGTGGGTGCCTAGCAAGTTTGAAAACGTTTCATGCGCATATTTGCTTGTGGCGTAAAAAATTTTACCCATTACACAGAATTCAGCCACATACGAAAACTTTACTGACACAAGGTGCTTTCAACTTTATTGATTACATTGTAGTAATCCACAATTTAAAGGCCAAATCCGGCAAATTTTTGAAGTCAATAGATCTGAATAAAATTATCTTGGTACGTCTTTTCGCACAATTGCGTCATTTATGCCAAATAAATGCTTAAGATATGTGCTGATTGTTTGCAAATAAATTTCAAAGCTGCCTATAATGCCGAACTGGCTTGCCAGAATTATTGGCAACACTATCTGTTTGATGTCGTGTTTGACATGCCAACGGAATGAACGCCACCGATGGCATCGCCAACTTTGGTCGCTCCAGCTTTTACTGTGTGTTTACAATGGGATGGCGGTGGTATTTGGCACGGAAAAGCTTCCTTCTTTCCTATGTGGTGTTTCGTCGGCTTGGCTAGGTGCGCTCGCCTCTGCTGCCAGTGCCTTCTCGTGCCAGCTCTCACAATTTTCACATTCCACGCCGGGAGGAGCAGTAGTATGCGACAACCGGTCCTTACCAAATAGTACGTCATACGTAGACAGTGCACTTGGTTAGGTTTCAGTATTGCACCTTTTTTGCTTATTAAAAATATTTTTCATTTGACGAGCATTTCAGCTATCATACTCGCGACGAAAGAGCCTCAGAAGCATAAAAAAGCACCAATAAATGGTAGAACAATGGAACAATGGACATGGTAGAACAATCGCCGTTGTCGAGTTGAGTAACCTCTCGAGGTAAATAACTTCATAAGATAAGAAGTATGCCCAAGTGGTTGAAGTATGCACTGGGGACAGGACGTTGCTATGGCGTTAAACCTTTGAAGACGAAGATTAAGGGTCCCCCAATTTTCGGGGCTATGCGTGGTTTTTCCTGTGTGGCAACATTTATCAGTCTATACTATGATTTATCTTCTGACTTTCTCCTTTCTTTCCCTCTCACTCTAATCCCAATGCTCCTTATCTTCAGCCCTTCTCATCCCTTAAGTGCTCCACACTTAAAAAGGGCCGTTTCATTGACTCCATTGTGCTTTTTGCGCTGACATTTGGTAAAATCTCATAGCTTAGACTACTCCGCGGTATTTACAAAAAGCCTTATACGCAATTGGAAATGTAAACTCCCGTTTTGTGGATTCTTTCATCAAAACGTTCTGTTCATTTTCTGGACCTGCGATGCATTTAGACGTATGCTATCTGTGGACATACACAAAGGAAAGAGTAGGGGAATAAAAAAAAAACGTCACATTGGTGCGTCACAACAAAAGAAACACTATTGCACAAGTTCTCAGCACACCACTGAAGTTTCCGCCCATACGTGGAAGCAAACGTTATATGTTATATTGTCTTTGCCCCAGGAGCGCAGTAAACATCAATCACGTGTTCAGCGTTGTGAACAAATTATATATATTTACATAGGTGGTCGCACGTTTCCTCATGAATAACCTGCATTTCATTTTATGGCCTTTCAAATAAACAGAGAGAAAATATCGCAATGCGCGTCTACTCATTCTGCATGCCGTTCCTCATCTAATTATTTGCTAGTTCATGACTGTCATGTCCACCACCACAGCAATATACTTACTTCGTTGGGCCATGACAAACCAACTTGTACTTGTGCTCATCGGTATTTACTTACTAATAGGAATGTCAAGGCATTGAAAAATTGCTTTGCGCGTGGCATGACCAAAACAAAAAGATTGCTCAATATGTGTTTCGAAACGGTAATCATTCTGTTCTCGAAAGAGCTTATGCTGTGATCGGTTTTTTGTGTTTCTTCTTTTTGTGCGGAAAATAAAATACGAGAGAATACGTGTATTCTGTCTGTGTTGTTTTGTTTATTCATGCGAGTATCGTGAAGTTGCTGAATATTTTTGGCTTGTGTTACTGATGAAATTGTGTTTTGATGGTCTTTGTAGTGCACTGCATGCCTGTGTGATAATGTAAACATATATATGGTGACTTACGCAGTGGTTCGAGTTCTTCTGTTTAACTATATTTGGTATGTACGTTGAGCTGCAACCTTTTATAATGTATATGGCACCGGTGGCATATCGATAACTACTGCTGCCGTGTAATAGCACCAGAGATGCATCTTCTCTATTTATTTAGTGTCTCGCATTTGTAATATTGCTGCATACATGATGCCATTTTGTGGGACGATGCACGTGTGTGCCTGACGAAGAGGACGAAAAGGGGCCTCCGCTCGGTGTCTGGTAAACCGGTCACGCCACAGCTGCTGGTTTGAAATATATTTCATCCACAGCCTCGTGGATACGGCGTCTCTTTTCTTCCGTAACAGATTTGGTGGAGGTGCGGGGTATCGATCCCAGTACCTCTCGCACCACTGGGACATCTTCTAGGAGCGACTACGCGACATCTTTGGGGACTCGTCGAGTCGACAAATGGCCACACTGCAAGAACTCGCCACCCGTGTACAGTCATCAACCGAGTCGTATGTCTCGTACATACAGGAGGTGCTCGCGTTGTGCCGCAAAGTTGACGAGCAAATGACCGATAGCGAAAAGGTGGGCCACATACTCAAGGGCATAGCAGACGACGCTTTCAAATTTCTCGTGTACAACAACGTCACGACCGTTGATCTTATAATTATGGAATGCCACCGCTTCAAAATGGCCAAAAACCACCGAGTTCTGCCTCAATTTTCGTGGCTCTCAAACACGGCTGTCACGTCAACTTGTACCGATCTCGGTGCCACGCCACCCTTGCACGAGAATGTTACACGCATCGTTTGGCGCGAGCTTGAGGCGGCCCGTCTGGCGCCATTTCATCCTTTTCACTCGACCAGGGCACCGTGCTAACACCTTCGGCAGTGTCAGTTATTCAGGTAGTCCTGCGGCAAGAAATTGCTAACTTTGCTTTTCCTGTCACCTTCTCCGTCTCCCGACCGGATTAAATACCGATGTGCCAATGAATGCACCACGCCATGACCCATACTTTCTGCCCAGATACCGCAATCCGACGGAATGGAGAACAGCAGACGACAAGCCAATCTGCTTCCGCTGTCACCGAGTTGGCGCCAATTTTCTTCTTCTCCTCGGCTATACGCGGACCCCTGTCGGTATTCGCCCAGCCGTGAGTATCCTGCTTCCGACGCACCTAACAGCCACTTTACCGCTCGTTCACCGTCACCACAACGCCGCCTGTTCTCCGTCGCCCCTACTCCACCGCTATCCATCACCGACTAACTATGGATATTCCCGGACGGAAACCTAGATTATGCAGCTCCTGGAGATAGTGCTGCATCAAGGGCGACTGACCGAAATCCTCCGTTCACGCTCCCTACTAACAACAACTTGCTGGAAGTGCATGTGGACGGTGTTTCTTTGACTGCTTTAGTTGACACTGGAGATCAGGTGTCTATAATGAGTGCTCGTCTTTGTCGCCGTCTCAAAAAAGTACTCACGCCTGCCACAACACAAGCCGTCCATGTCGCTGATGGTGAAACTGTGGCCGTCATAGGAATGTGTACCACTCGTATTATGATTGCCGGCTGCCATGTTCCTGTTTTATTTACTGTGCTCGACAATTGCCCACATGACCTCATCTCCGGGATGGACTTCTTATCGACGCATTCTGCCCTGATCGACTGTTCCACTGGCACTCTCTGTTTAAAAACTTCCTCTTTTTCCAGATTATCGCCCCGAGCTGCCGAAAAGCATCTGTCACAGACTGCAGTCGGATACTGCCAAAAGCCCCCAAATTCATTGAATTGGAAACAAGTTCACCCTTTGTTAATGGTGATTATGTCGTCACCCCTATTTCTGATTTTCTTCGGACACGCGATATCACTGTGCCACACGCCGGCAGTAACCATGGCCTCTAACCGAACATGTCTGCCCATTATCAATTTCAGTTTTACGCAGCAAGTACTACCACACAGAATTTCAGTCGCCACGCTGCGACCCTTAAAAGACGCCCACGCCACCGCTTTTGCGGCAGACGCATGCTCCGATCTTCCATGTCCCCCCCCAGAATGCCACATCACTCAAAGCAGCCTTGCGCCCTATGATCGACCCGAAACTCAAACCTGAGCAATTCCGCCTTCTGGATTCCTACCAGGACATAATTGACATCGACAGCACTTCACTCGATCAGACTTCCCTCATGAAGCACCGCATTAATACTGCTGATTCTCCTCCCATTCACTGCCGACCATACCGGGTCTCTGTTACAGAGCGTAAGGTAATTCAAGAAGAAGCCAACAAGATGCTTGGCAAAGGAACTATTTAACCCTCCTTGAGCCCTTGGACATCTCCTGTTCTGCTCGTTAAAAAGAAAGATGACACGTGGCGCTTCTGCGTTGATTACCGCCATCTTAATCGAATCACAAAAACGGACGTTTAACCTTTGCCCGAATTGATGACGCCCTCAATTGTCTTCATGGCGCGCGATATTTTTCTACTATAGACCTACGTTCCGGCTACTGACAGATTGCTGTCGACAAGAAAGACCAAGAAAAGACTGTGTAACTACCGACGGCCTATAGAAATTCAAGGTGATGCCGTTTGGGTTATGCAACGTCCTAGCCACGTTTGAGCGTATGATAGACTCGCTATTACAAGGGTTCAAGTGGTCAACATGCCTGTGCTATCTGGATAATGTCCTTGTATATTCGCTTACACTTGAGACACACCTTCAGCTTTTGTCAGCGGTTCTAGACATCTTCCGCACTGCTGGCCTTCAATTAAACTCGTCGAAATGTCACTTCGGCTGCCAGCAGATTACGGTGTTGGGCCACCTTGTCGACGCATCAGGTGTGCAGCCTGACCCGGAGAAAATTCGTGCCGTCACGAGCTTTCCTGTACCCCACTCTGTCAAGGACGTCCGGAGCTTTGCGGGACTTTGTTCTGATTTTAAAAGGTTCGTGAAAGATTTTGCCACAATCGCTCGACCACTCACCGAGCTTTTGAATAAAGACGTGACCTTTACGTGGGGTTCCGCTCAAGCTGCCGCTTTTTCTCACCTCGCCACCCTCCTCACTACTCCACATATATTGGCCCACTTTGACCCGTCCGCTCCGATAGAAGTCCGAACCGATGCGAGTGGTTACAAGATTGGAGCCGTCATAGCCCAACGCCAGCGGGGACATGACCAAGTTATCGCCTGTCGCTAGCCGCCTTCTCACAGCTGCCGAGCCCAACTATTCAATATCAGAGCGTGAATGTCTTGCTCTTGTTTCGGCAGTCACGAAGTTCCGACCATATTTGTATGGCACGAATTTCTCTGTAATAACGGACCACCACGCGCTATGTTGACTTTTGTCACTGAAGGATCCTTCTGGCCGGCTTGGGCGCTAGGTTCTGCAACTGCAAGAATATACCTATACAGTCACGTACAAGTCGCGACGCCTACATCAGGACGCAGACTGCCTTTCCCGCTACCCCAGTCGATGAATTGAGCACCATCTCTGACACCGACACCGATACTTGCGTCTTCTCCGTTTCGCAACTGACCCGCATCGGTGACGAGCAACGCCGTGGTGCATCCATCTCGAATAACCATTTTCCGGCAGGTCCCATCGCTCATTCGTCCTCCACGATGGTGTCCTATACCACCAGAACTTCTACCCAGACGAACCAGCCCAGCCGCTTGTCATTTCAAAACACCCCTGCTCGGCAGTTCTACCCAGACGGACTAGCCCAGCTGCTTGTCATTTCAAAACACCCCTAATCGGCAGTTCTCCACGAACTCCATGACCTTCCAACTGCCAGTCACCTTGGCCTCACAAGCCAAGGTGACTGCACCACAATGCACTTACAACCGGATTCACCGACGCTTCTTTTGGCGAAGGCTTTCATGCTCGGTCAGAAGATACGTTGCGGCTTGTGATAAATGTCAGCGCCACAAAACACCATCGACGCTTCCCGCCGGACACCTTCAACCACTTGACATTTCGTCAGAACTTTTCTTTCGCATTAGATTAGACCTCCTGAGCCCTTTTCCCCTGTCTTCTTCTGGCAACAGGTGTATAGCTGTGGCAACAGACTACGCCACGTGCTACGCCATCACACGAGCACTTCCAACAAGCTGCGCCACAGATGTCGCCGACTTCCTCCTCAAGGACGTGATCTTGCAACATTGAGCTCAACGCCAGCTGCTTACAGACCGTGGCCGCACCTTTCTATCAAAGGTCATAGCCGATATCCTTCAGTCATGCGAAATGAGACACAAGCTTACTACGTCGTACCACCCGCAGACAAATGAACTCACGGAACGTCTGTATCGAACACTTACAGACATGCTTGCGAAATATGTTTCTTCCAAACACTCTGACTGGGACCTTGCTTTGCCATACACAACATTTGCATATAATTCTTCTCGCTATGACACTGCTGCTTACTCCCCATTTTTTTGTTGTCCAGCCGAGAACCTACATTACCCCTAGATACAGTCATTCTGTCTACCGCGATGCCTACCAGCGAATATGCCCTTGACGCTATCGCTCGAGCTACCCATGCACGCTAAATCGCCCGCACTCGATTTCTGGCCTCTCAAGAGAACCATTGGCGTTTGTATGATCAACGGCACCGCGATGCGCACCTCCTACCCAGTTCATTGGTGCTGGTGTGGTACCCTACCCGTTAAGGCGGCTTGTCGGAAAAACTTGTTTCATGCTACACAGGTCCAAATTGAGTCCTTCGTGAGGTTACTCCTGTGACATAAAAAATTTACCCTGCTGCCTCGTCGCCGTCAACTGCCCCACAGACCACCGATATAATACATGTGGCACGATTGAAGCCTTACCACTCTCCCGCTGACGTTGACAACTAGATGCGCCAAGATGGCGCTTCTGCCACCGGGAATTATGCTACATGCATGTTGACATTTCGTGGGACGATGCGCATGTGTGCCTGACGAAGAGGGTCTCCGCTCAGTGTCTGGTTACACTACAGATTATTTACAACTCAACCATCAAATTTGTCTTGTTGTATTTTTCTTTTATGACGCGTAAATGGATTAATTTTAATATGTGATTAAACAAGAAATTCATGAAAACTATCTGGTTCTTGGCCAATCCCCCAGCGTGGGTATGCGCCACATTGTCAAGGATCTTGACTTGACTTGGTAAACCGGTCACGCCACTTCTGCTGGTTTGAAATATATTTCATCTACAGCCTCGTCGATACAGCGTCTCTTCTCCTCCGTAACAATACTACTGCTTTTCTAATTCTCACAGCTTAAAGAACAAGCTTGACCCCAACGCACGCACAGGGTTGTCGGGGTCAAGCGAGCAACAATTTTATTACAGGAACAGCAGTGATTATATGTACAACCGCTTCTGCAGTAGTACATGCGAAGTAAAGGCATGAACACTGAAGGGGCCTTTATGAGCTTATCTACATTTTCCGTTTCACGGCTGTTGTCCTGTGGTTCGTGGTAGTTTTTTAAAGCAGTGTTAAGGGTAATCCGTTTCGAGAGACGAGGCTTGTGTTTGGCTGGCTGGACTCGGCTTGTGGTTCTACCAGGCGGAGGCGCTCCCGTGTGCGTTGAAGTTCATGGCCATCTTCAGTTATCACGATTGCCCTGCGGCTCCCGGATAGGTGTGATCAAGACTTCAGGGGCCCAAGTGCGCTCGTGTAGCTCGTACACTGTGACCTGCTGGCTTGGTGTCACAGGCTGTAGGTTCCCACTACCACGTTTGTAGTACGTCCTCTGTCATTGCTCTATTTCTTGAAGGCAGCCCCGGATAACGTCCTCTGGAACGGTTCTCGGTTGTAAATGGCTTGTAGGTACTGGTAGCAGAGTTATCGTCTGGCGTTCCATCAGCCTGTGCACGGGGGACTGGAGCACATAATCATGTGGGGTATTGCGCCACTCAAGCTAAGCTATTTGAAACATTGGTATTTTAATTGAGCACTTTTTGAAAGGATTTTTTTCGCCTCTTGTACCACTCTCCCATTCACGCAGTTTCACCACAGTTGAAAGGGGCTTGAAGTTACGGCAGTGATGCCTGAGGTGTTCAGAAATGTTTCGAAGTCGTGACTGCTAAAAGGCGGCCCGTTAACATCGCACAAGTTAATTGGCAAGCCATAAACAGAATATATTTCTGAGAACCACGTCTTAAGTAAGCTAGATGTCCAAAACTCGCGCATTTTGAAGAACGAGTAGAAATAGACAATGACAGCAAACTCACGGCCTTCAAGAAAAAACAAGTTCATGCCGACAACTCGCCATTGTAGTGAAGGCACCTCGTGACTCAGAAGTGGTATTTAAGGTTTTGAGGCTTATGCTTTTGGCACCATTTGCAAACTTTACAGCACTACTCAAGTACTCGGCAAGAACGTAACTTTCCCTGCTCTAGCCTTACTTTTCTCGGCTTCCACATGCGCTGCGTGAAGAATGCGCATCATTTTTATTATCTTGGAATGCGGCATGATTACCTTGTTACTGCAGAATATGAGGCCATGCTCTTCGCGTAACCAGTCTCGGCATTCCTAAACATCCGAAGTGGCTCGGGCGACGTCTTGCTTGTGGAATGATCAAGTGGTACTCGCGTATTCTCGGAGCTTGCACAGGGTTGCGTCCTCATTGGTTGCTTGAAGCAGTTGTTGCAGGAATCCTTCCGAGGCTGAAATACATTCAAGAACTTTGACGTGCAACTGCTACTCATCTTTCATGCATATTTTGATTGGAAATCTTGACAAAGCGTCAATAAAAAATAGTTCTTTGTCAGGTTTGTAGTTCACACGGATGGAGTCATGTTGTAGTGTTAGGCGCATGCGTTGTAACATAGTTGGTACTGGTACAACGTCTTACGGATACCGCTAACAGGGGTGGTGGTTAGTTTAAACAGTCATCGCACTCTGCCCGAATATGTAGTGAACAAATTTAGCATGCCATGTAGGATAGCGAGCGTTTCCTTTTTTATCTATGCGTATCGTGTCTGCGCGTCCACATCAGTAACGAATATGCAACAAGCTGCGCATCTTGCATCAAGACAGCGCTTATTCCCAGCTGGCTTGCGTCCACTGACAATGCAACTGGTTTACTGGGAACAGAATACTGGAGGATGGGTGCTTATATCAGAGCTTCACGCAATCTAGGAAGGCTTTCTTGCTTCGTTTCCGTCCAGACCCTAGTAGCAAAATCTGAAGTGGTGCTGTGACGTCAAACATGTTTTAGATAAAGTGACGTAAAAAGTTGATTGCACCCCTCTTTGCGCCAAAAAAAGAGAGAAGGAATTATGGACCATCTACACAAAGAGAACTCTGTTGGGATGCGAAGCAGCAGCACTGCGCACGGAGTGGACCCGATTGAAACAGGCGTCCACGCGGGTACTGGAAGAACACTTTGAAGCGAAACTCGTTGTAGCGTGTACTCGAGTAAACGTTTGCTTAAAACGCAAAGACATGGGAGTCGGGTATGGTTTCATGTAAGTTTCATTATAGCGTTTGGTAAGACTTCGTAGTCGTTTCTTCAGCGTTGAAAAACGGGCACTGGACTTGAGCAGGCGCACGTTTTGTGTTGGCTACCACGGCCTTGTGATCGGTGAGGTGCACGCTGAGAGGTTCCTGCAGACAGTCAACGTCGATGTCGGCAAAGACTACCTCAAGTGTTATTCTTACAGCAAAGAAGGCCTTCGTACTGATTGTCAAAGGTGACAATGCTTAACTAGCGGTGTTTAAACTCTAGGAACCTCAAGCCCAATAGGTTCTATTTGTGAAGACCTACGAGCCCTCTATCGATTTATTCAACGAAGCAGCACCTGCACCTGAAATGACTAAAGTCTTATGGCCCGTGTGTTGCGATTACTCGGGCTATGGTGCGCATGGTTACCGCTTTGAGGGCCAGAGTGCGTGGGAACAACTTCCGTTCCAGCACACGGTGGCCGCACTTCGACGCAAGCTGAATCTGAAAAAGCCGCCATTGAAGCACGTGTCATTGGTACCACAGTTTTAGCACGCAAAAAATGCAAATCCTTTAATCACCCGCGGGAGAGGTGAATAATTGGTTTGAAATGTGCATATAGAGTAACTTAGTTTTGTTGTTCTCATACGTAACTACGAGTTGTTAATTGTGATTGTTTTACTTAAAAAGGATGGCAATAAAGATTTTCGTCAACATAATGAAACACTAATAATTAGACACTGAGTGGGGGAATATTTTATTGTCTTTTCATGAAAATATTTGTACGTTTCAACTACGCACGACATTGAATTTGTTTTGTGCTTCATCTAAATGTATTAAATGCTTCCTCACGTTGTTGTAATCAACAAAATATTCTTACGCACATTTGCTCTGTTTGGTTCATTTTCGAAATAGGTCTCTTAAGATTGACACAGTGTGCGTTGTGAACGATGTGCACTCTTTGATAAATGGAGTCGCATCGCGTCATAAAATAAGGCAATATTTAAATACAGGGACTTATAGACGTGTTTTTTTCCCTTAATCACTCTTCCCCGCTCTCTGTCTCTCGTCCACAGCCCTTATTTTTCTAGAAAAGTAAGCGGGAAAGCATTTTGCTTGCTCTATCCCCGATTTTTTATATTTAATTGAAACAAAGATGATAGTCAATTTAATGGTGTAGGGCACAAAACTCGCAATGATTATAAACGTACTGCTGGACTAAGACCAACACAATACGTGCGTGTTCGTCATGCACTTACCCACTTTCTCATACGTGCTCCATCGCCTTATAGTGAAGAGAAGAAATGAACAAAGCAACGATTGCGATGACACTATAGAACGACGCTAGACATTTCTTCGTCCATAATTGAAGCGGCGTAGTTAGAAGCTGCTGCTTCAAGGCATAGAAGTGTACGTTTTATGGCGCTTCAGTAGCGCACCAATCATAGCGTAGACCTTCAGTACAAACGTCAAATCGGGCTGAATTCTCCCTCATTTATGGTCCCCCTTTACGGTAGAACTAATGCACTGAAATAATATAACGCAGTTTCATTGGCATTGCTAATTAAGTTGGCGCAGCTAGCACGAATCACATCATGATACCCATGGGACTTCTTTCTGGGACTGCGAATTTTTGGGGAAAAAAGACAGGAGCAATCTGCTTAAAATAAGTCAACATAATGGAGTGCCATAAACTAAGAAAAGTCTTGCCTGTCTCACCCATGCTTGTTACGTAGTTCAGGATGGAACATAGATTTCTTGGTAATTTGTTTCCTGTCTCTTTGCTTCTAGTGATATTTATTTATTTTAAAAAAAAGCTTACAGGCCTCTGTTGAGGCATAGTGTAAGAGGGGCCGTACAAAAAGTGCATTTCAGTGTCGTTCACAAAATACAAATGCGTGAACATCATTCATGAACCAAATGACAAATAGCAGTGTAATATAAAAAAGTAGTTGCGGGAGCTTTGTTAAAAAAGTCACAACCCTAGCAAAGATAAAACATATGATAGGGAAATAATAACAGGAGGTGTTGTCTATAAAGTAATGTACTCAGGCATAAAATAATAACAGGAGGTGTTGTCTATAAAGTAATGTACTCAGGCATAACTGAGATTTCACACAATGAAATGATTCAATGATCAGCAAAAAAGAACAGCCTATCAACGGAGTTTATAAAAATCTGTGGGGAAGCTCCTTAGCTACAGCGGCAAAACATAATTCCTCTGAGGATTTTGCAGTCGGTCATCAAATACGAGAGAAACACTGTGCATATACACAACGGAATTTTATTTGTAAATAGTAGTGAGACGTGGCTTCGGTTCCTCCTTCATTATAACTGCTTTATATTCGGTAAAGTGAAGGGAGAGTGGTTCTTTGATTGGCCTTAGTGAAAATTTTGCAAAAACGAGACAGATACAGGTTCCTCGGATAGTGGTTCGTTGCATGTGATAAGAGGATATGCATCCGAGACCTTATTGAGATGCTTGTGCGAGCGCGCGCTGCAGCAGCCTTCTGAGCCCTTTGCTCCACGGCCTTGTATACGCGCTGACTGCCGAGCGAAAGAAGGGGCGCGCCGAGAGCGAATGCATTTTATTGCTGTGGCCCCTAGCAAGCGCATATCACACTAGCAAGCATCGGATATAGCATTCATTCAATGAGAGTACAGATGCGTCATCCCATCCAGTGGTCTCTTGTCACACTAAAGCAATCGTATTCTACACATCAAATGAGGCGAGCGCAACAGCGCCTTCTAGTGAGCGCTCTGAATACTAAGGGTGGCTACGATGCGCGACGAGAGGCTGTCTTACACCACGAGAAGCTTCGTCCTAAAAGAAAAAGAAGCTCCATATAGTGTTATCAAATGAAGAATAAAAAACACAAATATTACAATGACACAGAGAGCGCATGGCTATAATGGAAGATTGCTTTGCGCTTCTTTTGCCAGATAACGGGTGAATGCGTCACGGAATGTATCAGCGTTTTTCAGGTGGGCGATGCTATCTGGCAAGGAGTTCCAACATCGGAGAGCACGCGGTAGCGCTGAGCTCTCAAATGCACGTGTTGATCCGTAAATTTGCGAAAAATTGAAATGGTTTTCAAGCCTGTGTAAAGTAGAGTAGGGCTATGTCAGGCATGGTAATGTTCGAGATGAATGAATTAATTCATGAAACAGTGTCAGCAAGGCCACGTCACGTCGAGTACTCAGAGGTTGCAATAAAATGTAAAGTTTGTTTTGGGTGACACTAGAGTCATATTTACAATTGTTAGAAATGAAGCGGCTTGCCCTGTTATGACCTCGTTGTAATATGTTGAGAAGGTATTTCTGATGAGGGGACAAAATACGAGAGGCCTACTCGAGTTGAGGGCGAACAAGAGTTAGGTATGCTAGCTTATGAACATTCAGAGGAGCACTTCTTAGATTTTGACACAGGTCTCCCAAGAATTGGGAAGCTTTGGCTAAAATGGAGGTGATGTGGTCTGACGAAGAAAGATTTGAAGTGAATGTAATTTGCAGATAATTATATTGTGTAGCATCTGCAAGAGTGTCCTCATTGATATGGTTTAAATACAGTGAAGCTGTAGCTTTCCGAGTAAATGACATTACATTGCACTTTCACGTGTTTAATTCCAATAACAATTTACAGCACCACTTACTAATTTGTTTTAGGTCACGGCTATGAACCAGATGATCGCCTGTAGTTTCCATTGGGCAATAGACAATGCAATCCTCAGCGAATACTCATAATAGATGACTCGTTATGTGGGAAGTTGTTAATAAATATGAGAAGAAATTGTCGAGTTGTTTCAGAACAGCCGTTGCTAGGCGTTCAGCATCGCAATGTTCGCATGCAAATTGCATGTTGCTTTTTGCGAAGACTTGATTGGCTCGAGTAACGTCATAGAAAGTACGTTATAATTACTTCTAATAAAAAAATTTCTCTTCCAGCCAGTCACCGCCTATTGCGAAGTGAAGTAGCACGCAAGGACGTGCATTCCATGAAGTTATAGCTCTTTGTTGGCTCTTTGGCAATTATGGCAACCATTTTGACGTCGTGGTTGAGAATGGTAGGAGGAGGAGGGGGAGGAAGAAAGTTTAAGTGGAAAGACAGGGAGGTTAGCCAGTTCTTAGACCGGCTGGCTACCCTGTACTGGGGAAAGGGGTGTGGAAAATAAAAGATGTTAGAAAGAAATGTTGCGAAGAGAGAGAGAGAGAGAGAGAGAGAGAGAGAGAAATTACAAAAAAAACTGCAGCAGAGGAAAGCCAACATCAAAGAGTATAAGACACTTTAGTCTGTCTCTGAGGCCAGTTGTCCGCAATAAGCGCAGCAATGCCTTCAAAGCCTTCCGGGCTGAGGATGGGCTCGGCCAACGGCCCAGAATCTTATCTTCCGACAAAGGTCGATCATCCAGTTTATCCAGAGCTGCACTCAGTTCTTGTCTGCGCGTTGAAATAGGTGCACTCACACAGAAGGTGCGCGATGGTTTCTTCGCAGCTGCAATAAGTGCATGTAGAAGAGCTGGCCATTTCAGTGAGATAAGAGTATGCGTTTGTGAAGGCCACTCCAAGCCACAGGCGGCAAAGAAGAGTGTCCTCAGCTCGAGATATCTTTGAGGGAAGACGAAGCTGCAGATCGGGATCCAAGTTATGCAGGTGCGCGTTTGTGAAGTCTGTTGAGTTCCACTGTACCAGTGTGAGGTCACGTGCAAGCGAACGAAGTTTTGTAGCTGCGTCGGTTCTTGAGAACGGCATGGCTGTGCATTGGGTACTGTCGTGTGCAGATCTAGCGGCCTATTCTTCGCCGTCATTGCTATATATACCGCAATTACCAGGTATCCACTGATATACTATGCTGTGCTGTTTCTAGATTGCTTGGTGATGAAGAAGCCTTGTTTCAGCTACTAACTGTTCTTTAAGTCCATGGCGAAAGGGTGACATAAGACATTGAAGAGCTGCCCTCGATTCCGAGAAGATAGACCAAGTTCCCGAAGGTTCTTCAACTATAAACTCCAGAGCTGCACGTATGGCGGCGAACGGTAACGTGCGAAAAGGCTTGCGGCATTAATAGTGCCGTGAAAAAAAACACAAAATAGTTTAATTGTGCAATATAGCAGAATAACTAGGCATACTCTTCTAGCGCTAACCTTAAACGTCTAGTCCGTGTGACAGTCTCTTTGGTTATTTTGAAGTCTATACAGACAAATATCAATTAACCGTTAAAAATATTGTCAGAATATATCTACTCCACAAGAATAAATAATGCTATAAAATGTACATTCCTTATTCATTAGACATAAGCCTATAACTAATTTCAATTAAGATAGAATAACTGTACTAAAAGCTGATTTACGTACTAATGCTTCTTATGCATAGAGAGGCAATAAGAGACTAATACCATTCTCAATATTTTAACGCTTGAAGTGCGATTATAAGTTAAAACTAAACTGAACTTCCTGGTAATATGGAACCATAGCAGCAGGATGTCTACGACGAGCAAAGCCTAGTTTGAGAGGTAGGCTAATTAACAGGTAAGCAGAAAGCCTACCTGTTAAGCCTAGTTTAACAAGTAGCGGATCTCTGCCCACAGTAAACACCTATAATAAACTTTGGTGTTTACTGCATGCCCGCTAAAGAAAAGCGTGATTGCATTTATTTAAATGGTCCTATATTTTCTATTCGACGAGCAAAGCCTAGTTCGACACGTAGGCTGATTAACAGGTAGGCAGAAAGTCTACCTGTTAAGCCTAGTTTAACAAGTAGCGGATCTCTGCCCACAGTAAACACCTATAATAAACTTTGGTGTTTACTGCATGCCCGCTAAAGAAAAGCGTGATTGCATTTATTTAAATGGTCCTATATTTTCTATTCGACGAGCAAAGCCTAGTTCGACACGTAGGCTGATTAACAGGTAGGCAGAAAGTCTACCTGTTAAGCCTAGTTTAACAGGTAGCGGATATCTGCCCACAGTAAACACCAAAATTAAATTTTGGTGTTGGCTGCATGCCCCCTAAAGTAGAGCGTGATTGGTTGTATTTGAATGGTCCTATACTTCCTGAAAAGAAATCAAGTTTGCTGTTGAGGGTTAACCTTTAACATCACCATTAGATCCCTCAACAGAAATCTCGCTTGACCAGCGGTGAAGAGCACGCGGAGATGTCCACTACATTCCTATGCGGACTGTACATAATGCATTCGAGTTTCGTACAGCAGAGCATATCACTTCGTACAGTCCTTATCGTTTCACCTTGATAGTATGTTCCCTTGAGCCTATCCGCTCGTATTCCACACACACAACCACGGTTTTCTTATTGTGCGGAGATCAACCGAGCCTGTCGGATGAACGAAGACGGAATTTCCGCTACCACAAACCCTTCGCCAAATACGGGAAAATGGAGGCCATCCCAGAAGTGAAAAACGATTGTTGGCTACAGCTGCTGACGGAAGAATCGAGTTACATAGCTATTAAAATAGACTGCGGCATGAGCGCTGGATCCGAAAGCAGGGTGAAACAACTACATTGCACGGCGACTACCGGGCAGCTGCATATCCTCTTTATATTCGAGTGCGATCGCTTTTGGCGCTAGAAAAAAAACAACCTTCAACCTCTTGTCCGAATAACGCGTTTGATGCTGTACCACTGAGCTATCACGGCGGCTGTTCAACCGCTTGTCGTAGACAGGTATGACGCATTAGGAACTCTCCTACCTACCCTGCTTAAAAATAATATGAAGCCAATAGTGTTAGACACGTCAAGTGAACGAGGCTCGAGTGAATTACGCAAAACTCAGAGAGCCACGGCACACAACACATCGCGAAAGTTTTGCAGCAAGGTCGAAACAGGAAACGCGATAGGAATGAATTGGGATATTATGTGAAGAACACACATTTAGCATTCAGCACAGTGCTCTTGCTTTTAGCCTCTCTGTTACTTTTTCTGATAGCTCTAAGATAAAAAATAGCAATGCAGATATATATGTGAGACATTGAAATTACTCTTATTATTTTGTTTTGAACAGAGAAGTTTTTAAGTCGAGACTTTCTCGTCTATTGGTGTATGACTACTCGCGAGGTCTTCCGGTGTGTTGAAAGTGGAATTAGGCAGGAGAGGAATAGCTGCATCACACCAAGATGTGTGAGAGCCAGGCTTAGTGAAAATAGTGAACCAATGACAGGCGCACAAATACAGGTGAAAGTGAGCCCGATGAAAGGCGGCATCAGCCTCGCTCCTTCGGCAGTGTTTGCGAATGCAGTTGGCCACACTTTTTTTTCCTCTGCCTACTTTTCGTTTAATTCCGCTTGCGATTCCAGACCTTAGTGGAAGCTCAGTCCAACCGAAAACTTCTCTGGTGTATTCCATGAACTTATGCGATTGCTTGTTGGCATGTAATGAATATCACACTATTGCCCTGATAGCACTTTCTTCCTTCCATTCGAATACTTTCATTCCAGCGTAGGGTAGCAAAGCCGTGGCGGGTACGCTTGGCCCGTTTTCTTTCTTTGTTTTCTTCCTTCCTTCCTTCCTTCCTTCCTTCCTTCCTTCCTTCCTTCCTTCCTTCCTTCCTTCCTTCCTTCCTTCCTTCCTTCTTTCTTTCTTTCTTTCTTTCTTTTTCTTTCTTTCTTTCTTTCTTTCCTTCTTTCTTTCCTTCTTTCTTTCCTTCTTTCTTTCCTTCGTTATTCCTTTCTTTCTTTCTTTAGCTGAGCCCTCAGAACCCCCGCGCTTTAGATGAAAGTGACTGCCTCAAAAGTATTATTAAATTGACGTGCCGCGATCATCTGTTTGCTGAAGAGGGAAAGTAATTATGATATAACTCTAATCTACTGTAGTTCAGGGTTATAGTAAACGTTATTATGCAAGCCGCTCCCCAATAAGCTGGTGTGAGTCAAAAGCGGTGTCTTTACCGCGATGAATTATGGCCTGTCGGAGACGACTCTCTCAATTAACGAACTTCTAGAGATTGAGCCTTCTAGGCCTCGTCCTTCTCACACGCACCTTTCATCTTGACTCCTTCATTCGCATGTTGAAAGGTTTATTTTCTTCACGTATTCTCCAGATTGCATCAAGTAGCTCTAATTGGATGGGCCGACTTGTGGCGCATCATGTCACTGATCTTAAGTTGGTCTCGGCGATCTGCTGTCACTTTCAAGATTCCGTTAACTAATGCAGGTGACGTCGACCCTATCAAAAGACGGCTGTGTAAGCGAACACAAATATATCAAAGCTTAAACGTTACAGGCTCTTTTTACTTGTACTGGTATTCGAAACCACGGCTACTTCTTTTTTGATAATGCCTTTTTCTCGTGAAGTATGTTCTTCTACTTTCATTTTGTTTTGAATGTTCATATCAAGGTTCTCAATATTTCTTGTTATGCCTGTAGAGCGTGCTTTGCTGTACGAATTACTTTATAGAGGCGAAGCCAACTTTAAAGTCTTGTTCTGAGCACAATCGCAGCAAACTACAAACTATCGTAGCCCGAACATTCTTCTTTAGTGGCATGCGAAGTTGGTCGCTTGAATCAAGGCTCTACGTTGGGCTTGCATGCTTCTACAAGCGTCATTGATCATGGCACAAGCATGCTTTTGCCTTATTAGTTTTGTGAGCGCTAGCGAATTGTGAATTTCACTGTTCCGAGCCACATGCCAGGATTGAATACAGGTGTGAGCATCTTCACGGCACATTCATATGATAGATAGTGCGCATTGTTTGGTTGTCAGGCGGCTTTATCTAGCAGCGCTACCATAAAGCATCTGCCCTCACATCGAGATCTATCTTGTAATATATGCGTCCACAGTTGCTTGTTACGCTCTTACTGCTTGATTTGCTTTCTGAAACTTCTCTTTTTGTATCCAAGCGTGTCCTTGTGCAGAGAGCCTCCCCTACCCCTTTCTCCTATAGCACACCAATCAAACCCTGTGGCACCCGCTCACTTCATCTCATTCTTTCTCTGGTGATGTTACAAACACTGTCTATTACCAGTTGTACTATGGTCGCTGAGCCTAACTTCACCGACATGTTCGAAACAATTGCGTTGTTGTCGCTAGTTTTTCGTTTCCCACGAGCTTTGCCCTCTTTTGTTTAGTCAATCCCTACGTGCTAAACACACTGTTGTGCATTCTCAACATTGATTTTTGTTTATGTTTTCTTCCTAATGAATTCCTGTTCTTTCCAGATAAAGACCAAACGTTTTGTGTTCATCCCACTGCACATTTTCCTACTTAGCGTGCATTTAGAGGGAACCTATTTATCAACACGTTTTCCGGGTGGCAATCTGCACGCACCATAACATAAAAAAAGAGAATATGACAGTAATCCATAAAGATGTTAGGTGGCATGGGAGCAAACTTCTTCTGGCGGTAACATAGGCTAGGTTGGTGGTGATGTATGCGACAATTCACAATCACGGAGCAACAATTTACGAAAGCTCTCGGCATGTGTTGGCAGCGTCTGCATTGTTCAGAAAGGAAACAATGCGGCCACTCAAATGCGTATTTTTTCTTTGTCTTTAACGTTTCTTCTTCGTGCCAAAAATATTTATCATTGTGCGACAGTTAGTAGGGCTGCATGAACGCAATTTAACAAAGAAATTAGTACGGGCAAAACTAGTTCAGTACTCACAAATAAAAAAAATGATTCTTCGCCGGTTGCTGTTAAATGACGCGTGTTAAACTGCCGGCTCATTGAGTAGGACTTGGCCTCACGATAATGCTTCTGAGCACATTGAAGCCGTAGAATGGTGGAAGCGATATGAGAATGACAGAAAATACTTCTGGCTCTTCATAAGCACCTGTGCGCCTCATACGCAGCAAATTAAATAACAATAACGCGAAGTTTTTTTATGCTTTACGTATAGGTGTTGTAATGTAATCAGTAAGAAAATACAAAAAATCTTGGTTACAGGAGTTGTCATGCTTTTTTTTCACCAGTCTGACTTCATCGCTGCATAGTGCCAAAATACTGTTTCTAACAGCACGTGAAATATTTTTTGTCTTCTAATCGTATGAGTAGTGAATTCTGACTACGTTCATTCTTTCTCTATTTCTTTTTCACACCGTCGAAAGCGAAAGCTACACGTACATTTCAGAGGACTATTTAAGCATTCAGAGCAATCATTATTATTGGAGCTTCTAGGCTGCTTTTTTGGCAAGGTACTCGTGCGCAATTACATAATTGCACAAGATGTGTAGAACGTGCGTAGCACAGTGCAAGATCTCGCACCCACTGTCAGCGTTGCCACTATTTATGAATTACGTAACGTTGGAACCATCGATTGATATGTGGCGTTTAACGTCACAAAACCTCGATAATTATATGAGAGACGCCGTGGTGGAGGGTTCTGGGGTTCTTTAACGTGCACTCAAATCTGAACATACGGGCCTACAGCATTTTCGTCTGTATTTAAAATGCAGCCGCCGCAGCCAGCATTTAAACCCGCGACCTGTGCGAGTCAGCAGCCGATTACCTTAGCCATTGTTCCACCGGGGCAGAGCAACGTTAGGCACTATAAAGCTGTTCAAGCCTTTTTAGAGATATGTCGTACATAATCAGTGGGTTCGCATAGCTTTCTCTATGCCATGACTAAAATAGTTCATTCGATACTCTCCAATCGTCTACGTATTTTATGGTATTATATAACGGAAATCCTATCATGGTTTTTGATCGCAAAACCTTAACAGTTATCTGTTAAGAAGAAAAGTGCAAAAAAGGGACTTGAATATGTTTATCGGAATACTTTTATATCTGGGAACCCCCGTTCATTGAGTAATTCATTCTGCTAAATGTGTGCCTTTGTCTCCTCTGTACAACGAGTGAAGGCAGTACGCAAATGGTTAGATTTACTGGTTTAGCGTTTCCACGAAAGTTCTTAACAGTCATTAGGAGGACAGCCTCGTGAAGAATATAATAGGAGAAGGAAACTGAGCTTTTGTTTTTTTATTGTGTAGAATATCCCGCACAACCTTTACGCTTCTGTTTCTGGTTTTTTCTTGTATGGGGTTAGACAGCTGCAAAAAGATGACAAAAAATGTTTCACAAGTGTATCAGAGTGAAGAATTTGAAGCCCACGCTGCGATCTCCTGGGTTTTGAAGAGCGGCTTAGAAACAATAGCGCCGCGGGTAGGAGAAAAAACTAGTGATGCATAAATAAACGCTGAAAGTTTTTCGACGTCCACAGAGGAAACAAATGATAATGCCAACAACAGTGCCATCGAATGGATGGCGATAATGCAACAATCCCGCAATAGGGGCCCCCAGCTGTGACAAACACATTGGCAGGCGTCGCTTGGCTACCATTCGAGCTAGTCAGTTGTTTTCATCACATAAAAAAAACCTGCAAGAAGTTGACAAATGCGATGCGGCGTCAGAAACAGAGGTCTTCTTTTGTGACGGTAATACTGTTTACGACTTCGCGAACATTACGGCGAGGAAAGAAGACTGCCACGAATAAAACAGATAAGTACGATGACTATGGCGGCCGTCGGGGTAAAGCATTTATGCTTCGTTCATTCTGGCACGCCCACAGTTATTAATTGTGCGCACGCATAACTGCGTGTCGTAATGAGTTTGGTCAATACGGCTTTATTGCGCACATCGAAACGAAGGTCATCATGAGGTATTATTGATTCATATTCTCGCGTTCTTTATTGGCTTGCCCTTATTGCACTGATAGTCGCCAATAGTGGAAATATATATCGTTTTAATAACTTCATATGTTGCTCTCCTATCTTTATACAAACATATGGCAAACATATAAAGATACATAAAATCTGTGAGGATTCCGTATTGAAATATATGTAATCACGGTAGTGACATGCGGAATGTTTTACTAAAATTGATCGGTAATAATGAGATTTAATCTCTAAGATCGGTCTTGGCTCCGACAGACAAAAAGAAATAAAAAAGAGAAAAGAAATGTATATAATGAGAAAGCTCTAAATATTGTTTGGAAAGTATTTACCAAAATTCACTTCCAACAAAATTTTCGTTGCATACACGAATCAACTTCAAAGCATCATGAGCTACATAATGTAGACGTCACGCTCTATGCGTTGCATAAATATATTAAAAATACTTGACACCCTATTGAGTCGCTTGCGTTACCCTCTTGCGACAAATTTGCATGTGAAAGTAACTTCAGGAATTTTATCGCAAAAAGTCTGAAACAAACCACGCTGCTGTCGAGTTTGTATGAATGCAAAGACGAAAGCTGCGAAGACTTCCGCATGCTTTGAGGTCTAATCAAATTTCTTCTTTGAAAAGGCGATGTACTATAGGTACCCGTGTCGAAACATTCTGGATGGCTTCTGACTTAATTTGCGGAAGTGTTTTGTTTGCTAAGGGGCTTCGGACTCCACTTGTAAACAAAAAGGATATTTTCTTCATTACTTATGCATGTGGTGTGCGTTGTATCTCCGAAAGTTTTGCATAGCGTCTTCAGCATCACCATTCTGGCTACATCTTTAAACTCGTTAGCATTTTGAAACTTAGTTGTCCCTTCGAACTCCCTACGCGGAAAAAAAGAAACGGAGACAAATTATTTTTGGTTTATTGAGCCTTCGGTTTAGACAAAAACAAGCATTCCCTTTGAATCTATTAATTACACCAAACATTACCTGCACGTATTTTGAATATTGAGTAGCTGCAATGCATATTAGATAAATGTGATGTTTATTTTCTTGTCCTCACCACGTAAGTGGTCAAGATGTTTTCTTTAAATTTACGTCTCTATACTATTCCAGAGGCAGGAAAACTGACAAGCAAGAGTCCAGTAGGCATCTATAAACAAACATATGAAATCGCCTCTCGTTATGTCCTTAATAGGGCTGGGGATCAGATGCCGAGTTCATAAGACGCAATATTCTTTCTTAACAATGAGAAGTCTTGGCATGCCAGTGTGATTTGTATAGTTTTTTATGTGCCATTTTTTATTTTTTCGTTACCAGGATGAGCCATATTCGCTATGATGTAGCGCACATGTGTGTACTGGAAGTGCACAATTCATTGCGCTATCTATGTAGAGGTGGTGGCGTGCTGCGCAAGCACGAAGGAGAGAAGCTGTAAGGCAGACAGGAAAAGGTGCAGAACCAACCAACGTGCACAAAGGTCAATATATTTGTGTATGTGAATGCACCATCGATCATCTCATGTGTCACTGTGCCCGCTGTGACAAATAGGCCCAGTCTATCTGTGCCTCTCTTGGACTTCGTGATCTGTCTCTCACACAAGAAATGGTATTGGAATTCCATACTGACAGCTCATGCTCCACGAAAGCAACAAAAATCATTCTACTATACGAGACTTAGAGCGAGTGTGTGAGGGAACGAAGTGCAGAAAGGTTAACTCTAACTTAAACTTTGTTACTGTATGCTATAGTAAGAGGGAGAAATATTCGAAAAAATGTATAGAAAAACTGGTAAAAGAATGAACACAAGAAAAAAAGGAAAGTGAGAAATGAGAGAAATGCTATTTAAAAGACCCATAAAAAAGTAAAGAAAACCTCAATAGTATTGACGGCTGTTCATTTTCGCAATACAAGACAGCCTGCTCTCACAGTCTTAGAAAGCGCCTGTACACATGCATCATACACCATTTTAGTATTTGACTAGCATTATGTCGAAATATTCCAAGTTGCGGTTACCGTTTCCTGCTTACATATACTCTGCTAAATGTAAGAGTCGGTCAGATTTTTGTAGCAATAAAATGCAAACTGATATAACGACAGAGTTAATGAATTGTGACATCAGTGGCGTACGCCCGACTGCTCTTCACATGTAGCTCGAAATAAAGTTATGAGAGTATTTTTAATTGCGCTGCTTCACACCATTATTTGGACAAAGTAGACAATGGCAAAACTAAAATGACCAAAGCGATAGTTGTTATAATAGCTGTATGTATAGCACTATTGCTTCAATGTTCAGGTGAATATATTTTACGTCTCGTTTTTCTCTTCACTTGTCCGTTTCAGCTTGGTTCTAAAAACAGTACAAAATACAATCTTCCTGTCATCAATTGCTATAAACACAAATTTTGTTTATGTAACACCTACAAGGTTCCGTCATACCACCTTTTTTAGAAAATTAAAATTGATCAAGCTAAAACGTGAATCATCAGGTTATTCCGCAGTTCTTTTATTCGTCTCCCTAGCAACAATCAAAGACCATGAGCTGTTGGGACCATGAGCTATGGCTTTGATGCCGTAGCCGCTGTCGTCGAGCAGTTCTATATTTGGAACATGACGACAAAACCCTGTCCGGACAGAAATACGGAAGCTACACCACCTGTCATTCTGATTAATCACGTTATGCAACAAGAGTGCGGGAAAAGATGTTGTGGTTGAACTTCCACGTTTCCTCCATCTGGCAGACCCATTATTTGGCGTCTTGAATTCAGGAACAACAATGTCCCCTCTTCTTTTCGATACGTCTCAGAAATGGTAACGCTCGTGAACGACAACAGGGACAGGAAAAATATACACAGCAAATAATGTATTCCATGGGTTTTTCATCAGACCTTCAATATTTTACGTTTGTTTATGGTGGCTATTGGTTTTAAAGTTTCAAAGCTAGAAAAACTTGCAGCATATATTTAATGTTTTGGTGCATGCATGCACTCGCGAGCCCACGTTTGCGTGTGTGTGCGTGTGTGTGTGTGTGTTTTTTTTGCTGTAACTTTTTTTATATTTCGGAGAGCAGGCAGTCGGGCCAAGATAAGCATAGAGGACATCGCTTGTTTTCTTTTCACCATAGTGCAGTGATCATGGCGTAGATTGAAAATAATGAAAGTGGATGGCAATTGTCCTTTCTTCGACGTGATCCGCACCCGCACCTTTTGCATTAGGGAAAAGGGTAATTCTTTCATCACTTAAATTCATATTGATTATATTCATGACTACAGCATTATCGTTACACAATAACAGTATTATTTCACCTCGGCCTTCTTTGGACTATTTTTGGGGTCGATTCATTCGGTTCTGTATAAAACATATCAAGCCTCTCAAAAACATTTCCATTTCGCTTTTTTCTCGACTCGTTTTTTTTATTATACAAGCAACAACAGTGCGTTGACACTAAAACAAAGTCAAATTCGCACCCATTTCGTGCGTAGGATTTCGCTCGAATTCAGGTACTTGGAATGATTGAGGTATAGTTTCAATTCTTACGTCGGTAACAGACTTATAAGAAGTTACTGACAATTGACAATTCATTTGATATACAAACCCATAAAAGAGTATACCCATTTGCTGGCAATATACTTCTGTGCCTAATTTTAAGAAAGTACGCATTTAAGGCTGGGTCCTGGATATCTAAAATGTGACTCCTAGTAAAGGATACAGACGGACGACTGAAATCTCCCGACGTCCGAGGAGATGAAGCTATTGCTTTTTTTCTTTCTATAGCAGCCCAGCTTCGAAACACCCTTTTTTTAAGCTCTACAAAACATTTCTATGTTTTCTTTGTTATATTACAATTGTTTTCTAAAATTTCTTCTCTTATTCACTCTCTTCCATCGTGTCTCACTTTTCTAGTGGAAAAGAGCCTGGTGATCAATTCTTTTCTATCGTACATCGATCAGTACTTCACACTCAATTTCGCGCTACTGGTGCGACCAGTCCGTATTTATAGCCTGTTTTCTTTAAGTAGGATGAAATTCGTTGGTTGGTGGATGCCCTGAAAAGTTCCACAGTTAAATTAGTTTCAGTCATTGTTTCTACTTTAGACGCCCTACATATGTGTCATGTGACTGCTCTACACACACTCATGATTCGAGTTGAATTGGTGTTTTGTCGTCACCTTAAATGAGCCTCACTTAAATAAGCTCACAAGGTTTCTGTTGTGTGTGAAAGTGTACGTTGGTCTCTATAAGCAAGCTCAAAAACACCAATAACTTCATAGCTTGCTATGTTGGTATAAAAAAAGAAGTCAGAAACAGGCATTCATTCATGTTGCCTCCGTAGATGTACACTGCATGAAAAACTTGGAGGAAGGTTAAACTTATTAATTAGAGTATCAGTTACTTCACGCGATAGCGTACTCTGAACGAATTTGCATCGCCTATACAATTGGTGATGCTCCTTCCAGACTTTCGCACTTTGTGTCGTATTAAAGTTAATTTATGCACTAAGCTTCAAATTAAAAAGAAATGCCAGCCACACTTCCTGGAATCCTAATTTGCTGCAAGTTGTGCACACTTTTTGCTAATTTCAGGATCGTTCGAATTTAAACAAATCCTTGCTTATTAGTCAGCGTACCGATTGAAATGGTTAACATATAATTCGTGTTCACCTGGTTTTTCTTTTAAAAAAATTATCTGTGGATCATTACGGATGAATAATTGCCCTGTCACTAGATTTCGAGCAGTGCCGGTAGATGCCTATTGTGCAAACATATGAAACGAGCAAGGTGCTTGCAGCGTGCCCTTGTAGAGAATCTTTGAGATTCTCCATTAGATTGTAGAGAATCTCTCAGATATCTCTAATACGGTCTTTTAGGGACGTTTCGAAACTGACTAAGAGCCTACTGAGCACTTGGCGATACTTCATTACATTCGCAGTAATAATGTGCAAGCGTTCTTTGTTTCAAAATGAAGTAACACGTTCTCAAATTGAGGAAAGACAATTTTTTTAAACACTGAGAGACTGACTGCGGACGAGTGCTGTAGGCTTGTTCAATTGCTGCAAGCTAACGCGACCATATTTTCACAAGTGGAATTTCATGTCGTATAGAGCTCAGGTAATCTTTGAGCCTTGACATTGTTCAACAGGGCACATGAGAGAGAAAAAAGCAACCACGGATGGATGTCAGTCCGTATATCTGCCCGTGCGTCCAGATGGACGGACGGAGGGAGGAACAGACGCATTGGCGGACTGATGGACGCATGGACGAAGGCACGGTTGGAAGAAAGAACGAACGGACGGACAGACGGTCGGACGGGTGCACGAATGGACTCAAGGACGGAAGCACGGATGGATGGACGCATGGATGAACGGAAGCATGGACGAATAGACCGACGTACGCACGGAGGAACAGATGAAGAGAAGCACGGACAGACGGATGGACGGATGCACAGACCAACATGGGCGGACGGACCAACAGACGGACAGATGGACGGGCAAGTGAACGGACGCACGGACGGTTGGACACATGGATGGACGGATGGATGCTTCGCCCCACTCATCATCATTCACTCTGTGGATATACTGTGAAAACCACTAACGTCATTTAGTTGTATTATTCCCAAGGACATATACACACAAAGCCATCTAATGAGCAAGTCATAAAGAGGCGGCTACCTGCTACATAGCAGGTACATAGGAGGAGAAAACTACCCATGGCCTAAGGAGCTTTGCCGCTAAAATTATTGGGTAGTAGATTGGTTATGCAGTCTTCATCCCATCAAAACAGTTTTGACTGATTAGTTTATGTATAATGCCTATTCGAAGCGCTTTCAATCGGACACACTGAAAACGGAGTAATATACTGATATCTCATTGCTACTATAGTGGGACGCAAAATGGTAATCACATGGTTACGTTTCAGCTACTGAATACGTCGTCATAAAAGACAAATACGTCTATGGATGCATGGGCATAGACGGACTACTTGGATCAACCGTAGTGTCCACTCGTACGTCAAAGGCACGACTGCAATTAAAACCGACTTCAGGCGGCCCTAGGTGCTATGTATATTCGTGGTATCTACGTCATGACACTGCTTGGTGTGCTACCGGTACCAATTTTATTTCGTCACAACACAGGTCCTCAGTGGATAAGCTGTGCTCATTTTCTAGGGTATACAACCATACGTGTAAGCCACATGGCGCTGATGGAGGCCTCCAATCGTTCTCAGTTCTTGAGAATTGAGTGAATAAGATGTACGAGGTGAACGCCTCCACAGATGATTGCGGTAACCTGAAGGACAAGAAAAAAAAGTCAAATTAAGTTAGCCGCAAAAAACTTGAAGCACAAACATGCTTTGTGAACCGGAATACTTGCTGGCGAATGAGTCTTTTCACGTATACAGACGGATGGTTGCCGCCACCTTGGTATTTTATAATGAATGTTTTCTTGGTTTTAATTGTAGTGCGAAGTGCACCGATCAGGTAATGAAACGTGGAATGCACCAATTCCACCGATTTCATGCATATACGTTTCCCGCATACATAAAGCGATGTTTGTTTAGCTGTTAAAAATACAAAACGTCCAAGCTGTATTGAACACGGCGGCACAAATACCCAAACGTAGAATACTAGGCAACAGATATTTTTTTATATATGACAACTTGTGAGCTTCATTTCTGTCAACGTTGCACTTTATACGAAACAATGGTTAGGAGTTATGTTACAAATAGGTGAACCAGTACGTCGCAGAGAAAAGAACATTTGAAATTGAATTCACAACTCTATCACGCCTGAACGACGATTTGTGTTGATAAACCACGAAGAGCAGATATTCACAGAATGTATTCGACCACGCGGGCTCGCAAAAAAGAAGCATATGTACAGAGAAGCTTTATCATTTCACAAACATCGAAATATACCGCTTTGGCTGGGCATTCAACCCGCTGTTTTCATGCTTAGCCGCGGAACACCGTAAGCGGTAAGCCTAGATGAGGGGCAAAATTTTCGTATGAAATTTATCGAGACATAGAACCACTCACTTTCGACAAGTATTTGAGTATAATTTGGGGACATGCGCACATAACGCAATTTTTCATCGCCGATAGCGCTGGCCTGCCTTAACTGAATAGAAAATAGCCAACGAAAAGCATATATGACGAAAAAATTTATGAAAAACGACTCCCTGCTCTATATATCAAAAACGTATTTGAACATTTTGTTAAGGTTACACAGTTGTATTACTAAATACGTGACTTTCCAGAGTGTTAAATATTTATCGTGGGTCACCATGTACGATTCGATGTTCGATTGACCAGGGAAGCCACTTGCTTTGCAGTGCTCTATCGCACTTTCAGCAAAATGTTCCATTAGGCCTCTGCTGTATTGAACATGAAGCCATTTTTTATAACTACCTTTTTAACAGATTTGATTTTTTAGCTCATTTCATATTTTGTTTGATAAGACACTATTGCAGCCACACAGAGATGGCGCCATGTGCAGATGTCCTGAAGTCTTGGGAATTCAACCCTAGAAAGTTTAGCGCCTGTACTATTCATTCGGAAAGTCAATTAACTCAGGCGTACGTTGTCCTTACTATTATTAGAAAGAAAGTATGTACAAACAAGATGAAGAGTATAATAACCATTGCAGTCTGTATACCTTAGCGATCTGCACCGTCTAGTGGCGAGCGGTCTCTGACGTCATTTCATTGACAAATTCTGTCAGAGTAAGACTTTCGACAGCACTACTTTCTCCCATTTCTGTGGCTCATAAACTTTTGCCTAATGGTGTGCACTTGAGTTTTCAAATTCTAGTGAAACCTTGTACAACTTACGCCATCAATGAGAGATGAGTTCCCGACGCTGCATATTCCACCAATAATGTAACACGCTGCTGCGACGAATTGAAAGAAGTTGTACTGGAAAGAAATAAAGTTAGTTTCTGCGAGCTATAAGCATGCGAATAAGTAATAATCATTGTTGGACAACACAAAAATATAGTATGGACTAGGTATACACTGCAATTTAGGCAGCAACTCTTCGTACTTGAAGGAAATGCAATACGCCACATAAAGCAATGAAAATTGAAAGCGCATGCATACACACTTTTTATACGAGCGTAAATAAAAACAAAGTAATGACTCGCGAAAATTATATATTGAATGAAACCGCATCTTGGCGAAGGAAACGTACACGCATAAACTCAAATATGTTTACACCGTTTCACAGCCCTCGCGGACTGACAAAAGGAGCCAAATAAAGAAGTCAGGCATGTATCAAATATACTAATCATAGATCCCGCTCAGCACGCAAAAAAATAACTACCTCAGTAGTTCTTTCAGCAAATTTATTTTAGTATTCATGATGCCTTGCACTAATAATAATAATAATAATAATAATAATAATAATAATAATAATAATAATAATAATAATAATAATAATAATAATAATAATAATAATAATAATAATAATAATAATAATAATAATAATAATGATAAAGGCTGGGCTGGCACACAGCACGCAATGCAAAGCAAAAGAAAGACCTGCCTTCATAGAAACCTCTGTAAACTTTCTTCGGGTGCCTACTACAGCCACAGTTGTGACGCACCCATGGACTGTGCCATAATTAATCCTTTTGATATATGTCACAAATCAACTGCTACGCTGTTTTGAGGAAACACGATCACTAATATAGACTCTGATTTTGTTGTTGCCTGGGCTGATGATGATGAGCATGTTGTAATATAATAGCAGAGCTGTTGTTTAAATCAGAATGAAGCACTAAACCCCCTACTACTTACGCGACTAATGGTGGGACGCATGTTGCGACTCCGCGCTTTTGTCACACCATTCAAGTTAAAACTGTTAAGGCAATTTGTCGATACACGTAGCCATAATACAACTCCGAAAATATTTTTAACAATGACCTTTCTCTAAATTACCCAGAACTGTGAGTGAAGTTCACTTTCGAAAATTTTACTTACACTGCGGGGCGCAACTGCATTAGCTTTTACCGCAATCATAGAAGACCAAGAATCTTGATATTATGAGCTTTCAACTGGTATGAACTTTAGAGAATCTAAAGGAAGATGCTTACAGTACACCTTGGAAAACGACACTGAGTCACTGTAGTCGACATGATTTAATATACAGAAAGGTTCTGAACAAGACAATATTGAGTTAGCCTAAAATTTGCGTACACTGTCTTTCTTAATGAAAGGGAACACGCGAGCACGAGGACTGCGCTATGCAGCGGCTGCATGCAGCACCATCAGCTTTTGGGCCTTTTCTACTTGGTTAGTTCCTTTAATGAATATGCACGAGAAGGCGTACTTACGTAAAACAACCGGGGGAGCATGAGGGCCGTCGTGACGCTCATTGTCGACGACACGAGGAAGAAAACTCCGTTTATCGTGAAAACGCACGCGACGGTGTGTAAGAACTGCTCGCTCGGCATCGTTGCGCCCAGGAAGTGGTACATTGCCCAGAGGATGGCGCCGATCACCTGCGCAAAATCGTGTAGGCCAATTGTCACCGAAGGCTTTGTCCAGACGCCCACTTACACGTGCTCAGCGTTTCCTAATAGCATTTCTGCCTGAAATTCGCATCGGCATCGAACGTACATCAACAGATACCAGTGTCTTCTCCTTTTTAGAACGCTTATTATTCTTGCCCATTGCTTAACTCAGCTTTTTTTTGTTAATTTTTGCAAGCCAATTTCTATCTAACTTTTACGCAAAGATAAATGGTATTTATTTTGCTTTTATTTTACTTATTTGATACTGCCAACCCCGTGCTTGGGGTCATTACAGGGAGGGTGTCACAAAGTACATAACGTTCACACAAAAAAGGAGAATTCAAAAGCACATATAAATACGAGATGAATAACCAACAATAAAAAATGAGAAACCAACAACAGTGACTACACACATAAAAATCAATGAATAAATGATGACAACAGAATTTAGCACGCATCACTACAAAGAAAACCGTCCAATGCATTTTCAAAATCCACTGATGTTGTTTGTTGCACAACCGCAATGGGTAAACTATTCCACATATCTATTGTGTCTGGAAAAAAGGAGTGGCGGAAAGCATTGGTGCGTGCGAAATAAGATTGAATTGCTGTACTATTATTAAGACGATCACATCGCCTTCCTGGGGGCTGAATATATAAATACTTATTTATCTTTGTTTGCCCGCTTATCATCTTAAAAAGAAATTTGAGGTGATGTTTTCGCCTGTGATATTCCAAAGACTCAAGCTCACAGGACTTTAACAAAGCAGTGACTGAGTGTGTGCGTAGGTATCTACCGCATATGAAACGGACTTCTAATTTTTGTATTCTTTCAATTTTTGTCCACAACACCTTCTGGAGAGGCGACCATACAATACTAGCGTACTCTAAGACAGGACGTATTAATGTTTTGTAAGCAGTTAGTTTTGCATCTGGTGGGGCATGTGCCAGTTTTTTTAAGAAATAAAGTTTTTTGTTTGCTTTAGAACAGATGTTATTGATATGCGAGTGCCATTTCAACGTGTGCATAATACTGACTCCTAGGTAATTGAAACAATCGGCATTATTTAAAGGGTGACTTCCGATGTGATACATGAATGACAATTCCCGCCCACTAGAGTGAATATGCGTATATGTCGTCTTGCTATAGTTTATTTCCATGTCCCATATTATACAGCACTGATCTAATGCCTGTAAGCACCTGTTCAGATTAATTTGGTCACCTTCGCAAGTAACTGGGGAACATGATCTGCAAAACCTGGCATTGCGGAGAAAGCCTTTGTAAATGTAAAATTGACAACCACGTATTTCTACGATTTTTTTCTTGCATAGATTTGTTTGTAGGAGTCACTTCTAGGATTTAGCTGTTGCATTGTACTACTAGCGGGTGGATGGGAATATTTCTTTTCCCATTTCTCTTGAAGTTTCAGTGTAACATTCCAATCTTAGGAATGATATGGAGTTGGGAACAGCAACGAAAATGTAAAAAATAGAGGCAATAGATTTATTTTATAAAAAGCCCGTAGGTATTTTCTTCGACATCGCTTACTGCGTGTTTCTGAAAAAAAATATAACGGTAGTATTTAGGTGTCTTTTCCGTTTAATTTCACTACATTCTACGCAGTCTTCTAACCATGGACTATCCATAGTACTTTTTCCTCTGTACTTTCATTTACTAATCTCGTGGGCTAGACATAACGCTCTCACGAGGCACTTCTTTCCAGTTAACATCATTGTGATCTGCTCTAATCAAACACTTCAGCCCTTAATACAACCACTGGCATGCTCTTGAATAGTTGTTTTTCTTTTAAGAAGCACTGACGCATTCGAATTACACAATGCTCTGAGACTTTTCTCCGTGCTGCATAGTTCCGGCTTTCTCAAATATTGTTTTATAATTTGGGTAGTACTGCGTATTTTTGAAAAAAAAAGCTATTTTACAATTTAAGATGTGCTAACGGGGCAGTAGTCCCCAATTATGTAGCCACAGTGGCGGCATTGATGCTGTTGCTCGATGTCACAGCTGCAGATGATGCGCCACGTGGCTAGTGTATATATTTAATTTCTCAGCGTGTTATTTTGTCGCTAGCATTTTACTTAACAGCAATATTTACTGATACAGGAATATTCTAGATGAAAAATTTTCGTGTGGTTACAGTGATCTGCGTCGAAGGGCGTGGACATATATTGCATGGCGCATCCGCTGGTCTCGAACACTCCTCTTTTTCGAAGTTATGGGGGCACCGAGAAGCGAACGGTTTAAGGCGATGAACAACACCTCAATCGGTGCACTTAAAACGCCGCGGGGGTTTAACGAAGATGATACATTAGGACCTCCTGTTACATGCGCACCACTTTGCCGAGGTTTTCAAAGTGGCTGTATGATTTTTTGGTGACACTTGATTGGACAACCGTCTGTAAAATTCGACCAAAAGTCTTAGGCCATCAAATCCAGCCCCCTCTTCTTTTTCTCTCAACCTCTCCTGCCTCTCTGCGTGTGCTATGAAAACCTCGTGAATATTGACCGCGAACTTACCACCTCGACGCCATTCAGCCAGCCATTGGTCGTCCTTGTGTACTCGCGAAAGTACAGCTGCACCATGACGATCGGCTCGACAGCTTTCTGTCACGCGCAGTGGCTGTGAAGCGCTTGCGTGTGCGGGACGCGTTTGCTGCGTTTACATATTTCATATTGAGATTGCGGAATGCCCACTTGAAAAGAAGGTAAATAACACCTAATGATGATTTCATGTGGTCACAATCATCAAAACAGTCATGACCATCTACATTTTCTGCTTAGTTTATCACCTGCTCTACAGGATAAAAATCTACCCCAAGGATGTCTGATTTAGCCTCTTTTGTGTTAGCTGGCTTAATCATACTCCTGCGAACATCAAGTTCGTTTCCGCTGCCCAACCCTCTGTCATTCGCAGCTACATTTCCGGTCTCTTGGTGTCCATACTGTCACTCACACTTACTATTTTTGTTGGGAGAACATGACCTGTCCAGGTTCCCTTTTTCTTTATAATGCCATCAGCTTCCTTTCTTTCGTTTCTTCTGTAATACGTTTCACGCTCTTTCTGTCCCTCAACGTAACCATGACGGTAAATTGCGTTCAAGTGCACGTTACATCACATTCTCACTAGCATGGGCAGGGAGGAACGAACAAGGAAGTGACTTGCACAGAATAAGCATGGTTTAAAATTGATAATACTGATTGTGATGGTGTTCTAAGGATGTTTGGCACCAATACATTCAAATATATTGACCAAGGAATGAGTGAAGACAATGATATCTTATAAATCAAACTCATATTAGGCAATGTGCCACCAACACAAATCATTTGTTGCTCTTGATGTGTATCATTTTCGGAATCTAAAGTAAACTATTTCGACAAAACAAATAAGAATCACAAAAGAGAACAAAACAAAACAAAAAACGAAGAAAAACTACACTGTGATGTAAAACATTGAGGTAAATCGTATCAGTGATTAATAGAAAAATGAAATCAATCTGATTTACATATAAATGCTTACCAAGCAATGCGTTTCTGCTTGCATGAGTTCACAGCAAAGGTACCCCACATGACAGCACTGAGGTTGAAGGAAATGGCATACCTAGCAGGTCAGTGATTTTTGGTGGTTTATGTTCTTAGGGTGTGGAAACGTTGGGCTATTCCGAGGAATGAGATGGACTGGTTCTTCTTTATTTCAAGACCGTAAAGAAGAAAGCTCTCAGACCAACAAATACATAATATAAAAGTAATTCAATTAAGCAATAATATCATTGCTACTCCTTTCATTCATAATCTTTCAATACACTATACACCTAAATAATTGCACGTTCTGCTAGTCAGAATGCGCGAATTAAAGTGGAAGCGCACTTTTAAAATACGACTGCAGCAATCAATGCGCAACTGGAAGGAAAGACAAAACCTAAGCCATGAGAGAAGTGTTTCCCAAACTGTGAGCGACTTGATTTAGTGTGAGCTGTTTCGTGATCAGGTTCCCAAACTAAACGTAGTTTTCGCAAATGATTCCAATTAAGTAAGCACAACTATATATCTCAAGGCATCTAGCTCAGGTAGTCATTAGATACGAAATAAATAATTAGTCATTGAGTATTCTTGTGAAAATATTTGTCCTTACAGAAGAAGTCTTAGAAACTCTTGCCTAGTTAGGCACAAAAATGAGCCCGAACTTTTTCGTCAATTTTGCGCACATCGATTGCTATAGAACATTTGTACTCACCTGGTTCAAGTGAACCAGACGGAGCTAAGTTTATGTCATTAAATATGCTTTGCTGTAATAGCAAAAATCAGGATGCCTACTCTTTGTCTTAGCTAAACTACCCCGTACTATTAACCTCAGTTGCGGTGTGAAGGGAACAATGAAGCAACCCGACACTTTCCGTGACATGTTCTATTTCTGTAGAAATTTTTTAGATTGTGCCACAATTTTTTTCTTTGATACAAAGACACCTTAGAATCAAAGGACGAACTTGCAATGACCCGAATTGAAAACATTCCAGAAGAAAACAGATGCAACTTTGTCCAGACAGTCGGCAGGCAGTCTTGCGATTACGAAAGTGTCTTAACACCACTAATAGTGACACGAGGCCACCACCAGTTCCAGCAGTATTGTTCTCGGGTTAGCAATACATGGTTGCACCATGCAAGGGCACTAGTGGTACGGCAACATTGATCACTTCACTGCGCAAAAAAAAATTGACTCGAGAGTCAGCTCCGATAGAATAGTGACCGATAAAGGGGGAAAACTCGCCATGCCATCTCCTGGAGAATTGGTCGACATCACAATCTAAAATAGGAAGTTACTTTTCAACCTCCCATTCAAAAGCCATGTGGTGGGTAAACACACAACACACTTAGCGGAAATCAGCAGTGCTTACTCACCTGCCTTTGCTTCAAGTGCCCCGACGACTGTGACGTGTGCTGGGTGATGCCGTTACATCGGGTATCGGACAGAAGTAAAATGACCGAAGGCTGCTCTTCTTATTCACCGTCTTGTGTGGCTCGCAGCCACTGGGTGGCGGCTGTCGTCTTCTTCTAACAATGAACAGTTGGCTTGGTTGCTTGCTTCTCTGTTCTGGCTCTTACCCACTGAGGGGGATTGGCCAGGAAGTCATGTCGTGTTCCCGCTTACATGGCTTGTGCTCACACTTTTGTTTCAGTCCTTGACTAATGGCTCAGACACATCCAAATATTTAAGACCCTCCTTGAAATAAACCAGGGTATGCATTGATCTGAAATTTCATTCTAGAAATGGCGTAATGAAGCGATTCATTTTTATCTCCATAAAAATCAATAAAACAATAAAGTGCGGACAATACGCATTGTCACGAAAAGCTTGTCAAAGTGGAGCACAAGCACAGCACTACTCGTTTCGCGTCGGCTGAGGCGCCTAGCTTTGATATGTGGGATTTTTTTCTCTGGATTACACTCTTAAAACGTCCCATGACTCACGTACGGGACACAATCAGGCGCAGCCAGGCTATGCAATTTACAGCAGAAGTTGCGCGCGATTTTTTCAGCGGGTTGGCTAAGCTTTTGCGCATGCGCGGCTTTTACAGGTGGTATGGTACCTGGTTCGTAGACGACGTGATGCTTATTTCCTATTTTTAGCATTTTTTCCTCCCTCACTACCTATTATCTCCTTTTTGATTTTCTATCGTCATTTCTACGTTCTTTTTATTTTCGCTTTTAGGGGCGGAACTTCTTATAGCGGCACCCATTCTTCCCCCGTAGTATGTAACAAGTATAACATTTTGACCTTCAAGGTGGTGCCGGTGAGAGACTTCTTTGTGCGTTGTTGAACAATAAAAAATAGTGCTCAATGTACATGTCAATGGTTGCTAATGGGGAATGAGAGACAGGAGCATTGGGCTTTTAGCTAACGCGCAGGCTGCGATCACCATTACCAGCCATTGGCATGTACATTGAGCACTATCTGACAAGAAAGGGTCGCTACGTTATACCCGCTGGGTGTAACCTCCTTAGCTTTAGAAAAGTTTAGCGAGCGTTGAGCCGCAGTGCCATGAATACAATGAACTTGTATATACCATGAATTAACTCGAGGTGGTTAAAAATGGGAAGTAGATACGAAGCGCAAGCCGTAAGAAAGTAGAAGCCGAATTCTCCGCCTCTCATTTCCCATTAGCAGCCATTGGCATGTACATTGAGCACTATCTGACTGAAAAATTTTGCTACGTCATACTCGCTGGGCGTAACCTCCTTGGTTTTCGAAAGGTTTAGCGAGGGTTCGGCCGCAGTGCCATGAATACAGTGAACTAGTATATACCAAGAACTCGAGGTGGTTAAAAGTGGGAAGTGGACCCGAAGCGCAAGCCGTAAGAGAGTGTGCGTGTGCTACCTCTCGTTTAGTCCTTGGAATGTCCGCTAGATGGCGGTGCTTCTATATGGGGAATATATGATGGAAAGATGCGAGATGGTGGTACTTGGAGTGTTGAATAGATGGACGAACGGACACATAGACAGATGCATGGATGGACGCATGAACGGACGCAGGGGCGGCTGCATGGACGAACGCAGGGACGGACGCACGAACAGACGCACGCACGGACGGGCTGATGGACGCATGGACGGTCACACTGACGGACACATGGACGGACGGAAGCAAGAACGAATGGACGGACGAATTCTTCGCCCCACTATCCATCATTCACTCCGTGGATATGCTGCCATTTTTTCCGCTCACTGCGGCGTTTTTGGTCTATCCACTCCTAATTTGCACCCTCCTCACCGATACACATTTACAACTGAACTTCATTTTTCTGTCCTGGCCTCTTGCAATACTCTACTGTACCGGACTATGCAATGCTCTGCTGGCGTTTCGAATACCACCATGTGAAAAGTTTTCCTCTTCCTTTATGATTATTTCCGCCTCTCAGTTTGTTTCTTTCTTTTTTCTTCCTTATCTTTTTGTCTACTCGTTTTCAGGGTTATTAGATGCCACTCTTATTACGGTGAGTCGGGGTATTAGCCTAGATTTTGTGGCAAATACTCGTTCATTCCAATTATATTTTTGGACGTATTATGCCGAGTTAGAACATCTTACGGCTAGAGCAACGTGCATCGGCAACGTACATTGACATACAGCAGCCTACATTGGCGACATGTCACTAAGAGTTCGCTTAAATCGTTCTTTCAAGCCATTGTTCTCTAGGTGATATGCGGCAAAAGTGCGCTGAATGATTCTGCATTCGGATAGGAGCGATCGCAACGCGTCAGGTAGAACCACACGATCCTGATCACCGAGCAGTTCACGAGGGGGCGCCATGGCAGCGGTCACCGGCGTCAAGCGATGGTAACCGGGAGCGTGAGTCGGGTGGAGTAGGTTCTGAATGTTGGTGCGCCTGCGTAAGGTGATGTGGACAAGTTTATGACGGTGCCGTTCACTATCTCTTGCTGCTTCGCATCCACACATGGTTGCCTTTAGCGGCAGATGGCATTTTTTTAATTTAAAAATTTTACGTAAAACAATTCAGCGTTTACTCTACGTATAATTCAAGGTGAAACCCACCATGATGGTTTAATGGTTATGGTGCTCGTGTGCTTACTTACAAGCTGCGCCATAGAATCCCAGCCGTAAGGCCCGCAATTTCAATGATGGCAAAAATGTTTCAGGCTTGTGTGTATGCTTAGGTTAACGTGCACGTTAAGAACCCAAGGTGGTCGAAATTTCCTGAGGCCTCCGGTACGCCGTATCTCAATCACATTGTGGTTGTGGGACGTCAAATGCCATCAATTATTATTACATTATTATTAATATTTATACGTAAAACAAGCATGATAACAGAAAAGCTAGAAAACTTGCACAAAATTAGTTTCACTGTTTCTGCTAATCTGTGTGCTTAATTCTTTGAAAAGGTTAATTAGTTTAGAGAGTAAGTGAGGGTTTAATCTCTTTTCATCACAGAGAAAGCAAAGTGCACGCATTTTGCATTACTAAATAATTTGTAATTCACTCAGGGGAGAGTCGAGAGGGCAGGCGCTGCATATCTTGTGCGAGATCTTCATGCCGGAGCTAATTACGCCCATCAATAACGACTCCACTGACAGCTCATCGCGCAGCTGTTTTTCGTGAACTGGCAAAGCGTGGCTTCAAACCGTATTTTTTAAAATTTCTTGCCTATAGTCAGATGCGTTTTGAGAGAGTGAATGGCAAAAATAATGTATTTAAAAATTGTGAAAACATTTTTTTACTACTTTTGCAGGAACCCAAAATTAAGATGGGAGCTGACAGATAGAAACAACGAGGTGGGATAATCAGGATGAACAGGGAATGTGCCTCAGACTGGCTGGCTGACGTCTCGATAGGAGGACCTATATTTTTTCAAAGGCCTTTGAAAAAGATAGGTCCTCCAATTGAAACGTTGGCCAGCCAGTCTGAGACACTTTCACTGTTAACTCTGATTATTCCACTACTTTCGTAAAAAAACCGAGTATTTCATGCGGGCAGGACCACTGTCCTTTGTTTTTTGACAAGGGCAGATTCTGACATTGACAGGTCTTTTCTCCTATTCTTCAGCACTGTGAAGAGGCACTCGCTACTTGCGGAAGAGCTTTGACTAAGTAGAAGTAAAAAGTTTCAAAATAATTGAGCAAAGTGACACAATACTATTCTACAAGATACCTGGCCACTCCAACATTCTTGCTAATGTAGCGGCAGATGAAGCAGGCAGACAAACACGTAGAAAAAAACAGGTATTGAGAAACGTGTTAGCTCGTGATCCCAGAGGGGCGTGTATCAATGCAAATGTATGACAATCAGACCTATGTTGCATTGATCACACCCCTGAATTTTGGATGCTGTTAATGTTAAAAGCCAGGGGGATTTTTTTCAATATGCTGGTGGCCACTTCCAGGTGAGTACCCCATGCACACGCAAACACACAGACACAAACACACACAAATACACACCCACATACCTTTTAAGTAAAATATCACAAACAGACAGTCTAGCATAAGCATGTTGCCAATTTCATACAGATGTTCAACACATTTTTATAATGCCTACGATATCAGGACAAAAAACAGCTAAGATATTTATTAGTACTGAGCAGTGGGCCTTCAATATCTGAAGAATTATAGGTTTATGGCCAAACATGTCATAAAGAGAGGTGCAGTGCTTGCAGTGAACTGATTATATGTGAACTATAGTGTTATGTGTCGGGACTGCATGCTGATTTTGTTATTTTTCGCGAGTTGTATTTGAATGGACTTATGTAAAATAGCTAGCTGTTATTTATTTTTTTTCCATTTCATGCTTTTCACATATCTATTATCTAAGAAAAAGAAGAGCCCGTTCTACAAAAACGCGACAACCATTCCAACAAACAATAAAAATTTCAATATAAATTCACCCATGGTATGAATCACGTATACTTCCTTTAAATATTTTAGTCGACCACCCCTTGTCGAAATAGAGGGGGCAGGGGTGGTTTTCTCCGTTTCTTTGCTACCCTTCGCACAGACAATGCATGCTCCTCGCCTCTGATTTCTTAAAAGCAAGTAAACAGAGTCAGCGCTAAGTGCTAGAGGCTATCAAGATTTCGCGCTTCTTGACTATACGCTGTTATCGCCGCTTGCGCAGTTGTGAACACACGAAATGAAGTGTGATCGATTGACCGTGCAATTATATACGAGACAAGGAAGAACGGATTGGTGGCTGCATGGCAAAGTAGCGCAGGAGACAAATCACATTTGACATTTTGCGTATATTGACCAGTCGATAGCACGTACGGTATAGACTTCATGGGAGCTACTGTCTACGTCGCAGATGTGCGCAAGAACAACAAATATCAAGAGAGAATACTGCGTTAGCATTTTTTTTGTATTTTTAGAGCCTGATCAGTGGCTCTTTAAGAGTACAAAATGGCGCGAGGCCATAACCTTCATTGCGCGCCGAAGCGCCGCCACGCGGATGAGACTGGCGCGCCACCTAGCGAGTGCAGCGCGACGCGCATGTGATGCCAAGAGGCAACGTATATTGCAGGTCTCACTAGCTTTGTCCTTATGAATTACTTAAACACCATACATTAATTTTCTATATTTTTTGTGATGAACCAACGCAGTTTTGTAGTTTTAATCAACACTTATTGCCATCAAATAAACTATAATTATTCAGACAACAAACTGACCATTTTTTGTGCGAAAACAAATGAAAATGGCCAACAACTGTTTTAGCGGAAGTTGGTACCGAGAAGACATCATAAGTTAATGCGAAAGTAATTCGTAACGCAGCCGTTAAAGTAGCGTGAGTGTACCGCTTAGTTCTAAAAACTGGTTTTGATGAACTCTGAAACTATCATTTGTTTCATTTTTCTCTCTCTGGCTCCGTAATTCATTGCAGTATTTTACCATATTTTGGTCTCTGATGCTCTTCAGCGTGTTGCTCTTATTGTCGGTGCACTTTTCAAGAAATTTTATGCTCCTCGCATTACGTTTTTGCGCTGTTCTTTTTTTAACGTCTCGTTTCCAACAAAAACTGCGAGTTGGCCTGTCAAGCCAATGGGTGTATTGGTGCAAAGTATCTTCATTATACCTCTAACAAAGTGTGAAAACGCACCTTTATAACTACCAAAGGAATACCTCGCTGCCATTTTTAACCTCACTCCTCGTATCCATTTTCCGAAGCCTCAAGCAACAAATGCTACGAGGCCACTACAAACTTTGTCAACAGACGGTACCATTACACTTCATGAAAAGGACGTTTGTATTTCATATTATGGCGTGACAGTAACCTCTCGACAGGCTTGCTGTGAGCATTTCAAATACCGCAAAAAATTAGGCAAGCATAAAAGTTGGCTTCTGTATGCTAGTTTTCAGAACGCTTTCCCGCTCTTGACGGTGCAAACGGCGAGACGAAAAGCACTTTTCCCTCTCTTTGGAGTGCATTTTATTGGAATACAGAAATTTTGTGCAAGACCAAACAAAGGCTTTTCACAGAGCACAGGCTCAGTGGGCGACGTTGCCGGCATGCCAGTTCAATGAAAACGAATAGCGAAAAAAAAATGTAGCAGACTTCGAATGACAACCGTGACGCGGATAAAGAAGGCGCAGAGCATCAAAGACGTATTTTTATAGTGTTTGCCATCACTTGCTTGAAAAACTTAGGAGAAGTGATCAAAATCCGAGGCATGCCAAATACGGACATCATATCTGTGATCAGAGCACGTGTTTATTGTAGCGTGTAAAGGAACCCTTTTATAAGGCCAGATGTGCTCTTATGTTTGACTCTTTTAAGGACTAAGGAGTTGGGGGCGTCTCGCCTGCGCGCCTCGTGACCTCCTGACATCATGACAACAAAAAAGTTCATTGGCTACCTTATAGGCTAGACATCTGAAACGCTATCATATTTCTGGGCATCTCCCTTTCTACGTTTAAACCTTCCTCCTTTCTTACGAGGTCTGTGTCACTATACTAAGGATCACGCATATTTAGATGCCGCTATAGTAATGTCCGAAAATTTTATTTGCAGAGACATGCACAAGAGCTTTGCATCCCATATTTTGGGCTGTAATGTTTCATTCGGCACCGATTTAACATATTGAATGCATACTTTGATACCGTTAAAGTATGCATTACCGTTAAAGTATGATACCGCTAAAGTATGATAGCGTTAAAGTATGATACCGTTAAAGTATCATACGTTAAAGTATGATGCCGTTAAAGTATGCATAAGCTTGGGAAAAACAAGCTGACACAATAAATAAGTTTGCACCGTTATAGCTACTTACCGCGCCTATAACTAACACCCTACGATAACGTTGTCTTAGTGAACGAGCACAGAGCACAAGTGTTACATGCAGAAGCATATGGACATTGACAATCGCATTCGCATCAATTTTAAAGAAGGTTGGCGTCACTTACGCCAGTATTTTCAAGCAAGCCTTGACTCAAAGTCTGCTCTTTACTCCTGCGAGTTGATCACAGCACCGTTGCTCAACTGAAACTGTCGCCATGCTTTTGAATCGCTACAGATTATCACTGATACGTCGCGCCATGGTTTGTACCGACCAAGCTGGCACTCCCATCGACTTCCATAACTCGGAGCGAGACGCACCTAAGAATACAGGAGTTGAACTCCCGAAAGTGGTTATAATCTGTCATCTTTCCCATCCTTAACGTAATTCCATTTCTGCCGTTACCCCTATCTCGCTTATCAATTGAGGTAGCAAACATGTTTCATCGCAACGGTCTCGATGACACGAAGATGTGTAGGCATTCGCTAACGCGATGTGGAATGGTAGTAGAAGCCACTTGATATTCGGCGTTCGGGCCACCTGAAAAACAGAGAAAAGACACGATCTCTCGCTTAGGAGAAGCATGTGCACATATGATGCAGTAGGCGCTAACACTTAAACTGGCAGGGGGGGTTGACGCTGGCCCTCATCGCAGCGTTGCGAAGGAGAGGAACCTGGGGAGGCGCAAAGCAAGCAGTGACGGACCAGTGTTTTCTACTGGAACATGCCAATCGCTGCTAATGAGCAATAGGAGACAGAGGACTCGGACAGATCACAGAGACCCGCAGTCTATCTTTAGTTAACGCACGTACTGCGAATTTTTCTTGTTCAACAATGCACAGGAAAAATTCTCTACCAGCACTACCTAGCAGTTCAAGGTAAGGTGCCTATATATAAGGAGTGGCCAGTGAATGGTTGTGCAGCGCGAGCAGTCGGTTTTTTAAATCAAGAAACTTGCTGCTGCCTGCGTCGGCATCGCGAGGTGGGAGAGGGGGGGGGGTATAGGAGAGAAAAAAAGCGAGAGCGATCGCGCATCTTGTGTAATCATGGTCATACCTCAGAGCTGATTGAACTCGATCATAAGATACTTCGCATCTAAAAAGAACAGAACAATAAACTGTTAAAGTGCTTTCTAAGTCGGTTCACTTTCACTTCAGTGATGCTTACGCGCCCCGCAGATGCGCAAGTTGTCACGGTTAAAAATAGGGTGCGTTAGTAAGAGCTTTCAGAGCGCGGACCAAACAAAGTCAGCGTACTTGAAGAGTGGGGGCAGGGCACACTTAGGGGAAAGATGCGCATATTTCATAGACGCTGAGAGCGGTGGTGGTTCGGGCTTTCAGACCCTTGGTTTTCCAAACCCTGCAAGAAGTGTGGGTGCTCTTGTATGGAATAGGACAACGAACATTGTAAATAATAGGAACTGACATCGTAAATGTTCGTAAAAGCAATCTTACGACATAGTTTTCATGAAAACGCGCACACAAAATATCACCACAATAGCAACCCACTGCATAATTTAAAACACCGTTTCTTATTCGTTAATAGGTATCATGAATGAATAGTGCCACGAGCGAGTGAGAACAGAAGTGAAGAATTAGATATGCAACGGTAATTAGGGTGTGAAAAACACTCCCGCTATGGTATTCTCGTGACTAACACAGTTGGTGCCAACAAAACGCTACCCTCTTGATGTACTAATAGCAGAAAACAAGCATTGGTGTGAGTAAGCGATATCATAAGCATTTTACGGAGAGCGCTATAAAAGTTTGAAAGACTTAGCTGAATACAAATACATGCGTTGTCTTTTATGCTCATACTTGAGAGAAGATTATGCGTGACAGTAAAAACAACAGCAATGAAAAAGAAATACTTGCAACACGGGGTATCCAAAGATATTTATCATTTTAAAGTTCCCTCTTTCGCTGAAGTCTATACCTTAACTAAAACGGTAGTCACATTGCACAACGTCAAGTCCAGTTAGAGAAACGCATTTGTCAGTGTTTGTTGTTTGGAAAACAGTAACGCAGATGACCATATCACACAGAACAGGAGGATTGTTGCTGTAAGCAGTTTTTTCTTTCTAGTTCACTATGCGTGGGAAATGTCAATTCCTTGTTATTGAACTGGCGGTACCAGCTTTCTTCACACTGTTCTAGACTTCAAAAAGGTTTTATTTGTTCCTAAACGAAATACGACATGCACACTTCTTTGTGTCTTTGTATCAGTTCCGACTGGCGATCATATACGCTTCCTTCTTAAAACATACTTGCTTCGTAGGCACTTTTTTCGGTCGACTTCTTGACTACAACATACTCGATGGTGCGTTTTTTTCAAAACAGTTTCGCATTTGACATGCGACGTCAGTGTTGTCAAGCGTTCCTTCAACTTTTCAACTGGACTTGCGTTTCTCTCTATTGAATGATGCTCCGAACTTCCACACACCACTTTTCAGTTTCTGTAACGCAAAAAACATTTTTGTTCGTGGAAAGAAAAATCTCTAAAACTTCATGCATCGAAGAGGCAGCGCTCAAGGAACCCCGTATAAATGCGTCCTAAGGATCAATATGTCACCATACGGTGACATACTGCTTTCAAGTCGTCCGACGCTCTTTCGTATGAATAAAAATGAACAAAGAATATGAACATAAAGCTGTGTGTTAATATTGTAAAAATCACAGTCTTTATTTACAATTTAGATGTCGTGTGCTCGATTTAAGAACTTATGTTCACAAGATATTTAATTTACTCGGTGAAATATTGAGCATTGAGAAAAAAGCACAAAGACAGCTCTCATGCAATAACTTTGATATGGCCTACACTGCGTTTGTAGCTTGACGTGAAGCTGAAGTAAGGTGTGAAGATTGCATCACTACAATAAAAGAGCAGCAAAACAAAGAAAAACAACAAAGAGAAAACTGTGCATGTCTGAGCGTTATATTTATGCTATATTGCGTGTTTCTTCGCTACGACGCAGTGTTCCATTATGACCATTCTCGGTGAGGTATTTTTGTTTTGTTATGAAGGCAGCATTAAGTTTTTTAACGTGAGAAACACTGCGTTCATATTTGTGTTGTTCACTGCGAGTGATAGCTTCATGACTTACTCTGACCACTTTCCCCAGTGTTTCTTTTATTAGGAAGTATATTTTTGTTAGAGAGAATACGCGGCTTAAGATGACTGCCTCAATAATCCCCTATATTTAAAAGCGCACGTGACTAAAGCAATTTACCATCACGCAACAACTAGTCATGTGACTAAAACAAAGTAACAAAATGATTAGTCACTCGTAAAACCTACTCACGTAACTGATAAATTACATAAACGTAACTAGTCCTGGGACAAAAATCACTTAACATCCTGAAGAGCTACTCACGCGACTAAAAACGACGCGTCATGACTTCCTCTTTTGCTACAGATCGGTTTCTCCAGTGGAACTGCAACGGTTTGCAGAATAAGAGTGGAGATTTTCGGAAATTCGTCGCTCAGCACGGGTTTCCGATTTTGTGTATTTCCGAAACAAGAGTATCCACTAACTTTCGCTTGTCCAATTATGTGGTGTACCAAGCAGACCGTCCTGCTGCAAAAAGCAGAGTGATGTTGTGTGTGAGACGCGATATTCCGTCGACACTTGTGGCTACTTCAAAAACAGATGCGCCGGAATTTGTTAGATGCAAAGTGAAGTTTGGTAACATTACTGTAACTGTAGTTAGTGTTTACGTGCACCCTCAAGCAAACGTTTCATACGCAGAGTTGGCTGCAGTGTGTAGATCTGACCATGATCCCATAATTATATGTGGTGATTTTAACGCGCACCATGAATTGTGGGGTAGTGAGCGTTGTAATGTAAGGGGATCTGCTATAGCAAAAATATGCGAAGATTATGGTTACACTATACTAAATGATGGTTCTCCAACGTTTCTACGGGGGCATAACTACTGCAGCGTACTAGACATTACTGTGTGCTCCTCTGAATTAGCGGCTGGAGCAGACTGGACTGCAGACGCTGACACAAGAGGAAGTGACCACTTGCCAGTATTCATATATCACCCAAAGTTGAAGAAAACAAGAAATAACCGCACAACAAGAATTACAAACTGGGCAATCTTTCGAGAACTACAGAGACAAAATCTTGAACCCTGTACTGACGCAGAAACGTATGCATCTAAGATAAAAAAGTTTCTAACAAAAGCAACTCGTACAGTACCCATTCCAGATGGGTATTCGGGTGTTGACGCTGAGTATGAGAGGCTTCGGGCAATACGACGCCGATCTGAAAGAAGATATCGCAGGTCAGGTAATTTAGAAGACTTCAAGGTTGCACAGAAAGTACACACTACAATGCGTAACCAACTGCAGAAGCTTTCAACCAAAAGGTGGCAAGATTTATGTGCCTCACTTTCCCCATTTACCTCGGCGACTCAACTGTGGAACATGGTACGCGCCCTCCGACAGCCAGTAGTCCACTCGAGACCACTACAGGCTCTAGCGCTGTCTCGAGGAGTTAGCGAACGGGTGATTGCCGAAGAATTTTGCGATCTTATACTGACAAATGGAGAGACCGCCCAAACGAGCGAATATAAATCCTCAGCAGAATCAGCTTCGGCGGTTGTAACAAAGTCCTCTGCGATCAGTTCATCAGATCTGGATGACAGCTTCACACCAGAGGAGCTCCAATATGTGTTGTCTTCAGTAAAACGAACAAGTTCACCAGGAACAGATGGAGTTACATACGCTGCTCTTGCTAATTTGTGCAAAAAAAGGAAAATTACACCTGTTGGACATCTATAATAAAATTTGGCAAGAAGAAAAAGTTCCGGAAAGTTGGAAGATATCAAAAGTAGTACCGTTGCTAAAGCCAGGGAAGAGCCCTATGCAGTTGGACTCGTTTAGGCCGGTTAGTTTGACGAGTTGTTTTTCAAAAGTGATGGAAAAAATGATCAATGAACGAATTTTATGGTGGCAAGACATGAAAAAACTACTACCAGAAAGCATAGCCGGCTTCAGAAGAGGTAGATGCACAATGGACTGCATTCTGGATTTGGTCACAGATGTGGAAAACCAACGAACGCAAGGAAACATCACTGTCGCTGTATTTCTTGATGTCCACCGAGCATACGACACAGTGAGTCACGTTCACGTTCTGGAAGGCCTGGCGTTACAGGGATTCAAGGGCAAGATACTGCGTTGGATCGCTGACTTCCTGAAGCACCGGAAAATTTTTGTAGTTACGCAGGAGGGCCCAACGTCAGAACATGTCGTCAACCAAGGAGTGCCACAGGGCAGCGTACTAAGCCCTACTCTCTTTAATGCAGTCATGGCGCAGCTCCCATATAATCTTCCACCCAACATCAGATGTTCAATATATGCTGATGATATAAGTATATGGACGTCTGGTCCATCGTTTTTGGATATACAACAAACTCTACAAGAAGGATTGGATAATGTAGACCATTTTCTAAAACAAAGAGGTATGGCACTGAGTCTGGCCAAAACAGCCATACTTCCGTTTACATTAAAAAGACCTGGAAATTTCCAGATTATTCTGCAAAATCAGCCTATTAAAATGGTTAAAACTCATAAATTCTTGGGAGTAATTTTAGACCGGAGACTAACATGGTCGCCTCATGTCCAGTCCCTGGAACAAAAAGTGAATCAGGCCATTCGAATCCTCCGGCATCTCTGCGGGGCCAAATGGGGTGGTACTACAGAGTCGTTATTAGCCCTACATGTTGCCTGGATACGCCCCATCGTAACTTACTCACTGCCCCTGCTGCACGGACTCCCAGCCTCCACCGAAAGGAGACTTCACTTGTTATTGGCAAGGAGCTTGAGGGTATGTCTGGGTTTACCACGGTCAACTTCCAGTGATTTAGTGTATGCGGAGGCTCGAGAGCCACCTTTGGCAGTACTGCGAACTAAAGAAACATCTCGAAATTTATTTAGAATTTTCACGCAACATGAAAGTCATTTTTTATCTGGTGCACTAACACAAAGAACGGCAACGAGACTACAGGATACTATATCATCATTTCAAGCAGTAGTACCAGAATTTAAACAATGGAAACCTTCAAAACCACCTTGGACGCTGCCACTTCTCAACGTTATCCGTGAAATAGACGGCATAGAGAAGAAAGCAGCCATGGCACCTCTAGTAGCGGCACAGTTGGTACTTCAACAGCTTCATGTAATGCATAATGAAAAAACGAAGATATATACAGATGGATCATGCACAGAAGAAGCGTCAGCCTGTGCGGTCTTTATACCCGAAATTCAGGAAAAGAAGATGTACAAATTATCGCACAAATCTTCATCGACGACAGCAGAATTGGTGGCTATCTTTGAAGCAGTTAAGCTTATCTGCGAGAATCCAGATCCACGAAAATGGGTGATATGCACTGATAGCAAACCTGCGCTTCAGCTAATCAGAAATGTGAGATCACCTTACAGAAATGGTGAAATACCACAATGTATCGCAGAAACTGTGGAATATGCCTCATCGCAGGGTCACAACATCGTATTCCAATGGATACCCAGCCACATTGGAATAAAGGGAAATGAAGATGCTGATAGTCTCGCGAAGAAAGCATTGAAGGAAGGACGGGATTACACAATCCCTATATCTGGGACGGATATTCGACATTTTATATCGCAAGGGGCTAACCATTGTTCGATGGAGAAGTGGTTTGAGAGCCCTAAATCAAAGGAAACGGTACTTTATGAAGTTGATCCACACAGAAAATTTTCCATAGCGACAGACCTTCCACGACACCTAGAGACATTGATCCACCGACTTAGATTGGAAGTAGCATACACAAACAGCTTCCTGCACAAGATACATCGATCCAACTCACCGGAATGCCATTGTGGTCATGCAGAAGAAAATGTTCGCCATATTCTTTTGGAGTGCATTAAATACGCGAAAGAAAGAGAAAAATTAAAGAACAGATTAGCAAGTTTGGACAGACGGCCCCTCACAATAAAGAAACTACTTGGACCATGGCCTGAGATGCATCTTCAGAAAAAGGCAATAATCTTCCTGACAGACGTTTTAGTGGAGACCGGACTGGACAAGCGCCTATGACTGACAGCCAGAAATGAGTAATATGTAAAGTGTTGTCATGTATATACTGGCATTAGAGTACTAAGGTGTGCGTGAAAGTAGTTTATGACTGAGTGAACTGCGTGAAAAAAACTGTGTATTGACAGGTTATTTGAACTGGTTTCAGTGTGCTATTATGTTTTTTTTTCTCCTTTTCCGTATTGTTAATTTTTGGGTACCGTTCTGTATTATTATTTTATTTTTTCGCTGCAGAACTCTGTGATATGGAGTAGCCGAGGCAATAGGCTCCTCAACCTCTCCACAGCAAAACAGTTAAAACAACAACAACAACAACGGTTTCTCTGAGAACTGGATGTTGTTTTTTCCGCAGAGTATCCATAGTATATTCAACACATTTCACTAGGCCAGAGTAAGGAGGAGGAGAAGGAGGAATAAATGAGGAAGGACAGGGAGGTTAGCCAGTTCTCAGACCGGCTGGCTACCCTGTACTGGGGAAGGGGGTAAGGGGGATAAAAGATGAGAGAAAAGAGACGTTGTAAAAAAAAGAGAGAGAAGGTCATCAGACGATCCACGACGCTGTTTACAGTCTGTCTCTAAGACCACTTGCCCGCAGAAAGCGCAACAACGCTCTCAATGCCTTGCGTGCAGAGGACGGTCTCGGCCAGTGTCCTAATACCCTTCCTTCCGACAATTGGCGATTTTCTATTCTATCTAAAGCTTTTGACAGTTCTTTTCTTGGCACGCTGAAGCGGGGACACTCGCAGAGAAGATGGGAGAAAGTCTCTGCGCAGCCACAGTTGTCACATGTCGGGCTTCTGGCCATTCCGATTCGAAACGAATCAGCATTTGTAAAGGCCACCCCAATCCACAGAGGGCACAAAAGTGTCTCCTCTGCTCTGGTTATTCCTGATGGAAGACGGAGCTGTAGGTGTGGGTCCAAATTATGAAGGCGGACGTTGGTGAATGCCGGTGAATTCCACTGAGCGAGTGTCAGTTCTCGTGCAAGTGATCGAAGCCTTGCAGCGGCGTCCGTTCTTGATAATGGTATAGCTACACAAGGGGCATCGTCATGAGCAGTTCGGGCTGCTTCATCTGCCACGGTCGTTTCCATCAATGCTGCAGTGGCCTGGTATCCATTGATATGCTATGTCATGTTGTTTCTCTATAGCCCGGTGATGGAGCAGTCGTATTTCAGCAATTAGCTGTTCGTTTGGTCCATCACGATATAGCGAGGCAATTCCCTGGAGAGCTGCTTTGGAGTCGGAGAATATTGACCATGTCTGTTGCAGTTCTTCAACTAGGAACTCCAGAGCGGCACGAATGGCGGCGAGTTCTGCCGCCGTGATGATGTCAAATTCGAGGTCCTGAACTTTATCGTGATGGATTTCTCCGGAATTACCACTGCGCCTGTTGAGTAAGGCCAGAGTAAGGACTTCCATAAGAAGAAGGGGCTGATTGAAATAAGGAAGGATAAAAATAAATGACACTTTTGGTTATGCTATTTTAAGAAGCGTTTGTAAAAGTTCACTGGGCCCACTTTCAAGGTTATTTTGCTTTTGTTTGGCGTTGACTGAGTTTATCAACTAGGAGAACGGATAAAGTACAATGGTAATCATTTGTACTGCCAACAGATTTCTCATGGATTCTCTCATCAGAGCTTGAGAACAATATCATTTTACTAAAGCTTCCGATATCCATTAGTGTGATTATACCTGTGTTGAGTGAGCTTCCTAAACGAGATTCGATTTTTAAAAGTGAATTTCTAGTGAATATACTTAGAAATCGTATAGTGCGAGTGAAAATATGCGATTTGGACAATACCTAATTAATTTAGGATGATCTCATGCTCATTCTTTATTGCAGCTTTCTTGGAAATTCTCCCAGAGGCGACGTCACGGGAACTTCAAGTTATGCATCTCTCCCATCAATGTACACTCGTATGATCACTTAAAAAGAACTTAATTTTGCTTTTACTTAAAGGTAGAAAAATCACACATAAAATTATTACACTGATATTGTCACGACCTTGTGACAATATTAATGCTCTCAATTACTGGATTTGTTGCACAGCCAAGCATGAACCTGTACTCGTATTCCTGGCAACTAAATTTATGAGAGCCTAGCTGCTGAGCTCAAATTGTCTTGTTTTAAGTAAAGAAGGTCAGGAAGCACTTAAATTTTCTTGTGATTGATTTGTGGGGTTTAACGTCCTAAAACCACCACATGATTATGAGAGATGCCGTAGTGGTGGGCTCCGGAAATTTCGACCACCTGAAGTTCTTTAACGTACACCCAAATATGAGCACACAGGCCTGCAACATTTCCGCCTCCATCGAAAATGCAGCTGCCGCAGAAGGGATACGATCCCGCGACCTGCGGGTCAGCAGCCGACTACCTTTGACACTAGACCACCATGGCGGGGCAAGCACGTTAATTACACTGCATTACTAAAATCTGAACAGCTTTGCGGGAATACGAACCTGGCAATCACGATTTAGCAAAAATGTTAAGCTAATACCTGGCGATCTTTATAATAGTTCAGTGATGCGCGTTTGTTTTTTCACTATCATCGTATTTAACGCAGTGCGTGCTGAAATAATTAATAACAACTATTTGAAAATAAAGATGTCTTCACTCCTCTAAGTTAATTTTGTCAAACAGCATATTGGTGAACCATGCGAAAACAGATGGAACACGTGAATACGTGGCTCAAGATGACTTCAAACTTTTGTTGTTCAAACTTTTGTTTATCGACAAGTTACACCGCTAGCTGAATCAGTAATATGCAAAAAAAAATTTTGGGTCGTCACTGGCGTGTAAACACTCACGAAAATTTGTTCTCAGACTCCACAAAAAGTATTCTGAATACTTCTCAAGCCTCGTAGAAACAAAAACGCAGAGAGGAAAGCAAGCGCAGTGACGTTTGTTGCTCCGCGAAAAATTGAGCATTGTTTTTTAAGGTGGAAGCATGTTTGTTATAAGAAAGCGACCAAGTATGGCCACAATTTCAGTGGATGAGATACAACGAGAAGGTGATAAATTCTTTTCTTGCTACCGAAACTTCTCTGCTTGGAGTAGGCAGAGAGAATTCCTACGCCAGCAGGGGTTGGTGAAGCTTTACGTCACGTATATGATAATTCAAAGAGTATGATCTAGCATTTTCAATTTCACTTTTGTGCACTAGAAATGACTGCTCAGAGTAATACGTGATTTTAACGTGGTAGCAGTAGAAAAATAAACAATATAAACAAAATATTTATGCATCTCATACCTAAGCCGCTCTTCTCAAACATCCTCAATTTTTGTTTCTTGCGGCCAAGCTGAAGTTTTCTTTCTCTCTTTCTCGAGCTTTTCTTTAACACGCCCCATGTTCGCGTACTTTAGATAAACATACAAAAGTCCAATTAGACCATTAATAAACTTTTCGGCGTATTAGTGAAATCACAGTTTCTAGAATTCCTATCGCGTGAAACGTAATGCACTGATACAGTGTTTGAAAACTGACTACATTTACAGATTTCCTGGACGTTGTGCTTAATCTCTGTTGTTGTAGAGTCACAATTCCGTGCGACCATGCACTTCATGGGTATATATTGCTGCCGTATACACGGGCATGGGCCGTTGGCGAGCACAAGAATTCACAACGTCGCAGTGTTTTTATTTTCCCCTAGAACACCACATAATTTTAAATACCACTACGAAATGAAAGTGTTGACTTAATGAGCAAAAGAAAAACACGCGTGGTAATAAAGTTGTTGACTAGAAGCAACGCATCACAAAGCCACGCAAAAAAAAAACCGCAGGAATATTGTCAAGAACAAGTTGGGTTTGAAGCAAGACAGGACTTCATCAGCAACGAGGCTTTGAATATGGTAAATCTGATGCATCCTAAGATTGATTTGCACCTTTCAAGCCATAATTTCTTGTTGCACAGAGCGAGTATGGTGCGCTGAGCGAGACCATTAGTGGATCTAGGGCATCTTGTCTACACTCTCGCGTACACAGCAGCTGCGGCCGATGAGCCGTGTTCAGCTAGTGGTCGGCCAAAACATGGTGCGAGCTCTGCACATTGCTTGAGCTCTTCCGTCAACAAAAGGACCTCGCGCTTTGAACACAATGACGCGGCCGCTAAGGCCTCGGTGGTTTCATTGTTAAAGGGCGATGAGCGAACGTACTTGGGACAGCGATAAAAGGATTCTCCATTCTCACGCAAATAGTAAGGGCCGTGTTTACGTTCCCTAGGCTGTTTTTTTATCTTGCTAAACTGATGCGCTGTGAGCCTTGAAATATAGATGGTCTTGCCGACGCCGCCTAACCTTCAGGACGACCTGATTTGCTTTGTAGCAAAAATTAACGGCGTAATACATGATTCTGAATGATGACGTTTTACTTTTCAGTATTTTCGTGCTCTACTTCCTGATTATTGCTTGCAACGCCACCTTCAGCCATATCACTGTTCTCCTTATTTTCATAATCTTCCAGCCATTTCTTGTGCGTTTCAGTGTAGATGACAAAAGAAAATGTGTGACATAGCTCTTACTTTTTTAACGAGTAATATCATAGCATTTTACAGTTCACGATTCAAATTATGAGGTATCTATATATAACGTGCAAATCAAAGCTGGATATCTGGCCTCGTGTGAGAGAAACAGCATGTGGCTTCAGTGAAGTATACCCATTGTTAGGATCGGCGCTTGAGCCAAGCAGAAAGGGGAATTCGCGGTTTTGTGAACAAGTTGCGGAAAGGAGGTGGACCTGTTGACAACCATCCAAGTTTGGGTATTGTCCTCCCAGCCGGGAAGCGAGGCGCATGCGGTTGTGAGGCCGCAAAGTGTACAACGAGGTGGCCGAAATGTTTTCGGTCATCACAGCCTCCTTGAAGAAATGGCAATGGTGGCGTCAGCATAGATGACAATCAGCCGCGCAAAATCAGCGCGGCGAGCGCGGGTCGTTTCATGCTCTCGATGATGCGGTGGTAGACGAGCGTGGGAAGCAGCACCCAGCGGCATTCTCACCGCATGAAGGAGACAACTTGGGGCAACAGGGGGTGTGTGGTGGCTACGCCGCGGTCAAAGACGTTGACCAGGGCGGGTGTGGGCTGCACTGTCGAAAGTGATGTGGGCCCAGTGGTTGGACAGTGATGGCTAAAGCCTTTCTCCCCTTTAAGGGTGAGTGGAAAAGGGGCTCTTGCTAACATGCCCCTGTGGGCTCCTGAGAGAGCCTTCGACGTGACCGTCACCATGTAAGACGACATCTTTGTCAAGATGTTTGTCTTAAGCGAGAAACGTTCACATGTAAATGACGTAAAATAAACCTCTGTACAGTTTTCCTGATCACTCTCTTCATGCTCGGCGTCTTTCTCCCGAGTGTCCAGTGCTGGTGACTGTTAAGTCCCAACACCTCAACAACAGATAGCAGCGAATGGGATCCTGGTCAACCCCCGGTTACAACAGGTGGCGGCGGTGAGATCTTGATAAACCCTGGTTTAAACACCATTTGGCTGTCTTACGCTGATGCGTGAAGTGGGGAGAAAGATTGATAGAGAGACCGAGAGAGCGAGAAACGCTGGACATGTATCTAGATCACAAAGCCTTGTGAGTCGTGCGCGTGGTGCCTACAATGGGGCTCAGCGGCACTCGCTTTCGGACTGTAAAAAAGTTCGTATGGCTTTCACGAGTTGATGAGAACAAAGCCAGGCGTCCCAAGAGCTTTCTTTCGGTAACGGCCAATTTCCGCTGAACTGTTTTACGAGCGTAGGAAGGCACTAAAAGTGCTTTGCCTGTAACTGGTATCTATTGTGCATGTTTATTGCCGAATCGCTGGCTTTTTCATTTTTGTGCTTCTAATGTGTGTGTGTGTTTGTACACCTCTTTGTACACCAGTTAGTGACTCCGTTATCGCTGGTTGCCTTACAGAAAGAACGTAGGGCTGCTCACACATTTGTTACGTGGGTACACTATGGTTACATAGATATTACGCGCGAAAAATTTACTTTTCAGACACGTTTCTGCTCAACAATTTAGAATCTATTGTCAGCCGCAGTTTACAAAGGTTGTTTGTTCACCAATTTTCTATAACCTTAAAAAAATATTATGCAGGATCTTCCCGCTTTTAAGGCAGTGTTTCCACGTACCCACTTTTTGGCAGATTTGTACCATTGGTTTAACAATAACTACAAGCAGGACATTAATACTGATATAAATTACTTTTCAACATGAATCATGATTAAGAAGACAGTGACCTTCTTAAACTTGAAGAAAGCCACTAAAACGTATAAAAAGGAAAATATTAGAAGCAGAAGCCGAGGCAGTGAACAAAGAGGAGGCTTTTGTGTTCACTGTATCTGCCTCCCAATATTTCCTTTTCTACGTATTCGTAACCTTCTTTCAGTTTAATTATGTACCAACTTGCTCAACAAATATAACGTTTGAGCGAAAAAGTTGGAGTGCTTATTTTTCGACACTCGCGATGGGCCCAGCATGTGAGAACAAAACTGATACTTTCCATACAAAATATTTCATAGCTGAAATTTGAAACTATGCAGTGACCATCAAATAAATTCCCTAACATTCAAAGTAACCTGATGCATTCAGGTATGCTTTTCACGCCCTCCTATTCCAAATCCTTAACGACATATTTACTCGCGAAAGACTCTTTAGTCAAGTGCGGATAGACATCAAAGTGTCAAACACGCACGTCACTCGTAGCTAGGATACGCTTTCGTGATGCAAAGGTGCAAAACGACTGAATGTGGACAGCGCTACGTGTTGCGACTTCTAGTTTCGTCTAGCTTGTCCGCATAAAGAGCAACGACATGAAGAATGCTTTCCCAGTGCAGTGTAACAATCAGTTACTGTCACCCAAGGCATCAGCGAACACTGCACTTAAATTAGGCTGGCTTAAGATTGTCGGGGATGTGTTTCCCCTATATGTTTAAGTTCGGCTTTCATCCTAGTTAATGTGCGTATACACGCGCCGAGAGCACGGGAGGCAAACATAGGGACGGCGGTACAATGACGCGTGGGCAACGCTGGGAAATCGCAGCCGTAAACGCGCTTTTTGCAACTTCTTCATTAAGGGTTTCGGTACATCCAGGTCATTCATTGCGATCACCGCCAGCTTTTCTACCCTCGTTAAACCTGGAAGTCCGAGCAGGGTCGTTGGTGGTGTTAAGAGACGGGATAACTCTTCGAATAAATAACGCCTCGCGAACTACACAAGGCCCTTTCTCGGGACCTTGTTAGCTCAAGCGATTGAAGGACACCATAGATGTAGCGGTGCTTAAAAAGTTTCGTCTGAGGATGATCTGAATAAAACAGTTTTTTTCACCATATTTATAGCAATCGTGCTACATATCAATACTCGACGTCAAGAAGCATCAGCTGTAATGGCTTTTTGTATATGTTAATATACCACAAGTGCCTTAAAATGAATGCTGAAAAAATACCTTCTGGGGATGACGGAAACAAAATTTAATTCTTATAAAGATATAAACACTACTTCATGTCAAGTAGTTAATAAGATAACAAAACTCTAGATGTATGAAACTTATAAAATTACATTACTATAATTTTTCAGAGATAAGTCATTGGTTACATCAATACGGCCCAGAAATTGAGTTTCCCAACCTGACGTTGGCATTGCGTGATAAGTCGTCGTGAAGCAGGGCTGGAAATGCTGATGTGTCTTCCATGCATCACGCATCTTGTAGAAAGAGAGATAAATAAATATAATGTAAAAAGGCGAGGGTGTTAGACGGAACATGAATGTATGCCGCAGGCTACCTTGCACAGGGGTACGAATAGAATCACCAGAGAGAGAAAGAGAAAGGCAGGCAGTTGTAGCATAGCATTTTCAACCCAACACGAAGTGTCACTACAGTGAACACAAGAGGATCCGAATTCGTCCGTACTACACATTGGCAAGAAAAAGACACTTCTTATAAGAAAAGGTCGGCCAGCGCAGTAAAACATATCACTTCCTTTTTTTGATTTGTGCACTTAACATGCATTATGAGGCTAAACATGGTGCTTTAGTGCTCCGACAGATGTCATCCGGCGAATGCAAAACGAGGAATAATAATGCAAAAGACTCGAAGGAAGCTCTTGTAAAACAAATGCGTTGCTTCATTTGTTTTTTTTCCACAGACATTAGTGGCTGATTCGATTGCGCTGTTCTGCTACTAGCTAACATGTTCAATACGGACATAAGCTTAGAATTGCAAAATTTGTAAAAATTTAGAAACGTTCTTGGGCAGTAATAGAAAAATTTGAAGCCATACTTCATTTTCAAAGTCGCAAAAGCAGAGGTGCAGAAGATGCTGTTCATTATATATGCTACATTTGGCAGATATTTTTTTTATTTTAGACAAGTAGAATTTTTTGAAGGTTTTCAATTTCGTAAGCATTTTCTATGTGGTTTATCAAGTCGCATATCATCTCACTTTTCGAGGTAGAGAAAAGGCGTGGTGATTCGCGTATTTAAAACCCGAATCCTTCTGACAGCACACAGAAAACAAAGATAGCAAGTTAATAGTTTTGTTTGTATTTTTTTTCTTTGTCGGTGCAGTTCTTCCCGAGATTGAGAAAAAAGACATATATATTGATGCATTGTGGAATTATTCATCTGTATCTTTGTTCGGGTCCGAAGAAAGACACGTCTGCACAAATTCGTTTCTGAAAGTATCAAGCTGGTTTGGTGATTCTTCATTCTTAACCGAAACAACAATACCCACTGGTGTCTGTTAGTCGATATTATTTGAGAGCTGTCACAAAAATTGAAGTTGTCGCTTGAGACTTTGCGAAGCACGGGAGCAAGATAGCCGACAAAACAAGTCAAGATACAACAGGAATGTGGTATGCATGCTATGAAAAGCTCTCGTTCACATCTGAACTCGTCGTGTCAGCTTGTCATGGTACGTTATTTTTTGTTTCTCATTTCAACTCAGAACTTCGCCACTATTCATAAAACTTTGCCGATACATAGTGTACCGAGACCTTCAGTGGACGCAATGCTTCGAGAACACACATTAGCTATGAATGCGAAAGCTGATGCGTTAGAGGAAATCTCAACCGTCATCGTGCCGAAATGATGTCAAAGCGTCGTTGGAATTTTTTTTTACGCAACAGTGGCTCAGTCGGCATTTTCCGCTTCTCTTGTTATTTGGTTTTCTTGCAAGCGTGCTTATTATTTAGTGCTTCCGTCTTGCGTACGGTAACATACTTGGTCTTTCATTTGCAGTTGGTGGCTACTTTGCGCTGAATTGGCTGCTCTCAAACCCCACCTGGCATTAGAAATTTGAAGTTGGTGCCGTGGTCACTTTCCAGCTACTTCGAGCTTCTCTTTCGGAGCATCTATAGTGGCCATATTCTTTATTTGCCCATAACGAACCGAGCAAGCCTAAAGACTACCCTTTGTTTCCAAGCTTTGATGACGTGGCAGCCGATGCGCGCACATGCCCTCCTCACGCCAGCAGTCTGGTGAGCGTCGAGGCACTTCAATGCAGCTAGTGGTGCACCTGCCCAGATGGAGTGACAAACTCTTCGTTTACCTAGTCAGTGTAAGTCACATACACTGTGGGATACCAGCCAGTATTTTGCTTGTTTTATAAATTCACATATCATTGACACATTGGCAAGGTATACAGTAAAGCTCGGAATTTAAAAAATGACTCTACATGATGTATATACAAAATTTGAGCATGTTTTCAGGCTATAATATTGCGCGTTTGTTGGCAAACACTTGGCTAGCACGATATCCACACTACCCGCCATAGAGGCTGGTGCTATATATACGAGCCAATCTTTAATGCTGACGCGCAGTGCGTGTCTTCGAGTGAATTCGTCAAAAAGAGAGGTCCTCAAAAAAATCAACTTTGACCGGTGATCTCCAACCAGATATCGTTACTTAAAACAGTACTGACAGCATGATAGATACTTTGATTCTCGGTCCGTGACTAAAAGCACGACATGTCTCTTTCCTACTCTTGCCTCTAATAGACAAAATATATGGAGAAGCTCCGAATATATAACTAGTTCATTTGTTTGCAATTTGCTTATAGCTGAGAGACCAAAGAAGAAAAGTGAAAACTGTGCTCTTCTGTTTTAAAGCTGATGCAACATAATTCTTTTCATTCTTCGAAATATTAAAAACTATGTCCGCAATACCAGCATTTCTTTCATTTGACTACATTTTTATGATACGAATAAATGGCTTCTCTATTTCGGCTACTCTTAGGTTATGTTCTGGTTAGTTTTCGGACCTACTCAACGTCAACCCTGGGTCTCTATCCTGGGGTCTCTTTGCCTTTTCATTGTGTGTAGCTCTTTTTATTACCTTTCTGATGAGCCAATAGAATTCTTTCTGTAGTTTGATAGGTGAGAATAAATCTCAAGCTGAAAAAAAAACATATTTTTAAAATGAGCAGTTAAGCATTGTGGTACTTCCGTGAAAGGCAGCGCTGCTGTGATAATGCATTTTTCTCGAGATGTATTTGGTGACTCCAAGCGCCTATTTTCTGTTTTTTGCAAGTTATACCATAGCCCATATGTGAGATAAGGAAGGTTGTCCTGCTTACTAAGCTGCACCAGTTCCTTCTGAGGTGCTGCATCATGCCAAACGTGTGCACCAAGCACAAACTCGGTAAGTACCTAATAACCGGCTATCTCAGAGCACTACCTCTTGCACGGGGAAAAAAGATATCGCTAGCTTCATAACTAGGTATGAACACAACAAATGCATCTTCATTTTTTATCCATCCATCCCAGGAGTACACAAAAGGTTTGACTATACGATCGCACGGTGGATGAGGCACCTGTCGTTCGTGAAATAGAGGGTGAGGGGTCGCAAAAACACAACGAGTGAGAAAAGCAGTCTACGAACGCAAGTTTTAGGTTGAAAAAAAAAAAAAACCTTGTAGAAAGGGCCACCTTGCCGATTTTTTCAAAATGTCAACTGAAGAAAACGAGGTACAACGACAAAATAGAACTAAAAATAAGACGACAATTCGACCTTCATGCGGAAGCTGAAGCGTGCTTTTCTTTTAAATTTTATTTGGTGGGAGTACTTCGTTTGCGTCATGTTTAATTCCCGACCAGATGGGTTTACTGTGAACTCTCAGTTTCATATTCATGAAACTTAACGGCCGCAAGGACACTGAGACCTTCTCAAGTAAATCATGCTTTATATGGCGTCCGTGTCACGATTTGCACGTTTGGACTTCTCAGATGCTTGTCATACATGCTATAAATAATACATAGTTTGGTATACACCAGGTTAATGAAATGAACGCAAGTGCGCCACACCGCAAGTAAATCATGCCCTTTATGACATGCATACCACGACTTTCATGTGTAACTCTGTATTTTTGTACGTGCCGAACACACACACCAAATTGGAGGTCCCTTCAGCTTTGCCTTTAAAAGTTGAACGTAATATAGACAGTCTTCTCCTAATACAGACTTCAAACACTAATTGTATGAAATATTTTTTAACTTGGTATTCATCCACTACGTGACCTTATGCATGTAGTAGCGTGTGCGGCATTTGTAGTTGGTGACTGGTTTCAAACAATGAATCCATGTTGATTCTATGTTCTAACGCCCAATGGCAAAGTACGCATGTCCCATGCATTATTACGCCAGTATTTTATGTTGTATTGTGAAACATGTACACAGAACGCGTGTATTTGTTAAGCATGAAAGTTACTTTCACTGAATTTTCAAGCAGTGGAAGTTATTTTCACTACATTCATAGGCACAGGCGTGGCTACGTGGTAGAACACCGACTTGCCACGCAAACTACACGGTTTCGATTCCCACTCAGATCAGGAATATTATAATATTTGCTCAGTTCGCATCTTTCTCAAATTTTTCAGTCACGCAAAGTTGGCCGATTGTCCGATCACGCAAAAAAGATAATTTTTTGCTCACTACCTCCAACGGCGAAGCCGAAATGCACAAGAAACGAGCCATTCAACGCTATCAAGTTACAAATAAAACAAATAAACTCTGAGAGAGAGATAAAGCAAAAACAAAAACGCAACTCATGTTCGCTCTTCTTTCTGCTTTCTTTTGAAGCGCATTCCAAAATACGGTATACTATTCCAACCAGCCTAAAAAACAGCACTCCCATGTAGGCGTAGATTCCTTACCTAGGAGCATGCTCGCCCTGCCTTGCCTGTTTCCCTAGCAGGCGAAATTCACCGCAGACGTTGCTGCTTCGATTGTGAAATCTCGGATGGCAGAAAAGCTCGAGCGCATTGCAAATGAACTTCTGCGTAGCGAGGAAGAAGGTGGTAGGGCATCTGGGCATCTAGAAAACTTTAGGTGAAATCAGTGAACCGCGAGACAGTAACGAGGGCAGCAGCAAGGAAAGAAATGTGAACCTGTTTCCCGTAACGAGCCTACGTTGCTGCATGCGTCGAGTGAGAATCATTTGCTTAACAATGTCGCATCAACAAGCAGGTTGGGAAAGACACCGTTTGGCCACAAACAAATGGTCACGGTATGTTTTCGTAACGAAAATAAAATCCATGCTCATCGTTCTCGCTGCGGTGAATATTTCGGGAACACTTTTCGCTTCTGCATCAACCTAAGAAACAAGCACTGGTTCCAGCCGGCTCACATCGGTAATTTTTATGTACAATTTCACAAGGTTTACTTATTTGAAAATCTGCCACTAGGTGTGTCAGGCTCCGATTTGAGTTACTGAGAATGAAATCAAAACGCGGAAAGCAATAACCTTACCAGAAAGCGGAACACTTGCCCATCTTTCTTCAGATAATTATGAGAATGAGAACTATGCATTTAGAGTACGTACTTTTGTTTTAATACATGCTTCTTTCTTTGATTACCCCGGTATTCTAGTCGGACATGAGCTAGACGTGAAAATCACTCAGCTTGGTGTTGTACAAATGTGGCTGTGTCAAAGTGAAAATCTTGACCAAGATTTAAGTGTGTGCCCTATAGGCAGACCCACAATGTTAAATAATAATGAAAGTAACACCACCTCTAGAATCAAACGAAAAGTATAGACACACTCGTTTAACGACAGAACTTTTGCATGTCAGCCACAATGGGTAATGCAACAAGGGTTTATGGTTTTAAAGAGGAAATACGTGCTCTATCTTTTTGTGTACTCAAACAAAAAACTGCCCACAAGACGTATTTGTTTCCCCTCCTTGAAACCATTTATTGTCAAAGGCACATATCTTACTGTTCATGCTTTCATTCACAAAAGCCGCCAAAACATTATAGTACCATTCGTTTACCCGCAAATATATCACTGGGAAGCTAGAAAAAGAAAGATGTGATAAAGAAATGTTACAGCAATGTTGAACCACTGAAACGCGTTTTGTGTGCTACCACAGCGACATATATTCCAATAAATTTGAAAAACGAAAAAAAATGAACGTTCCAAGATGTATCCTATCTTTCAATAGTCATTTTTCACCGGAGCACCACCATTACTAGAATAGTTCGGCAAAACTAATCAAGTGCACCGAGATACATTGCTTGTCTATTTTGCTGAGACGACCAAGTCTGATGGAGTACATGTTCTTTCATGTATTTTCAGTTAGAAATGTTTCAGCATTGCGTGTGTGGGTCGGAGCTTATTTTCGTTTCCAGCTTGCTTTCTGTAAGGAAAAAAAGCGCGAAAACACACACACACACACACACACACACACACACACACACACAAGCGTGCTATATTAGCTGCAGGTAGGCGAGGACACATCAACGCTACAAAAAAATTAGGGGACCCTTAAGCTTCTCCTGGAAGAGTTCAACGTGATCGCGATATTATGCTCAACTTCAAACACTTGGTTCATGAAACCTTTCGAACTAGCTATGCACCAACGACGTGGCCTTGAGGGAACAGGTGCAGTGGCTTGCGTGCCTTCTGTAGTGGTTTACTGGCTAAAACCACCAAGCCATTGTGCTATAATCACATGCTTTGATGCCCGATGGCAAAGGGGCTTGTACTACGTATTATTACTGCAATATTTTATGTTGTATTGTGAAGCATGTATACAAAACGCGTGTGTTTCGAAAGCATGCGTTTCTTTACGTGCATTTCCAAGCAGAGGAAGATATTTTCACTGTATTCGCAAGCAGAGCGTAGCCCGGTGTGGTAGAACATGCGCTTGCCACGCAAATTAACCGAATGGTGTCACAGAGCTTGACCAAGAGAACTCGCAATAAAGCCGCAGTCGTTCTTTTAAAGCATACGAGAACAAAACTTTCACGCTTAAAAGAGCAGCACCATTTCATATGGGAAGTTGGGGGAGGGGGGTCACTGCCACAGCTCACCTAACTAATCGACTTAATCTAGATACCGCAATGCACATAATGCATTCACACCCAGAGACATAAATTTAAATACGAAGCACGTGCAACAAATTCTGTGAGCAATTAGTATAGGAAAGCTAAAAACCCAAGGCATAGCGCGTTTTTTTGATACAAACCCCGTTTGCTAATTCTGAAGGGAGTGGCAGTGAACGTAAGAGAAAACGAAATATACAATCAAACCGAAGAGAAAAAAAGCAAAGAAAAAACAGAGAAGTTAACCAGGTTAACAGTAGGTGGCTGCAAATTTTATTGCACAGATTCAGGCACACTTTTTGTGCAGATTTTATGCAAATGTTTTCAAGCAGTCGCTAAGAGATGGAGTGGGCAATGGTACATACAAATATACACGTAAGTGGTAAAATCTCAACCGCTCTCCTCTGAATGATGGTCAGTTTGTTATAATAGTCTTTTTGATGAATTTCTTCGTCGCTCCTTTAATGTGATCTTGCATTTAGAGAAGACAGGTTTTAAGTGATTGGTTTAGCCACTTTTTCAGGGTAATAGAAGTTCTTTTACACCTATGAACCATTGTTCGTTCAGTTTCGGACACACAAAGAATTTGTCTGTGTGACGCTTTACGAGTGCAGCGGAACGAGTAATTCTCATGTCACGTGGAGGTGTGGCTGCCTGCACGCCATTGATTTCCCTTGAGATACTTGCGCTTTTCGAGAATGTACTGCAGCTCTCTCTGCTAGCATGGGTGCATATGGGGATATGACCCAAAGCAATCGACCTCCGTTTCATGCTATGTAACAAATCGGAAGAAAAAAGTAGCAGCTTGTAAAGCGTGATGGCTGGATTTCACTGTTGAAGATTGTGTCGTTTCCGCATTTTCTCGAGCATAACTTGGTAATGCGACGATTCTCCACTTCTTTTCTTTTGTGGAGCGCAGTTCACGAATGCATAAATGAATTGGAGCTCATAAATGCACCTATTGGTTGAGCGTGTATGCTCTAATACCTTTGAAGCTCACCGTCAAAAGCGTGCTGAGACGGGTTCAAGGAAAACTGCTTTAAAAACTTATCACAAACTAGAGAAAATTGTTTCGGAATTATAATCAGCGTTGTCCCAAATAAACGAAAAGGGTAAGAAAAATATAATACCTAGGTCAAGTTTCCCGTAATAACTTAGCCCCACCAAAGGCTTCCACGAAACAATGCGCTCTTTTTTCGAATATAAAGATAAAAATTTTGCGTTGAGATAAGTTATGTCATGGATTTCAGCGGGACTACACTAGCGGTGCAAGTGGCTTGACACAAAAGTGGCCGCGTTATATTGCGGAAGGATTTTTCATCGAAAAGGTGAAGCCTGCCTTTCCGACAGGACCTGTATTGCGAATTGCCATACTGTATAGGAAGTACAGAGATACCGTCTCTGGTCTGATTATGTACAATTTGAACCAGACTTACTTCCTTCAGTTAGTGTGCGTCAACATGTTCCAAGTCATCAGCATTTGTGAACCAAACGCATGTGCGAGCTCTCCTCTCTCTGCCTTTTCCATCTTTCAAACTCCCTCATTTCTATCCTCAGTGTAGGGTAGCATACCGGTCGTTCCTGACTAATTAACATCCCTGCCTTTCCTTCCTCTCTGGTTCTTCTTTGAACCAGATATGTCTAACGCGTTCAGTTCACTGAGCCAGCCACGGTATCTTTCAAGCGTTATTCAAGTGATGCCGTAGTAATACAGAAAAAAGTTATGCAACCTGCAGGGCTCTTTTGGTATAATTTGAGCATCAACAAAAACTCGTAGCTAACGTGAGGTAACTGGTCGGGACGGCACCGATCAATTCAGTGCGTTTATGTCTAATTTTTTTAATGTATGTAACAAATACGTACATCTTACCTGAATTAACATGAAACAATCATACCTCTTTCACCTCCGTGAATTTTTGATCGGTTTATGCTGAACTGTGACTATAGGGCTTTTGAGTATGATCAGTATCTAAATGCTTGAGGCCCTTGAAGCTCGAGGCGAAACGCCAAGTGTCCGTAAAAAACCCTCCGCGGCATTGCTAATCAATAACTAAGCTACAGATACGCGCGACTTCGATTAAAATTCGCCTAGCCGACGAGCAACGGTCACCAAGCCACGCCCGACGACGGAGACAGTTCGCGCAGCCACTGCTCCGAGCTTGCACGATGTTGCGAAAACTGAGTACGAGCAATAAAAAGTCTGTGCTCCTACGGGGAGGGGGTGGGAAGCAGTCGGGTTTGCATGTACGTTAGTTTCTGACAATGAAGTTGGGAGATTTTGTATGGTCTGTTCCATGGAGGCTGTGATTCGACTACTGTTTCTGCTGCAAGATAACATCAGCCAAGATGCTCTCCATTAAGCCTCTGAGGTCGACCAGCTTCGCCGTTTCTTAAGCTTTAGCCGGCTAGTGGAAACGTGCTTTTTTTTCATTCCGAGTTTTAAGTAAAGCGCAAATTTTACACGCAGTCATACGCTTTGGATATGGCAACACGTCTGCACTCGATCCCTTTTGATATCATTTTTCTTCCCTTGCTCTTACACGCGCGGACACCACAATCTTCCTGATCGAAACCACTGCGCTGTACTCCTTTTTCATCCACGCAGCTACTGAAATGGAATAACGGCATCTTATTTTCTCTTTTCCCGACGCGCGCTTATGTTTCGCCGATACAAACAGAAAATCACACGTGGGAAAACCGGGGGAAAAGAGTGCGGGCGCGATGAAAGGCGCACCGAACGTGGAATCTGACTTCAGAATGGTTTCCGGATGGTAATGCGAACTTTTCTTTCTGAAACCCTCGTGCAGCCACACGTCATCGAGTGAGGTCATGCTTTGGGAAATAAAGAAGTCGAGAATTGCAAATAATAAATTGCCTATCTCAAAATAGGGCAGCGCGATGAAGAACGCCCATGGAAGCCCGGCGTCTTATAGGTTTTCGGCGATGTGGTGAGAAATAGGTTCTGAAGCGGCCGCATACGAAAGAGATCAGAACGAAAGGGCGCATCGCTTGAGATACTTTCGCGCACACAAGATGCGAGCACGTATTCTGATGTCGTAAAACGATTCAACTTTCTTTTCACTTTGTCCGCTTTGCAAAGTGTGACCCTAACAGAAGACTGTGAAAGAACGAGAGAAAGATTGCGTGATAAAAATAAATGAAGCTGGCTTTCGTTTCGCGCAAAAGAAAATGCAGTATGGCCAACACAAAAACTTACTTGTAGTTATGTAAACAAAATGAAAATACTCAATCTTGTCAACCAAAAGCAACAGTGTACATGACGGGAGTACTGCAACACGCCTGTTGCTTTGAATAATAAATTTGTTTTAAGAAAAACAGGACCGATATTTGAGTTTAGAATAACCACTGAAGCTTAGTGAAGCTGATTACCTGGTTCACAGTGCTGAGAAGGAGTTCCGGTTTGTCATATCAAAGAATGCAGCGGCTTGTTTCTGCATCATTTGGTTTTTTTCTCCCTCAAGCTACCTTTCGCCACCTTTATTTTATTTTAATTATGGAATCAGACCCGTACTAACAAAAATAAGTTTTGTAACAGTTTTTCTATTTAGTAGATCTAGCCTAGAAAAGTTGTATTTATAATGGTTCCGACACGTGCCTTCTAGAACTCACCCCTCCCTTGGATAAAAAGCTCGGAAAAAGTTAACGAATATTATTCGGAAAAACGGCTCAATGTTAACCAAACTCAAACGCCCTCTCAAAAAGTTATAAAACCGAACGAGGGCAGGATATCAGCTTATGCTTTATATGGCAGAAAGCTTCTCCATCTTTCGTTGTGTTAGTAGAAATATATATGCTGGGATAGCTTTTGGGTGCTTTGGGATAGTGGTTTTTGCGGTCTCTCTGACGCGTGATTAATTTAGACTGTTGTGCATCTTCGTTCAACTGTATGGGAGCGCGCACTCTTATAACGTGTCTGATTCTTAAACAGGCTGGTAACACGTTGCAGAGGTGGACTTGAAAAAATAAAGCACCGTGTCTGCAATGTTTTTCTTTTTAAAGTCCATAAACAATCTTCATTTTGTGACTGACCTCTATAATTACGGATAAATAAAAACATAAATAATACATATTTTCTTATTAGGCTTTACAAAGCAATAATCAGCTGCCCACATGACACACAAAAATCATAAATAAATAAATGCAAAAACAAAACGTCCAGACATTTAGACGTGAAAAAAGGCAACAACTAAGTGATTACCTTCTATCTTTGCAATATTTTTTTTGTGCGCTTCAGCTCTTCGAATGAAAGAACCGAATCGTTGCGCTCAATAAGATTACATGCTACCCATTCTCACAGTTTCACTGAAAACCTATCCCATCACTGGCATGACCGGCAAATGCGTTCACTCTACCTCTCCTGACATGGGCATTTTGCAACCGGCTGCCTATGCTGGGTGCCCTGGCTCCGAAATTGAGACGTTAGGGACCTGGTGAAACTCATTACTCCCGACAGGAACATCCTCAGCAGAGTTTGTCTTCCATGCACTTTCTATTCAACTTCTCTTTCACTGGACTTACTCGCTACTTCAAAAGGAAGAAGATACATTAACAGTAGCAGTCATGAGCAAACGAACAAGTGATTGACCCAAGTGCGTGTCTTGCTGAGCTATTTTTACGGCCATTCTTTACAACCAACTCATTGGTCAGCGTTCCCTACCCGAGGGAGACTGTAGGCAGCAATACAGTTCTGCGCTGAGTCGACATGATGTTTTCCGATGTCACAGAATGAATTTGTCGATAGTTGCTGTACATATATGCCTAATTGCCTCATGCCACACGAATAAGCTTCTCTATTTTTTACTTATGTAACTCTGATCTGCTGGTAATATATCTATTGCGCTGCTTCATATCAGGATTTAATATCTCCATGCCAGAGAGAACATCGTGGGGATTCATTTCATGAAGCCTATATTGTAGCGTTAGATAAAATAGGTGGACGCATTACGACTAAAGAAGAATTCCACACGAATTTTTATCACAGAACAATAAAAGCAAGATCAATATGATTATTTCTTTCGTAACAAAATTTAGCTTTATTGTTGCTAAGATTAGTGTTTTGATGGTTAAATACATTTCATATCAATGAATAAGTTTTTATTCACTATCCTAGATTAGCAACCCCGTAGAGAGGATTTAACGGGGAGACACATGTAATCAGCGAAAATTGCGCCGCTACTAGATTTAATTGCGTATACAACCCTCAAGGTCATTTATAGCTTACTAAAGTTCTTTGTTTGTTTATATTTATTTACTTTCTGCTACGACACTGTGTTATTTTTTGTGTCTTGTTTACTCATAAACGACTGGCTTTCTCAGTGCCTTAGCAGGTTAACTGTGTCAAGGCCAATCACGTTACAGCTGCTGTCAGCTACATAAGATTCACGTAATTTCCAGCCGCTTTTGAATGATTCGGCAAAACTTCTACTAAAATCTTCCTTGCTTGAATATAGGCAGTATGAAAGTAGCGACACAAGCTTTCAACATGTTATGACACGAGAAAAACGAGCGTAACACTGCGGCAACAGGTTGTGCGTGAATAGCGTATTGAAAGATACAGGTGCATCGCATAAGCAATTTTCTCTTATTGACTCGAGTTTTCTAACCTCGGTTTCGACATGAGTGCTACAACATAAGTGCCCATATCGCAACCTTTACACCCATATCCAAAGGCTGGCATACGTTTTCTGATAAGAGGGATCAATGACACGTGCCCTGGCGTAGACTGGGCGTAGCAAAATTTGAGATCCTGAAGATTTCGACGTAGGGAACACACGAGCTAAACTTGTTGTCTAAAACATTAGGTGGTGCACAACATGTGCGGCACGTATAGTCTGCGCATACCCTTGCGGCACACGGCTGCATTAAGACAGCTTTTCGTGCATCACAACATTACAAGCCTCGAAAGCTTACAAGTAAAAATGAGCCTGAAAATCATATGCGCTGTAAGTAAAACAGAACACGTGCAACGCAAGGCGCGCTTCGATCTCATTGAAGCCCAAAAAAGACTTTACGCTTGACACTTAAAATGATTTTACTGTCCCGCCGTGGTGGTCTAGTTGCTAAAGTACCCGGCTGCTGAACCACAGGTCGCGGGATCAAATCCCGGATGCGGCGTCTGCATTTTCGATGAAGGCGAAATTTCTGGAGTCCTCCACTACGGTGTGTGTCATGACCATAAGCGGTTTTGGGGCGTTAAACCCAAGATACTATTTTTAACCTGTGTTTAACGTGGTCTAGCCTGTCTACACGCAGCTTTCATTATTTTATAAGGTTTTACGAAACCAGATGGTTTGTTTACTCTAACTTACACCTGCCATGCTGATGAGGTGCGTTGTGATATTCTATGGATACAGCTATATAGAGGAAAAGAGATACATGTTAGGTCGCATTGTATCAAGAAATATCATATTGAAGTTTTATCAATAAAGTGAGTGCAGGAGTATTGAAGAATCAGGCTAAAAGCCTCACTTGTTCTCTTTTGTCAAATCTCCCCAAACCATAGACACGTCTTCATCAGAAACGCTAATAAAAACAGAAAAAAGCAATATCTCAACCGGTTTCTTATGCTGTCAGCACAGAAGTTCCTTTTTTTTTTTCGCGACTGTCTGTCCTCGCTTGAAGCACACGAAACACTTTCGAACACTGCCCCAGGGAAGAGGAGAGCCTGCTGCTGACATGGCACGTCAGTTATTGGCTGTCCGCAAGGACCATTCATTGATGATATCAAAAGCAAACACTCCGCTCAAGTTGAAGCCGAAGTACGCCTAAACCATCAGCTCCGTTCACCATAGTTGGAGGCCAGTGTTGCGAGAAATTCCAAGGTTTTTGTTACTCACGCTTCAATGAGTCGGTAATTTTTGTTTCGCTCATTTTCTGTCTCTGGGCTTCAAAGAACTTTCAGCGCTCATTCAGGCTTCACGCTTGTTCTCTTGGATGTGATGCTATTGTGAAATTATCCTTGAATACCCATACTTATCTGGTTCGGGTGGTAATTTAGTTTCAATTTCATAATCTACGTACGAATAGCAAACACTTGTCGGACCTGTATCTAAAGGCTAGTTTAAGGTGCCAAAAAAGAATACCTATACCTAAAATACCTAAAAGAATACCCGACTTGCAGTTGTCTTGTTTTTTTTACTTCTCAAATCTCCCGATATTACGAATTCCAGTGACAAACAGCCAAAATGCGAAAAATGATGACACACAGTAGTAGTGGCAACCTGCATTTGCGCAAGAGTTAGAGAGGAGCTTTTACTCGCTGCACCCAGTTTATCATAACGCTATCGCCAAGAGCCTTCGCTGGACGTCCAAGAAATCGAAAGACAAAGAAAATAAAAAAAGTAACTTGGAAGAATGACAACTTTCATTTTACAAAGTGTGCAGTCACAGTACGCTTGTCGCCTCATAGACACAATTCACTCAGTCACGCCTTCTAAACCCAGCCGACCGCATGCCAGTATAATGCACTTGCTGTTTTCTTTTTTTTTATCTTTCCCTGAGCAGCCTGTATTTGTGAACGTGGTTTTCGCAGTGAAGCTAAGGCGACAGTGTGGGCATCGTGGACATTTCATCTTTGAAGATGCTATTTCTTCCTCGCGTCAGCAGTCGGCAGGTGCAAAAAGAAAATGTAATTTCGTTTTGAGTAGTGCTTACAGATATCCAAACGGAGCTCAGAACATCGCGTCCAGTAACTACGCTTCGTATGTCGCTGAAAAGAAATGGCACGTGCGGTAATTCGAATTCAACACCTCCAACGTCTTCCCGCGCAAAATGTTCGTAGATTTGCCGAAGCGGGTTCTATCGGCGCGTTTGTTCTGCGAGTACTTTTTAGGGTATTTGGTAACTGTGGACAAATTTAATGCTTTCGTTTATCAGAAGTATCTTGTATCTTAACAAAGCTATATGGATTGATATGTAGGTTTAACGTCCCAAAACCGCGATATGATTGCGATAGAGGTCTCCGGAAATTTCGACCACCTGGGGTTCTTTAACGTGCACTCAAATGTGAGCACACGGGCCTACAACATTTCCGCCTCCATCGGAAATTCAGCCGCCGCAGCCGGGATTTGATCCCGCGACCTGCGGGTCAGCAGCCGAGTACCTTAGCCACTAGCCCACCGTGGCGGAGCAGTACTATCATGAGCAGTATCAGTCGAAACACATGGCACCTCGGGGTTCATAGTTTTGCTAACTACTGGCACTTCCACCTGTCTAGTGTTCTTAAGAAAAGACCACTTCAATTGTCAGCAGTGGCTCACGGTTACGAATTCGTATCGCAATATCTAAACATAGTGCTTTCGATATTTTGCGCGAAGTAACCAGTGCTAATTTGTTTCTTCGTTTGTTTCTGTTGAATGTGTGCGCTGACTTCTCAAGAAGTGATGATATACCAGTATGTAACTGCGTCAGATATTTTCTTGTTAAGTTTTGAAGGTGGGCTACTTAAGCCACTACAGTACCGAATATTCATTTTTGTCAGATGTTTCACATGTCATAAAATATGTGCGTGGACGAAGTCTCACATGTTCGTGAAGAGACATTCTTTTCCCTATATTTTTGACAGCAGCATCCCTGTATCACTGGTTTTGGTTTGATCTTCCCCACTCGTCGGGTTTCGCATAAAGTTATCAGGATAAAACGCAGCCGACAATAGTCCCAGTAGTCTTCCAAGCAGTTTTCCTTACCTTTAGTTCTACGACTAGCTTGGTCTTGTGTTTGCTTGGGTCCAAAAAAAGGGCATGGACATGCTTGATCAAATTGAACACAGTGGACATGCTATGACAGCTTTTAAGGCAAATGTTGGAATTTGGGAAGAAAAATGAATGACAAGGCTTTCACTTTTGCGCAAAGTTGGGCTTTAACGGACCAGCTTTTAAAATTGGGAAAAGTGCCACTAAAGAACAGTCCCAGATAACTTCGGGGAGATCTCGAGGGTCAAAAAATTCTAACGGCAAATTGCGTAGTACTCGCAAGAAACACTGGCCGTCATCATTCCTTTTCTAAAAAAGAGGAATGTTTACGCAGCTGCAAAAACCGGAAAGGCGATCCACGATGCCTGTTGTAGATGACACACCAGTACCAAACTGTTTAGTTTGGCCATGTATAATGGTGTTGCTGGCAATGTAGCCAGTTTCACAAGTGAGTGTAGCACTTGTAGCGTCAATACAACCAGACCCAGGCAGCACCTTTTGTCGAATGGAAGCTAGAAGCATGGTCGATGCAGCCGCCTTCATGCATAATGTTGCTAGTGGTTAGGTACCTATGCTGAAGACAGTACAGAAGAAGGACGGACGGAAAGGACACATTAGAAGTGTAAAACGGTAGTACACTTGTATCGGGCACAGTGACAGTGGTAGAGTGGTAGCAGGTATGTACAGCACGGTCCACCGTTAAAACCAAATGTGTGATATCATCTCCAGTTGGCCACGTGTCGTTAACTGGCAGTGATATTTGTAAATTCGGTTCAAGCGCATAGAATCATTCAGGGGGTGAGAGCCCCCAATTTTGTCTGCTATTTCTGCGTCTGTGAGCATGAGAGCGTTTCAAAGCGCTCCCGTATTTTCACGGTAATTTATCTTGCTGTCAATTTGCCTGCAGCTTGTTGGTTTTCTAGCAACAAAATGTGTGGTTTTATTTATTGCTTCAGTTATCGCAAGCTTGCACCCTTAAGCCAGTCATGTTTCTCACATACGGCTCACTGCCACTGGCCACATTTGATAACAGATAAGGCTATTAATCTCTGGGGCAACGAACATTCAAGCTTGCCTTGCGACCATGAAATATTGCTTAATAAAGAAGTGAAAGCCCGAGTTGCTATAGGTTGGCTTACAGCGCGAACACAAAAAGCAAGGGTCGTGGCTAGCCAGCGCACGCCGAGCGCATGGCCAGAGAAGTAGCAGACGACGAGGCGAGCACTGTCATGGTGAACCACTACGCATGCGCCGCATTTCCGAATCTCGTCAATAGTTCGCACTCCGCGGACCGCCAGCCACGAAGTCATGTGCTCCATCTAATAGTGGGCCGTGATGTACGTACGTGCATGGGTGTCATTTAAAGCAAGCTTTTGAAATGCATCACAGCTCAAAGGAGATGGTGTTCTTCGTACATGATGACTGAGCCTAATCGCCAAGGAGCTCTTCTGTCATTCGACCTAGACCAATCGGTGCGCTGTGAAGGTCTTATCGTAAAGAAATTCGTGCAGTAGGGTGGAATTTGACAGGAATATTGCTTATTCCTACCATGCCTGTAATTGTAACACGAATATGAGGGACAAAACTATATTGGCATAGATAAAGGGTAGGCCCACCGTGGTGGTTTTGTGGCTAAGGTACTCGGCTGCTGACCCCCACGTCGCGGGTTCGAATCCTGGCTGCTGCGGCTGCATTTCCGATGGAGGCGGAAATGTTGTAGGCCCGTGTGCTCAGATTTGGGTGCATGTTAAAGAACCCCAGGTGGTCGAAATTTCCGGAGCCCTCCACTACGGCCTCTCTCATAATCATATGGTGGTTTTGGGACGTTAAACCCTACACATCAATCAATTAGATCAAGGGGAAAAATGAAAAAAAAAAAACACTTCATGAAGCATGCTTTTGTGCTTTCGGAAAGCTTGGGGCATGCGTCATCTCTCCGTCCATAGTAGTTACAAAGAGGCAGTCAACATTTCTAGCGAAACACACAGAACTGAAATCACCGCGCATAATTGCTCTTGGACACTGATATGACACAGAGTAAATGTAAGTTTCCATAAAATAATTTGTTACCCTTCATGCTGGATCATGCGTGGTTTGCCACAGTGCACTCTCCTTTGTATTCCCTCCCCCTTTTTTTAGACTTTTTGTGGAATTATTAGAATAGTATCACTTCACGGTCTGTTTATTTTATCTTCTGTATTTTCAATTTAACAGCGCTACTTTTATACCCCTGCTGAGTCGCTTCCATCAGTAAATCAAAGGATGCCAAGATTTGAGCGTATCGCTGGTGCTATAGTGAACAATGGACCATCCCACTGGCGGCTAGTAGAAGTAATGATGTGTGAAGAACGTTCTCACCCTAACACCATGCAACAGCTTTATAACGATGCAACAGCTTCATTCTACCGGCATGCATGGGGAGAGGGTGCTCTTTGTAGCAACGGCCATGCACTGCCACTGTAGCATTGCAATCTGTAAGCACTGTACAGGAGCTGTGTGCACGTCGTTGATCAAATCCTAACATGCATGTCTTTTTTTTTGAGCAGTTAGGTGTTTTTTCACACTCCTACACTCTATACTTAGTGTAACAAAGCCCTCACTTCAAGCAGCTTGTCATCTATTTAAAACATCAATTCCGAAATTGTACGTTTAGATGCATCGGGCGAGGTGTTCATATTACAACGGGTGTTTTATTTTGGTGCATTTGAGTTTTCAGTATAGATGCAGTCCGTTCGTTGCAGACCACGCTGTTGAATGTGCTTCGGAAAGTCGTCCGAAAAAAAATTCCAGGTTTGTTAGGAGGATTCTTGCTCTCGAAACATGTCCTCGCAGCGTCTTCTAGATATAAGTAGGCGTGTAGCAGTTTTTTCTTCGGAGTCAAAGTTGTTGAAAGTGCTGACTTGATCATGTATACGTGGATGATTCAACGAAAATGGGTGGCTCCCTGTGTTGCAGCATCACGACTGTCGCGGGCGGGTGACGCCCCCGCGGTGATTGACGCTGTTCTCAACGTGGTCATGGTTTTTGACTTCCATAGGTAGGATGACGTATGCTGGTTGCATGTCTTGCGGCTTCTTGACCCACCGCGGTGGTCTAGTGGGCAAGGTACTCGGCTGCTGACCCGCAAGTCGCGGGTTTGAATCCCGGCTGTGGCGGCTGCATTTCCGATGGAGGCGGAAATGTTGTAGGCCCGTGTACTCAGACTTGGGTGCACGTTAAGGAACCCCAGGTGGTCGAAATTTCCGGAGCCCTCCACTACGGCGTCTCTCATAATCATATGGTGGTTTTGGGACGTTAAACCCCACATATCAATCAATCATGTCTTGCGGCTTCCGGCAGCTCGCTGTTGCACGAGTGCCTGTGTGTCTTTTTCACTCAGTGGGCACGTTCCTACTTTTCTTGTGGGTCCGGAACGTCAATTACAGAGCACTTTTGGAAATTTCATGGGGTCGTGACGTTGACGAAGGAAGGAGTCAGCGTTTACAAGGCTGAACTTTTTACTTGAGCAAGCCTGTGCCCGGAAAAGTGAACGTCACCCTTCAAAAAATACACGCAGTCTGCTGATATTGGCAAACAGAACGTCGCACGTCGATAATCTGCCGAGTGAAAAACGCCTTTGTTCTTATATATGTACCATCAGATATTTGAGTGTTATAGCTGGTGGCTTCTTAAGCTCTAGAAAATTGCGTCCTATGCACAATCTTGAGAGAACGATGATAGATTTGTGGGGTTTAACGTCCCAAAACCACCATTTGATTATGAGAGACGCCGTAGTGGAGGGCTCCGGAAATTTTGACTACCTGGGGTTCTTTAACGTGCACCCAAATCTGAGTACACGGGCCTACAACATTTCCGCCTCCATCGGAAATGCAGCCGCCGCAGCCGGGAATCGAACCCAATCTTGAGAGAACAATCTCGAGTTATTGTGAAACTGCTGCGTGTCTACGCCAAGCATTTCTTACGGTATAGCTGCTGAAACACAAGCGCATGAAACTAAAACACACGTGGCAATATTTTTTAAAGATATTGTGCTGGTGGAAAATTACATTCGGTCTATCTATGACAGACCCAAAGAATAATGCTGCCAAAGCGCATGTTCTAAGAAAATGGTGAAAAGCAAGTGAGGAAACCTGATAAACCGGCATCGCACCACACGTATTTTACAAGTAACCCATGGAAACGAAATGTTTCTGTCTTCTTTTTTTTATCTTAATGACATGTCTCGAACGCATTTACTAGAATCTCTTTTTTTCATTATAATTCTGTGGCTGTGGTACACCACATCGTTAAGGGATATAACGTTTACTTGTAGAGAGATTTTCTGTTTTATAAACAATTCGTTTGCTGTTAAATTTTACTGTAGAAGGCGTGCCTAGACTGCGTCTTTGCCAGCAAGAACTGTCGTTGCCACACCGCAGATACCAAAAAAAAAACAACCAACTGTTGAGGAAAACCACTGCCATTCTCGGGGTTCGCACCGAGAGTGGCAGTGCAGAATATCATGCAATAAATTGAGGTTTTCCAGCTTGTTGGTATGATGCTTATTCAAGTCCGCGGTTAAGAGTTTACGTTAGTATGAAGGGCTGTACCTATTGCAGCCGTCTAAATGTCTGCAGATACTGTACCCAACTCCTGCCAATTTCAAACGAAATTAGAAGAAAAACAAGCAGCACAAAAGCAGGGCTCACATGCACGCACAGACACGCATGTACACAAGGTTTAATTTGTTTATAAGGCATGCAGAAACCATAGCCGCGGAAGAATCGAGTTCTGAGGCAGCAGCATGACTACGCAAAAGCGTAAGACAAGCAGCCAAGTTGCATTTCTGGTCGTGTTAGTAGCGTTAATTACAAACTTAACCGAATAAGGAAGAAGTTAGTGTGTTTAGAGGTAAGGAAGTTGTAACAGGTGTTGCTAAGATAGGATTTGATTGATTGATATGTGGGGTTTAACGTCCCAAAACCACTATATGATTATGAGAGACGCCGTAGTGGAGGGCTCCGGAAATTTAGACCACCTGGGGTTCTTTAACGTGCACCCAAATCTAAGCACACGGGCCTACAACATTTCCGCCTCCATCGGAAATGCAGCCGCCGCAGCCGGGATTCGAACCCGCGCCCTGCGGGTCAGCAGCCGAGTACCTTAGCCACTAGACCACCGCGGCGGGGCTGCTAAGATAGGAAGAAATATTCATAAGGAAAAAAAAACTATTGATATAAATACGAACAAAGGAGGCTCTGAAACAAGATTGCCTCGAATCACATAGAGATAATGTAAACGGCAACGCTCATCAATATACTGGCACCTAAAGCTACTGAAGCTGGTTGCTTGCCCTGATTCATGATAACCGTAGGCATTAAATGAAAATAAAATGAAACAAAAACAAAACATGTTTCATAGTTTGCGCAAGCACATCGGGACACCAGACGACTAACTGAACAATACTTGGGAACAAAGAAGATGTCGAAACAGTGGCGTCTCAGCGATAACGTAATCGATAGGGTTAGCACAAAGTTAAAGTCTACAATAGCACCAATTGAGTGTGACGGCATAATTGATTATTGTACCGATTCGTTTCATTTTTACAGCGAGAGCTGTTGTGAGATCCCATAAAGGGTCACGTGCATCATAGTTGTCCACCACCGCTGGCGTTTGTAACCACTATCACGTGAAATACAAAAAAAAAGAAATCGGTAAAAAAAAACTGCCAGGCCCAAGCGAAACATGGAGCACAGTCACAGCGAAAGCTAAAAGAGTGGCCTTGCAGAGCATTTTCTAAACACTCTTTCGATAACTACAACAACCAAACTTGCAGGGTGCCCATTACTTCATAAATAATAATAATTTTTATTTAGTAGGCCAGCATTCGTTTCTTTGTTTATTTATTTGTTTTTCTTTTAAAATTGATCACACGTGCCCATTCTGGCAGATTGGCTAAGAATGAGTAGTAGAAAATTTAGAAGGTCATTCGGAAACTATCGGAGATTCAAAAATACAAATATATAGTAATCGCACATGTTACAATCAACCAGGACTACAAGTACTATGCTTTTAAGCTCGTATATCAGACTGCCAGCATTCACTATGCTATCATTCGCCATTTTTCGGAGAAATGTGGTATCCGATATACACTTGCAAGAAATTTTGGGCTATTTTTTTTATGCAGTGGCCGACGATGATGAAGGTATATACCTGAAGTGGGTATGCGCCACTGTTAATAGGTGATGAACGAGCTTTTGTAATGTGTTGGAACATTGGACGATCCACTCGTTACTCAATTCACATTGTTCGACGCCTGGTTCTTCTTTTGCTGTTTTAAAATGATTTGTTACTCATACTAACGCGAGGCCTCATTTGATAGCAAGCCTGCCTAAGCCGAGTTTGCAACAGAGTTTCAAGCACAGGCCTGGCTTTGCGAAAAATACTGGACTTGCCCGCAGAGGACCCGGGTTCGAATTGCATTTTGTCGTTGTTTTTGTTTACTAAGTTTTTTTTCGTGCGAGAGTGGTTATGGACACCGCCAGCGGTGGCGGTGGCAGCGGCTGCAGAAAAATAAGGTGCACACGACTCTTGTTGAAAATCCGTTGCAAAATGACCCCATGAGCAGGCTTGATGTCGGGAAAGGCATCGCGGTAATATGAGCAACAAAGATTTTTGTTTTACAACAGCCAAGGTACAACCAGGGGTTACGCCATGCGAATGCTATAGCGAGTGGGTCGTCGAAATCTTCTTGTTCTTCACCTTCTTTTGTGGCTCATACTCACTGCGGTGATTGGTCAAAAATTTAGTGGTCCTATAAAACCTTATAAAATTTGGAGTGATGTACTTAAGCTTTAGGCCCGATTCTTTATCGTCGTCAGTCACACTATCAAATACCTGCACCAATTTTCTTGCAAGCATGCCTAGGGTACCACTCTTCTCTTAAGAATGAAGAATCATGCCATAGGGAATGCCGACATACTAAAAAAATATGCTGATTTATGGAGTAGTGGGTACCCTGCAATGGTGCTTGTAGTAGTTACCTAAAGCGTGTTTAAAGAAGCCTGTGAAAGGCCGCTATTCCAGCTTTCGCTGAGACCGTGCTGTGGGTTCCATGCAGGCCACAGACACACGAATAAATAAATAAATAAATAATAATATATATATATATATATATATATATATATATATATATATATATATATATATAGATAGATAGATAGATAGATAGATCTGTCCTTATTCATCGTACATAAAATGTCTTTGTCTTCATCTCTCTCACTGTGCCGCTTAAAAGCATTTTGGTATATTCGTCCATCAGGAGTGCCGGTAAATATTAATAGCACCTGTCTAAGTGCTGAAATCGGAGGCAAAGTTTAACGCTGCCTCCAATTAACGCTGCCTCCATAGGTTTATTAAGACAACCGTTTTCGAAAGGTCGACAGCTGAACTTAGATGACTTGACTCTTGACCATGCCGCTATAGCACCGAGGCTAATTTAGGGAAGGCCTCAGGGCTTCGATGAAACCCGCTTGTCCAACTCGGTTCTGCCAAAGAAAGCAGGTGACAAACGGGACAGACGAGGCCAACATGATGTGAAGAAAGGAGCCTCGAAGAGAGAAGACAGAGGGAGACAACAGTTGGGGATTCTTAATGAGAGTGACCCGTCATCCGCGTTCGGATGCGGTGCACGTCAGGCACGTCATCTGTCGTGTCGGCCGCCAGCTCCTCAGCGAGTTGACTGTGCAATTAAGATTTGGAAATAACGCTGGACTAGAACGAGTGAGGTTTTTCACTTGTAAAACTCAGTCGTAGGAACGCTCGAAGAAGAGCTGTTCATGGCCACCGCTGCCAAGTGTTAGTGTAGATTTAGCCGCCTACATTCTACGACGGCGAACTCAAGTGTACGTGATAGAGTACAGTCAGCGTGATTGACGCTTAGGCAGAATGAAAACCGACAAGTACACAACGCTACTTCTGAGTGAGACTCTTAACGCGACAGCGTTACAGACCTCTTTCCGCTCTAGTTCTGCAAGGTCGGTGTTAGCATTAATTAGTTTTATTGCGATAGCAATTATATGGGCACTCTCAGCTGGATTTCAACGCCGGCATCTATATATATGAAAACGGAAGAAAAAAACGCAGAAAAAAAGACTCCGACGTGCGGAAGTGAACGTGGGACGTCCGCGTTGCGAATGCGAAACGTTAACCACTGAGCCACCGAGAGGTTTTTTTTTATTGCCTTGTATATCAAGACTGTTCACCTTCAACATATTTACATATTGATCAAATTATAAGTGTCTCACAATATACACCCATGAAATTCATTGAAGTACCGTCTGCTCCAACTGACTATTGAAGCCATTTTGGGCATCCCGGGGGGGGGGGGGTGACCTATTGTGTTTTCAGCATTATCAGCAAGATGGCGCAATGAGCACGAGGCGGCTTCTATATTTAACGTGTACTTTGTCCTGCTGAGAGGAGGGGGAGTGGACAATCTCTCGCGCGCTTTATCTCCCGGTGGGGAGGATTATATGTCTTGGCTGGCACAAGGCTTACACTGGAATGATTCTGTTGTAGTTACGGGGCGCATAAAGGTCACTGCAATCCTCCCCCTTCATCCCTCTTTCCTTCCCCTTTCCCCTATCCCCTGTGTAGAGTAGCAGGCTAGAGTGAACTAGCTCAGGCCGACCTCTCTGCCTTCTAATAAATTCACACTCTCTCTTTTTTGCACAGCCTCCGTTTGCGAAAAGGGTGTTCTTTTCAGAAATAGTGAAGTAACAACTGAGACGCTTATTCCCTTACATCTGTATACCTGCGAGTACGTTTCGTGCGTCATTTGTGCGTGAGAAACGCGGGGCATGTTTCGATCTGCTTGCCATTCTGCGCGTGACCTTCCAATTTGTTGCTATCGCGTTAATTGCTTCTCCAAACGTTGACTTTTTACTTCATCTGATCCTTTCTTTCATCGTGTTATTTCATTTCTAAATGTTAGCACATAAGTAGACGTGTGTTGCACCCATTGGCACCACTTCCCGATGCTGCGTCAGCATACTTCGCAGGCTGCCAGCGGACAGCTACTCAATATGGTTGGCTGCAGTCTAGTAGGTCTTACGTTTCTCATTCCCTCAGGGTAATACTAGCTAGTAAACAATTCAAACACGCACAAAGCACGATATGTTTTCTTGAAGATCACCACGTCTGTGCTGCTTGTACTCACCGCTAGCACGCTTTGCTATGACGTATAAACGCGTGTAAACACAGGGAGCAGTAACACACGAGTTTAAAAATATTTTCTTTGTTTAAAAGAAAAAGTAATTTGACAAATCTTTCTGAGTGAGTGTGCGATGAAGGTTGCTAGTAACTTTGATAGTGAGCATATTTTAGTAGGACCACCGCAGTGTTGAATTTAAAGAAAAAACGTGTGTAAAACTGAACATTTTTGCAACTTGGTCACACCCTGTGCACTTTATTTTGCCCTATATACGCCTAAAACATTTTAGTGTACAGTAAACATTCTGGCAATATGCTAATGCCAACTATTACATTTCGCTGAATGTCACCTTTATATAAAATATCCCCGACATGAACCGTATTCCTAGTATTTGAGGCCGTAATAAATACCCTCGAAACCATAAAAGTTCGTAATACCTGTTTTCAGTAAAAAGCCTATGAATGTCTTAAAGGTAAGCACTTGTCTTATTCTAGTTTAAAAAGAACTGATTTTCGAACATTGTGTTTTACGACCCATGGTTTCAAACTTTGCGAAAAAATCACGGGAAGCTGGCGGTACTACATAAATTTTTTTCACAAGATAAGTTTTTAGGGGGCTCTATTGGCTTTATGTAGATAGTTTCAATTTTTATCAAACAAATCACAGGTGGTCGAGCGCCAATTAAGGTTGAGACAGTTGGCATTGAATGATCAACAACTTAGGTTTGAAGTGAGAGTCAAACCCAGGCCGTCTGTGTGGTAAGTAGATGTTCTATCACAGAGCCACGTCCTTGCTAAGTCCTGCTTTTGGAAAAAAAAGCACTATATGAATGTAATTAAGTGTGTGAACATAGTATTCACCGCGATTCTTCTTCATCTTTACCACCTGTACGTAATCACCATCACTGTGAGCCTATTCGTCCGAAGAATCGATCTGGCGGCTTCACTGAAAAAACGGTGTCGAGACCACGATATCGTTGCTGTCTTGCAAGTGAAAGGAGTCTACTCAACGTATGCAATACACCCTGGCAGGATCTTAGAATTGTACCGGGCGTTTAAACAAGGGAATTGCGCAACTAGTGGGTCGTTTTTGTCTGTCCACCCATGCCAAGTGCGCAGCGGCACAAGTGGACTTGGCACTTTACGGACGCGTAGCTGGTTCTTCGCCGATTAGCAAAAATAAGAACTGCGGCGTAGTGGGAACTTGGCAACTTCTTGTACAGTTAACATTCTGGGACAACTCTAGACGGTCAATGTTAGCCGCAGCAACGTTTTTTTAACTGCGGCATGATTGAAGGCAGGTCGCACAAGAACCAATACCTCATTTTGTTCTACGCTTGAAGACAAAGCTCAAGCGTCCTCCAAGATTTTCATTTCAAATAAGCGTGAAAAAAGTCACCTGATTGTAGCACTATGTGATTGCCTGATTTCTTGAGTCTTTGTCGAGTCACGCTTACTCACTATATTGAGAATGCTAACCAACCAGTGCAAAAACGTGTCTTAGCTAAATGAAAGAGTAAAAATTTGTGCTGGGCTTACATCTACGCTGCACAATTCCAGCACACACATATCAAACTAATCATTATAAAGGTATAACAAATGCACAAACGTGGGTTATCAAAAAGCGTTGCTATTCTTTGAGTGCATTTTCATGATTAAATCTAACAAAGATAAGTATGGTTCAGAACCGTGCAATACTAACGTTTCATGACCATACGCAACTTTGGCAGGAACGATTTAGGTCAGCCTCAGCAAAGAAACCTCAACCTTTGAATCTTTACGCATATAATAGCCAGGTTTCGCAATAAAGGGGCGACAAGGAGGAAAAGTTCCAAGGAGAAAATTTGCTGTGTAAGCGAAGCGTTTGAAAGGCTATAAGTGAAGGACGTCGAATATATTGAACTGTTTTTATATACGCTACTAGAGCAGAAGAACAGCAATAGGGAAATATTTGTGTGGGGTCTTACTTGCCAAAACCACAATATGATTATATGACACATGACAGTGGAAAGACCAGAAAATTTCGACCGTCTGCATGGTATTATTCACCATCCACTGACATCAAACAGTACACAGACCTCTGGAATTTCTCCACCATTGAAATGTAACCACCATTGCTGAGCAGCTGAGCACATGTCCAATGTAACACCATTGCGGACAAGTTAGTAATAGCAGTTCCTTGTGATAATCGATTGATTTGGCATATGTGCTTTAGATACAGTCAATTCAACCTATAACAATACTCGGATCACACAAAAATATCAATACTATAACCAGCAATTGCTTTAATTGGGTTGCCAGATAAAAAAAACTAAATAGCAGGTGGCAGGGTGTTGCGAGGAAACTATAATGTCAAGTTGGATATGCCAACCAGTATCAGTGTTAAGGATGAAAAAGCTGCTGACTTTTAGAACATGTTCGAAAACTCGAACACTTTCACGGGATTGTAAAAAGTCCAGTAAAACCAACGGTGAGAAGGCCTGAAGTTCCGGACGCTAAAACTATCCTAAGTGTTAACATTTTACTGAAATTGCAAGTCTGAAGGTGTATTAACAGAAGCCACCGCCACCCCATGCAGTAGTAGATTTGCAAAGTTAGCTTTGCCGCAGTGCCACAACGCTTTGGAGGGTTGTTGGGGGCGTTGGCTGATTTCAGCGTTGAAAGGTGATTTAGGCAGCTTGCAGTTCTGATTTTTTTCTCTCTTTTGGGGAATTTGGGTTACATTGCCTTTCAGAACAAACAATGATCAGTCAGAGTTAATTGTTATTACTGATAATGCGACACACGGGCCTTGGTTATAAGTGTGTTTTACTATATACATATCGAGTACAAAATGTGAACCAGACCCTGGGGCTGTCATGAATTATATTTTAGCCACCTTTGCAGCATATGAATTAAGATATACATGCAGAAAATGCTGCCATTCTTCATTACAACGTCCTTGTGGGTAGCGCCTTTTTACAACTGGGACACACTTCACGCACAGGAGAAATTCTGTACATTGTAATGCACTTCCGGTGTCTACGATTGATGGCACGCTGCCATATATGGCGCCATCGAAGAAACCCTGCCGTTCGTTGTTGTTTTAATGTGGTGCTTACAAGGAACATTTTCCTCACTTAGCGAACAAGCCGGAGCCATTTGTTCATGCGAGAGAATAGCAGTATGTCAATGGTTTTGCACAGCAAGCGCGCAATGATTCGATGGCTGAAAGAGGCACGAAACAGCGCAAAATTGGCGTAATGACTCAGGCGGTATTGTCTTTTTTCCTGCGTACGTATACCAATATTTACTAGCTTTTTGAGTTGGCCATGGAAGATAGCTTGCTGGTCGTGCTGTCTATGCCTCTGTAAAATGTCTAAACTCAATGTCCAACATATAAAAACAGGCCCTTAAAAATTATATTAGACCTAACATTGACGTATATTGGTTCTCTCACTGAGGGTTCATTTCCGTAGCACCTCTCGCTTAAATATACGCGATAAACTTGATGCTTTGATGTTTGCTGATTATCACTAACGTTGAATAGACAACTGCCAAGAAAATGTGCAGCTTTTAGTTGAATCTGGCCCAGTTGAGCTACAGCTTTGCTAGCGCATCAATTCAAGATATTCTACGTGACATCCCCCTCATTGTATGAGATTACCAGAGTGATGGGCATTACAAGTGAATGTCTTCATCAAGAGCTTTTATCCCACATACTCTCACAATGAGGAACCGGCTCTGTTTGTGCACTTTCCCATCATTACGCCATACTTTACCATCTTTCTGACGTGCCTCCATTCAGACAATCAGCCCATAAGTCTGGGCAAAAAAATGAGATGACGCACTTCAGGTCAGGTCGACCATTCTCACCTGGTATTCATTTATTGTTACTGTCTTGCCCCCCACCTTCTCCCCGCCCTTATGGAGTTCTGCCAGGACCTGATAGCCTGATGCGGGTTCTTTCGTCAACTGTTCTTGCTTTCTCCAGCCTTGCGTTTTCTCTGTCTACTCATGAAGTCGGGTCGTCCGAATGGAGCAGTAGTTGCTCCTGAATTGAGGCGATCTGCTATGACGATATCGCGATCTGCCACAACTCGTTACGCGCTGGTACAGAGGCAGCAATCGTAGAAAGTGTTCCTCCAGCACTTTTTCACCCCTCTTATATCACGGTGAACTCCCTCCTTGGACACGAAGGCCCGAGAATAGCAAGTGTAAGTGACTGAGAATGGCACACCACTTCGACGAGTGCTATAAATGTGCACTGCATTGCCCTTCTACTCTTTTCGCTGCCTTCTCTGATGCCCTTTCAGTGGCTCAAACTTTCTTGTAGACACCTCAATTTATTTCATTGCACGCATCGCAATCGCAAACGATCTACAACACCATTTCATTAACAACAGAATAGAAAGTCGGTCGATGACTGGTGTTTTTTCGAACACAGCACTCCATTATCGATAGTGCTCATCCCCCTTCCTCAGCTTTTCGACAAAAAATACAAAACACGTCGTAAATATTAACACAATGGCGCGTCACTTTATGTAGGTTAATAATGTAAAAAGTTGGGGTTCTCGATTAGCTAAAGTAGCTGCACTAGCAAAATTAACACAATAAGAATATAATGAAGTGGTGCTTTGTTAAGTAGGCACCACCACTCCAAGTCTACAAAAATTTTGTATCTCCGTCTTTTGGGGAACTCAAATCTGAGAATAGAAGCTTTCAAATATATTGGCTGAAACTAGGTAAAAACATATGTGTAGATATATTCATGCTCACTGCTTTTGTATCGTACTAAAAGACAATTCCATGCATCTGCGAAATAGCGTAGGTTGCAAATTAATATAGATAAAAGGCAAACGCATCACTCTGCGATCAGTGGCTCTAGGTAGATCCTTGACATGATTTCCAATATGAGCCCGCTTTGTTCCCATAGTGAAAATGAAAAGAAGTGGCTAAAAATGCGCAGACCACTATTCTCTGATTACTTTACTAAAACGTTTTGAGTGCAAAATGCGTGTTGAATGGCTTGAGGAATTTCGGTCATTTGCTAAATGATGATTTTCCAAATCCCCCGTCAGGCTTTAAAGCTTCAATCTGCCGCAACTCCTACGGTACAAATAGTTTTCCAAAAGTCCCTGCTCCACAATATTCCGACGCTTTCATACGCATGTCTTTTCATAACGGCTGTCGCATTCCTTCAGCACGTCATTACCTTGATCACTTCCAGGAATATCCGCCTCGCGTCGATAGCTACGCAGCTTATGGCCTGGCATTTTGGCAATTTCTATGGCCCTATTCATACATATCACTAAGGATATGCGCCCGTCATTCTGTATTAGTGGTCGTTCTAAAATGTGAAATCAGTAATGATCGAATAAATAACAACTCTCACGAAAGATCTGCACGAACAAAAAATTGCATAAGCATGATGGCAGGTTGCACATATAGCTGGAGTGTTTCTAGGCATATATAGGGGGCAGACTCCGTTTCAGCTGACACAAAAAGCATTGCTGGCTAGTAAACATTGTGTGGCTGAGCCTTACGTTCAAGCAGGAGGAGATCTTTTCTGGAACAGAAGAAATTATCTTAAAAACACCTAAAAGAAATGTACTGTAACATGCCATTCTGTTACTTTAGCTTTCTTTATACTGTAGAGCTGAAAATAACAAAACTAAATAAAGCAATAACGAGAAGATCAGCGAAGAATTGTCACTTGAATTGACGAAGCCCACCTACTCACAAGAAAACTATTTCTTCACAAATCACAAAATCAAGGTAGAGCTGTTACATTTTTAGAAGATATATTGTCTACTGTGTTCAGGTGTCTCTGATACGATAATATTATAACATTACTGAATGATACCGACTATATATTTGCCCTCATCTCGCTTTGCAAAAGGCAGCAGCCATGAATATCGCAGAGCAGAATGAGGAAAAATCTGCTTTTTGATAATCAAAAGCTGTACGGTGCAGAACTCATGTGTTAATAAAAAAAGTGAAATGGAATGATCGGTCGTATAAGAAACAGAAAAAGTAAAAGAAGCAATGACGTAAATGGACTACATTTTATAGCTTATACACTAGTATGCCTACGCTCATAAAAACATTCACGAATGTTTTTTTCGTTTTGTTGTGTGGCACAGAAAAAACATGACTACTATTTGCGGTAGCACTTTCACGCGGGTCACAAAATGTATTTACCAGTTGGGAACAGAAAAATCCATGTGTTTCAGATAGAAGGAGTGCTTTGATACATAGTAGCTGCCGTGTACTGGGATGCTGTTTATAGCGGACAACTTACGGCGTCACCAGGGGCAGCTGTATTCGACATCCACGCACTACACATTATTATTCATGTAGCGGCTAGCCCAAGAGAATGCCGAGGCGTGAGAAAAATGGAGTCCGACTGTAGAGAACAAGGTGGTGGTTAGATTGGGCCAGAGCAACTGAGAGAAGAAACAGACAGCAGATAACAAACAGAGACTACACGTGGAACAAGAAACCAGCTGTGATGTTGCTCCACAATTAACACTAGTCCTTGATTAGAACACTGTGTCGGCACCAAACTCGGTTCCCGCATTGCTCTTTGCTTTTTCCCTGCTGCATTAGGGCTGACCAAATGGAGACGTAGTTGTTTCGGCGTTAGTGCACTTGGTGTTTTCGCTTGTCCTGTATTCAAACTGCAGCATGACCATTTTTTATCGCCTGGGTCCAGTTACATTCATGTTCGTAGACACTGTATATCTTAAAAATATAAATCATTTTATTTTAGTCTTTCAAACGGTAACTCAGCTATAGAATAGATGTTTGCGTATGAGAAGCGTGTAGCCCTTTTGCATATACATAAAACCCATCTGGTTTTTCTGCCTCTCATGCATGTTACCTTTTATAGGGTTCAAGTTGTTGGTCCAAGGAATCATGCGAAGACGTGCGGTTTTTCATACCGATTGCGTTTTTCAAATATAGAATGTGAAAACAGAGCAGGGCGTCACTACTTGTTGTGTTCACTGATTATTAATAAATCGTAAGCATCACCTCACTCAATGAAACATCTATATCTTCAATGAAAATTTAAGGTTCGAGTCATTACTACGTCTGCTGTATTATTTTTCTATATATGTCGTTTGAACCTGACAAATACGCAAGTAGTTGTCTTCTAAATACTGTGATTGCTTCCGATAGTGATGCACACGTCCTAGTGATGGTTGTGTAAGTTTTAGATGAAGATTTCATTGACAATTCGTTGTACCAAAGCGGAAATGTTCTTGCAAAAAAATTGTAAGGTTTGGAGGCATCTCTACCGATATATATATATATATATATATATATATATATATATATATATATATATATATATATATATCTTTTGGTTATCTTGTTGATATATTATGTTCTACGAAGAGGTTTGTTTGAAGATTTGCAAAATACGCGATATTTTAGGGCACACATTTGTTTTCGTTGAGATCTCCATACCGATACTTTTTAGGGGAACAATAAAGTGTCATAAAATGACGATTTGACCATCAATCATCTACTCTGTGTGGTCTAGGGCTGTCTTTACTTCTTTTGGCTAGCTTTCAGGGAAGGGAAATGACTGTCTCTGCTTTGGTGTTTTCATCAAGACTATAATAGGTATGATGGTTGTTAATATCAAATTACAAGTCAATCCACAAGACCCACCACCAGAGCCCAGCTTTAGCTTTTCTCGCACAGAACGCAGATATGATTTCTACCGGTGAAGTCAACATTATCTCCACATGTGCGCAGTGAATTTTCTGACACTGCTACCTAGTTATCATCTTTATTTGTACGGCATAATGGTACACACGTAATAACGCCTGACCGCACGTGGTGAAGTCCCGAATCTCTGCTGTCATTGACTAGGTACCAGGTTAGTAGTGAGGAAGCGGCACGAGTTTTGGAACACTTAATTACTTTTAAGCACAAAGTGTACTGGGCCAAGGTAAGCATAATAAGGATAGAAAGAAACTCTTTTTTTGCGTCAATATCTCGAATTACTTGTTACGCAGATTACTAAAAAACGATGAAAAATTATGATGGCTATTTCCCACGAGTACATGGCAGGTGTCTCAACCACGCACTAAAAAGGAAATAAGTTTGCATCAGAGGCCCACTTTTCTGCGAGCAAAGCTTCCATGTAGAAGCAGAAAGGTATATATATTTTAACCATGTAAGTTTTGGTCAACGTTCCTTGTTTTTATTTTCTCAACTTCAACAATGTGAGCAAATTCCTTCAAAATGAATTTTTTTCTGTAGCAAGGAATACAAGTGCTTTCACGGCTTAATACACTAAAATTCATTCAAGTTTTCTTCTCAATTTTTTAGTCGACAGAGTTCCAGAAGAAAAATGAGCTAAGCAGTTTAGATCGATTACTCACCATCACAACTTCCATATCTGACGCACGGAAAGAGCAATCCATCACTGTACCAGTTTGCTGTTATCCTAAAAAATCATTGGGACGTCGAGCTACTAGCAACAACCCCATAAAGAAAAGTGTCCGCTCTAGCTATCGAGAAGTCATTTAGTGCTAAAGTAGCTTTATTAAACTAACGTAAGGTATAGGCTTACGTGTTGCGTACGTCCCAAAACAAAGCGTGATTTTGGGAGACGCCGCAGTGGAGGGTTACGGGAATTTCGACTATCTGGTGTCTTTAACGTGAACTGGCATGGCACAGTACACAGGCCTGTACCATTTCTACTCATTTAAGGAACTACGCAGTGAATTGCTTTCCCGCCATGGTGGTCTAGTGGCTAAGGTACTCAGCTGATGACCTGCAGGTCGTGGGATTAAATCCCTGTTGCAGCGGCAGTGTTTCAGATGGAGGCAGAGATGCTGTAGGTCCATGTGCTTAGATTTGGGTGCATGTTTATGAACCCCAGGTGGCGGAAATTTCTAGAGCCCTCCACTACGGCATCTTCATAATCATACGATGGTTTTGGGACGTCGAACTCCACATACCAATCAAATCAAAGCTCAAATGCTTATTTACCTATAACATGACTTTTGAATTTGAGGCAGTGGCCTGAGCGAGAAACAAGAGAAAATAAATTTCCACAAAATAATACCCACAGACTGCATTCGGCCTCACTTATATATTATTGTGTAGCCGAATATTGAAGACGTATGGCGATCGAGAACGTCCCGGCACTCTTTTGTGTTGTGTGGCAGGTTATAGCTTCACGCGTTTTCAAAGCACTAGTGAACAGTGTAACCCTGTGATCTATCTTAGCAGGAAAGACAAGCAATATCTGCGAACCACGTGACTGCCACTTATGTTTGACTTCCTCTCATCTACTCCTCTCACTGCCGCTTTCTTTTAACCTCGCCAAAACCACGGTCACTTTCAGGCAAAAACACGAAATTCAAACTTAACGGCAAGTAGTACTTAACTAACATAAAAAATAAAGCAGGAAGCGAGAGACAACGTCAGCCTTGCCACAGTTCTTTTGCTAGCTGAGTTGGGTTTCCCCAGCAACTTCTTTCCTCTTGCTTACAGACCCGCTGCATCTACTAAATTATACAAAGCTGCAAACAATCTGCTACTGACACAAATACGCATGTATCAGATGCATTCACGCCTCTGTTTTTTCTATTTTTTACCTAATCTGAGCACCTCCTTTTCCTGACTTGCAACGGAAGGCACTGCTACAGCAGCAGAGGTTACCGGGGTGGCGACAGCGCAGCGAGCCTACTCTGTTGCCGTATGTAACTTGTTGCTGCAAGGTCGCTAATAGCTTCCTTTCTTTTCTTCCGGAGCGTCTAGGGAGAGCATTTGCTAAAGTATATATTTTAACTCAGTTTTGCTATCTTCGTTGCTTCTGTTCGTGAATTGATTCTCAGCATGGGTATCTTCGCAATATTTTCTTTTCTTTTCAATTATTTCTTATTCTCTTTTTTTGAATTTGCTTATCTTTATATTCACTGAGTCCATTATCCAAAAATAGAAATCAGAGTGCAATGGTCGTCGTGGAATGCGTTTACAGGGGAGAGCGTAGAAAATTTTGTTGTGCTATCAGCTCCCATCTATTACAATGCTATCAACCAACAGGTTTGGGAACATATCGCGGAAAGCCATAATATAATATGCAATCACTGTACTGTCAAAGCCTACGGCAGTGGGTGACCGAAACTGTGCGGTAATTTCTCTTTTCCGTCCTCTCTATTTTGTGATACTTATTGTATTCATGAGCATTTTGGGGTAAACAATGAAAACAACGCACCTCTCCTTACCTAACTGTCATTATTTACTCATCTTTGTGTCACCCTTTTGCTTATTTTTTTTTCTCCTTTATACTTATAAGAAAAAAAGAAAGCCAATTTAGTGCCTTTAGTTTGTATACGAGGAACTGTTGGTCAGCTGCCAGCTCGTAATGAGGTCACGTGCTACGTAAAAGCTAACAGGCTCAAAAGAGGGTGCCACCCTCACCGCCACGAATACTGGTGGCACTGACTGACATTCCCACGTTTAAATTCACATATGTACCCAATAAAATAGCTGGGGGATAGCCAACGTGGTAGCTCAGTGGTAGAGCATCGAATGCATTATTCTAAGGTCGCAGGTGTGGTTAAACATTTACATAAAATATAACACGTTCAGAGAGCCGCATGATACAGACACCCACGTTTGCAGCCTGAGGCGCGTGAAAACGTAGCAGCAATGGACTCTTTAAACTTTTCAGGATGTTAGTGCCAATCGGAACTCGTAGTTTTCTAAAAGATAAATAGGGAAAAAGAACAGACCCTGCCGTACACGACTGGAATTGCGAAACGAATACCACTGCCGCTCGTAGTACACTTAAAAATCATTATTCACTGCGGCTTCTTTTTTTTTCAACTTCCAAAGTAAGACACAGTGCCAGCAATAGATAAAACAAAATAAAACAATAATAGAAGATCATCAAGCACAAGGGAGAAAGCTTCAGTATACTGTGAAAAACGGAGTAAGACTTTTAAAAGCAAGCACGGCTTTGAGTGGGCAGATAATGGATTCAGCTTCCCGGGCGTCATGGGATTTCAGTCTTTTGTCGGTATTGTGAAATAGGAGGCCTTTTGGAGAGAAAAGCCGAATAGGGGCTGACTGAAAAAGCAATGTACCCGAACAGATTTGCCGTGAAAAAGACATTCTCATGTCTAGGTTCGTCCGTAGAACGTATTGCGAGGTTACTTGAAAGCAAGAACAAAACCATTAAAGCAGTTACTTATACGTACATCTATAAGTGGCGCCCCTTGAAACTATATAAAGCGAAAGCAGGACACGAAATGCAAATATTGTGTATTCATGGAATCAAATGCAAAAAATGTCTATTTGATAAAGCAATTGAAAAATATGGCACCAAATTGGGAGTCTAACTTCAGTGACAAGGCTACTTATTAAGTTAACATTTGAGTTATAATAATAATAATAATAATAATAATAATAATAATAATAATAATAATAATAATAATAATAATAATAATAATAATAATATAATAATAATAATAATAATAATAATAATAGTAATAATAATAATAATATTATTATTATCACCAATAAACTTGTGGTCTTACAGTTATTCATCGTATAGTGATGTACAGAAGCAAAAGCGGTCTCCAAAATTAAACACGGTCGTCATGTATACGGCTCATGCAAGGAGATATTTTTGCAAGGCGCAGTATAGGCAAAAGGTGACGGGATGTCCAACAAAGTTTGCCTAATTCTACCTTTGCCTAAACGCTTTAACACTTCATGAGGAGAAAGGGGGAGAGAAATCAGTTGGCTGAAAATTTAAAGTACAATTTAGTGTTTCTAACAGGCTGGCTAACACTATAACATTTCAGTGACCATTTATAACGAATAAGCTCTCATCCTGTTACAAAAAGCCTGCTTCACTAATCAAATCTCAAGAATACAATGAAGGTAGTGGTCTACAAAGTAAAAAATTACTAAACAAACGTATCGTTGTCGCCAAAAGAGTTTGTTGTTTAGCAATGGGAGAGCAACGTTATCTAGGTCGCCTTGCAAAACGTGGTGACGCTACAAAGAACACACGATCAATGAACCCTACGTAGCCTTTCTTATCTATCCTACCGCCTCGTGGTCTATTCAACTTTGTTTGACGCAAATATTTCGTGTGTTGTAATAATGTTGGACAGAAGTGCAAATAACGATGATTCAGGAAATATTCCCTGCGATTACCATAAAAGAAATTTTGAATGCTGGCTTTTCCTTGCGAAGGGTGATCATACAGCAAAGCATGCTATACAGGCAGCCAGTTAAGGAGGCGAGCGGGAGCCATTCAACCCATCATACACGGATTAAACCAATACGTCCTTAGCGTTTCCATATATCGCATCCCATCTTTCATTCGAATAAAAAGTCATTCGAAGGTTATTATTGTAAAAATTGACAACAAATGTAGATATTACAAAAAACGTGAACTGCATAGGTGCAACCACCCCATTGGCCAGTTAAATTGTATATTTGATAGGCTTGTATAGTTATCACTGGAAACTTGATCCTCAAATCTATAGTAAAATGCGACTTCACCGTAATATTCAGGTGCACTTACCAACATTTTACAGTAGCGTTTATATGTTTTGATCTACAATCAAAAAATATCCTAATATAACAGACACGAATGGCTTTTTGTTTCTTAGGCGAACGCCACGCTTCATATAACTCGAAAAGGTAACGTCGGTATAGGCGTTAACAGCATGTTATACAGGATAATAATTTGAGAGGACGACCACATATACTAGAGTGCCTACTACATCCCCAAGATGTGGAACACGAAAATAGTGAGTTTCATTAGTAGGGAACCATCAGGAATGGCATCGCGTTTGTGTTGCCTTGACATATTCTTTTGCCCAAGTGTTTTCAGGCACTACCTTTTCCGATCACTCAGAAATTCGATAAGAAATTTAAGTACGAGAAAAACCATTCTTTTACTAAGAAAGAACGAAATGACAATACTACGAAGACCTACCACTTGATATCTCAAGGTCACCACCCCCAGTTGCAATAATCACGCATCTGGCTGGAAGATATAATTTTCAACTTTGTCTGTGACGCAGGTTGTATATTTTGTATATTCCGTGGCATAATGTTCTTTACAGGCTCCCTAAATGATGTGCTGGCTTGAAAGCACGTGCTGTTGAGCTCTCGGCGAAGGTAACATGCGACCAATTGTCATTCCTGTGAGCACATGTTACCGCGTATAGAACAAGATTGAGGATATATCATAAAGTGGAGTATTGATTTGGCAACTTATACATTACCCATTGGAACTAAATGTTCATTGTCGTAACGACCCAAAGTGAAAGAAAATTCCACTCTTTTAGGAATCTGCAGTTCAAGGCTTGTGTAAAAATAAAGGGGTCCTCAGCTCTTCCGCAACCTTAGTATAGTACCATGCGCGTTTGTTGTTTCCACTTGTTTCAAATGATTTTCACCCACAAAGCCTGTTGGGAATGCTCTGCGCAAATTGCACCTCATTGTCCGAGAAGTTTCGTGATTATTGTAGATTGCTCTGTAATGAATGCGCGCAAGACGCAAACACTCGAGATTATTCCAGAGCTTGCGTGAACTATTAGTAATATATTACAACCTAATTTGAACAATAATCATTTTAAAATTTAACGCTATATACCACCGCATGAAAGTTGATTCATCTTGCGTGAATTCTCAGGATTGTACTTTTCTAGTCATAAGCTGTAAAATTTGAAAAACTATAACTTTACCTGTTAGAAAAAACATAGTGAGTGGCTCACAAAGTTAAAAATAAATTAGCTACACTTAAGATGAGAACCGTAGCATAACCAATAGAGCGAGCTTTACACAGGCTATCATAAAATCTCAGGCAAGCGCCCTATTCTTTTTTGCGGGGGATGAGCAGGCCTCATCCTCTCCCCTCCCACAGTTTATTTACAACAACTTCTTTGCTACACAGTGAAATACCCGCTGGAATTCTCGATTTCAATACCAGAATAGAATACAGTGGTCCCTTTTAACGAAAATGTCAGAGTCTTTTAATGAGCACAGGTTTTTATAGCGCATTGACAGTGTGGTGTCTCAAGGTTGCATACTTAGTTCCCACAAACTTTTGAAGAAGGACTTCACCCATTGTCATCACACATCAGATTTTGCAAGCAGATTTTCTCTAGTTAAAAAACAACAGGTAAAACATAGGTATTCAATAAAAAGTGTGCATTCTTGTTAAAATTTTCTTTATACCGTTATAATAAATTTGGTTCGTTCCTCGACATCTAGTTCCTCGACATCTACAACAGGTTCCTCGACATCTAGTTCAAATATTTTTCAACACAAAAGGGTGTAGAGGGGCTCAGGATTTTGCGGTTGTTTGGCTCAAAAAAAAAGTGGCAAGATATGTTCCGCATTGTTGTTTTATTGCATGTTTCAAGAAGCCAACAAGCATCACATTCAGTTTCATCATACTTTGCCGGACATTAAATGGGCTTTCATCTTTAGAGGGAATATTTTAACATATGGCGTTCCATTACATTGTGTACGATTCCATATTCTAGGCAGGCAACAGTTTCTTGATTGTCAGTGGAAAGAGCAACGACTTTGCAAGCATCCGCTTTCTAATACAGAGGTGAGGAAACGACGGCAAAAGAACAAATTGAACATGCGGCTCGGCTGAAAAACGTTCCCAATGACATGATCTCGAAGCATAATGTCCCAAGGCGCAATACGGAGGCGCGATGTGTGGCGCAATCTGATTCTAAGAAAAGTAGACAGCGGCGCAAGACATCTTCATTGTTCACAAGGAGCCTTTTTGTCCACGAGCATCGCTAGAAGAATATCGCCAAGCAAAGCATTATGGCAAACAGCGTTATCGCAGCGTTTTTCATTCAATGCAGTACAATGCGGGACAATTTATTATCTTCGGTTATTCATGTCAGTAATGATTTTCGGGATTGTTGTAGTGAGGCATGGTCATTTTTCATCTTGAATTGAATGAAGAAAAGTTGTCATCACTGGTCTTTGCTTCCGGCAATCAGTCACGCTTTTAGTAAGCCTACATATGATTTATTACATCGTGATCATTCATAATACAATATTATTTATGGCCTTGCTTTAAAACTAGACGATGCTAACGCACACATAACTTTTTTATTGACTTGTGATTGATATGTAGGGTTTAACGTCCCAAAACCACACGAATAACTTTTCATTACTGAGTTTAATTAGGGGTTTCTACTATCTTCAATTATATATAGTTAGCTCTCTTATAACCATGTTTATTGCAATGCACATAAATATGAAATAAGTGCAAAAAGACAGTAAGAAAAAAAAACCTGAGCATGCTGCGAGGAAGTTGAACATTCCTTATGGCAAGATGTGCCAAAAACGTAAAAATGTACGCTACTCAGCTTTTTTTTTAATGGACAAGGCTAGCTTAGTCATTGTGTTTTTGTGCTGCAAAAAGTACACAAAATAACTCTCCCTCCCCCCCCCAAAAAAAAACAATGAAAGATCCTAACTCGTACAAAAACCCAATAATAAATTTTTTGAGGAAGTACGGTCAAAAATATAGCAAAATAGGACGACGTATTGAGCAATGGGCAAAAAAGAATAGCAAATGATTGCCATCTAAAGGACATAGTTCCGACGCAGTAACAACAAATTAAGGACGTGTACACTCACTCACTCACTTACTCACACACACACACACACACACACACACAAACACGCGCGCGCGCGCACAAAGAAAAGTTAAATGATATTGTTCTTCTCGAAAGTCGAGTGTAGGTTATTTGAATAAAAATATTCTGGCGCTTTGAGGAATTCAAAAAATAGATCATTATTCAGAAAGATGAGACTAGTCATTTGCTTTCCTAATTAGTGGGGTAATGTTGAAACACTATTGCATTCCTAAGTAGTACCATTCAGCAATTAGAGTATATTCGAAGCGTTCTAACACCTCGGACATAATTTTGAAGTCGAAACGTAGCAAGTACAGGAGCCTGAAAATATCTACAGAGGCTCTCTAACCAAAAGCAAAGCGAAGTACCAGTTTTACGCACGTGCGATTTTGTGTCAGCACGATGACCGTGATTACTAATTTTTACACAACGTGCTTCTGCGTACCATCATTCTCTCTCATCGTCTTCCTTCTTGTTCATGCAGCCATGTTGTAACGGCTGCTCTGTATCAATATAGGCCAGTTTATTTAAATGCAAATTTAGGACTCCGCCTATGTAAAGGAAATTTAGCAAGAAGAAGATTAGCAAATGCAATTGTACCTACATAAGTAATATTATCTTGTCGGTGCTTTATGGTTGTGCTGTAAGAACTGAAACATTTGTGAGCACACCGTAATGAGTGTGTTAATTAAGCGTCAGTCAACGCGACTAAACGTTTCTGTACTCCACATTTTACGAGTAACGCAGGCATAGGAAACGCATTTTTTCAAGTATGTCTTTTTTATGCTTGATTTTTTTTTGGGGGGGGGAGGAAAAATACCTTTTTTGAACTAGTATTCTAATATTACAACCACTTCTTTCGCATAATTTTAGCCGCCAATATACTAAGGTATTGCACGCAACAGTGAATTGCTCTTGACATAATTATAGAATCCAATCCGCAGACAACAATATTTAATAATTATATTTGGGATTTTAGTTTTCAGAACGTCGATATAATTGAGAGACGCTGTAGTGGAGGCGCAATGAAAATGTTGGTCATCTGTATCATTTACGTGCACTGTCATCCCACGGTATAAGGCTTCTACAATTTTACCTCCATTAAAATGCGACCTCCACGGCCGGAATCAAGACACGACCTTCGGGTCAGAAGCCACGCTCCATGACTTCTCCTGCACCGTGGGGGGCAAATATCACTCATGTGTTGGTGCATCATATATGACAGACAGACACACAGACAGACAGACAGACAGACAGACAGACAGACAGACAGACAGACAGACAGACAGACAGACAGACAGACAGATAGATAGATAGATAGATAGATAGATGGATAGATAGATAGATAGATAGATAGATAGATGGATAGATAGATAGATAGATAGATAGATAGACAGATAGATAGATAGATAGATAGATAGATAGATAGATAGACAGACAGACAGACAGACAGACAGACACAGGCAGACAGACAGACAGACAGGACAGACAGACAGACAGACAGACAGACAGACAGACAGACAGACAGACAGACAGATAGATAGATAGATAGATAGATAGATAGATAGATAGATAGATAGATAGATAATTAGATAGATAGAGAGACAGACAGACAGACAGATAGATAGATAGATAGATAGATAGATAGATAGATAGATAGATAGATAAATAGATAGATAGATGGGCAGACAGACAGACAGACAGACAGACAGACAGACAGACAGACAGACAGACAGACAGATAGATAGATAGATAGATAGATAGATAGATAGATAGATGGGCAGACAGACAGACAGACAGACAGACAGACATACAGACAGACAGACAGACAGATAGATAGATAGATAGATAGATAGATAGATAGATAGATAGATAGATAGATAGATAGATAGATAGATAGATAGACAGACAGACAGACAGACAGACAGACAGACGGACAAGGAAATTTAGTCGATCCGGAGTAGTTAACGCCTGGACCCCCCCTAACAGGGGCCTGTCGTAACCGATAGTCGTGCCCACATAGAGGACAGAACGCATTGACGCTATACCCTGAGACATGAAGGAAGCTCATTTAAGGCTTTAAAACAACCACAACATAAATCAAGTGTAATCAAATGCAGCATTCATGTTATTAAGCGCTAACAAAACAATACTAGTGATGTGTTCTTCGGCGTGTGATTGCACAAATGTAGTGACTGAAGCCCGAAAAAAAAGCATCAAATGATGTGTAAGTGACCTTAAGCTGACGAAGTACGAGGAGAGAATTTTTTTCGCAGACTGCGTGCCATATCTCTGTGGTTGTTGTAACAATGCCCCAGTAAGAGTAGAGAAACGTATTACTTATTTCAAATTCAGCTCTATGATGATGATAATATTGGTGTCTGAAAAAAAATATTTTGGGGGCTTTTGTTTGGGTAATGGTAGTCAGGGTTTGTTATGCCTACTGAAAAAATGTTTAATTTTACTTTTTCATTCCAGATATATTTAGCTCTATACTCCTAACTGCGTGCTTGCTTTCACTTTATTATGGTAATTTGTGGCTTCACACTTGGCTGTTGCTAGTTCTGCCTTCTTTTTTTACTGCCGATGTTTTGAAATTGATAAGTGTTATGATGTATATAAGCCAAGACCACGCTGTGACTATGAGGTACGCTGTGGTGGTGCGCTATGAAATATTTTCACTCTTAGACACTCCTCTACCTGCACTTCTTTTTGAATACGCGGAGTTTCGCTTTGCATATCATATTAGGCATACTATTAGTTATTTCATTGTGATAGCCGCAATGTGTATGCTGAAAGAACATTTTTAGTTCATTTATTTATTTATTTTATTTATTTACAGAATACAGTCAATCCCCCATGGGGATTATTACAAGGGTGAGCATCGCTGTCACAACTTATGACAATTGAAACAAAAAAAATCAGAATAATAAAGAACATACAATCACTGAACACAGCAGTAGGTCATACAACAATAATACATAGTTATTTGAACCATAACCAAGTACAAAGTACACCAATGGTACATCGACAAAGAAACAGGAGTTGAGAAGAAACGAAGCATAGAACGAAGAAAACACAGATCGGGTGTGATTATGAAGGAACCGTATTAAACAATAAATATATGCAGACAAGTGCTCTGGTATGACACGTGGAAGCAGGAAGGACTGCTTGAAGAAAAACAGGTGACACTGTACAGTGGACACTGTACATGCTAACTAGGTTAGAGTAGATCAGTACCTTCAATTAGTTTTATAACTTTCTCTAATGTTGGCTGCTGTGTAATGACTGGATTCAGTGTGTTCCATTCTCGAATTACGCGTGGGGAGAACGAATAAAAAAAGTATTATTACTAAATTAGTATTCTTCTAGTTCCCATGCATGCCTTTGCGTCGTCGGTCTGGTGTCTCGAAAGTTCAAGTAAAGATCTGGGTTTATGCGCTATGATCTGTGTAAAAGTAGATAAAGAAATTTAAGCCGGAAAACATCTGCACGACTGTCAAGGGTGGCTAGACCAGCACGGTGTAAGAGAGCAGTAGGTGAGTCGTTGCGCCCGTATCTGTTGAAGATAAAGCGCACTGCTTTCCGCTGAACCCTTTCCAGTATAGCAATATTATTCCCAGTGTGAGGGAACCACACAATATTAGCTTATTCTAAGACCGGGTGGACAATTGTGACGTAAGCGAGAAGGTTTGTTTTATGTGTGGCGAATGACAAGGACCGTTTAATGAAAAATAATTTCCTCATTGCTTTTTTGGACACTTGACGCACGTGCTCTGTCCAACTAAGATCAGACGAAATGGTGATACCAAGGTATTTGTACTGGTTAACTCTTCGCAGTGGCACACTATTAAAATGGTATTGAAAATCAAACTTAGACACCTTGTTGGTAATGGACATAAATACAGTTTTGTCAATGTTTATAGTCATTTGCCAATCAGCACACCACTGAGCTATTTTGTTTAGTGCATTACTTGACTTCACCTGATCATTGTGATGACTTATTTCATTGTAGAGCATACAGTCGTCTGCAAAGAGTCTGAGTTTAACGTCTGCTTAGTTAGTTATGTCATTTATATATATTAGGAACAAAACTGGAGCTAGTACAGACACCTGCGGAACATTATTGCCACCGCCGTCGTCATGATGTTGCGTATGAATTCCACAATGATGTATAGACCCACGCACCGTATTCACATGTTCCATGTGAGGGTGAAAGCTTGCGCAGTCTACCGAAGGGTGCGAAAAGCAACGGGCTAAACCACAATGTAACTATATGGTGCTCAACACGATTCGATGGCTCTGGTGAGCAGACCCTGCAGGAAACCCTCAAAACTGCCGATTCATACCTCGAGCATACTGTTTTCAAGTGCCCTCCGCAAAGTCAGAGCTTTTTATATACTTGCCCAAAATCCAGGGTGCCAAACACAAATGGTGCAAACCTTCGGCCAGACGCAACATCACCCTTCATACAGGACATGGTCATACAGTCTCCAGGTAGATAGACATCACCAGGGTCTTGGGCATTATTATCGAGTCGTGTTGAACCAACACACAAACGGTACAGAACCGCAGGAACTAAGACTGAGAACGCCATACTGCCCGTACGTAGAGTGGTCAACCGGCACTGTGACTTCAAAAAAGACAACCTGCTGCATCTCATACATGCGTTTTGGACGCCCCTTTACCTACGTCACTGCCAAACAGAAATGACTACCTGTTGAGCACGGTCAACTAAATGCGTTTATTTGAAAGGTAGTTTAACGAGCCCTCGGCCTCCCTATCACCACTCCGACGCAGAAATTTTTGAGCTTGGCGTACACACCACGTTAGAAGAGAACACCGAGGCTCAGGAACGAATGTAATTGAGCCGACTCACGGCCACCAAGGCGGGCCGCCATATTCTGCACGAGCTCGACTTCGTCTCCTCGGTAGCCAGGGAATCCCCAAGAATTGACGCTGATTCCTAGTGAAATCTGTGACCTTATCACGATCGCTTCTCTTTCGCGAAATGTACACCCCGAACACAACAGAAGCAGGCGCCACTCTTAAGCGCATAGACATACAGAGTGAACGACATCTCGTTCGTGGACGCCGTTGCCTATCGCAACAACCGAGCCTTCGCAGCGGTCACAGTCTCATCCGAGCAGCAGGTTCTTCACTCCGCAAGAATCCTAACCCGAAACCCCAAAGTAGCGCCGCAAGTAGCTATAGCCATAGGTGTGCTCGACAGCAAACGGGCAGCCATCTATATACAGCGACTCCAGACTGGCAATCAAAGCCTTCGAACGTGGCGTCGCCTACGAGGAGGCGTCACGCAACCTCCGAATCACAAATTTAAGTACCCTGAAGCACCACAATCTCATCTGGTGTCCCACTCACGTCAGCCAGGTGCCGGGTACACCATCCCGCTTCAACGAGATCACCCATCACGCAGCGCGCTTACCGACCACACCGCCACAGGCAACCCCATTGTTTCTGAGCTAGAGACCGATCGGGATGCACCCATTAGGTATATCGACATCACGAAACGCTTCTACCTAACGCCGCATTTGTCCTCCACCTACGTAACCAAAACCTAGACGACCACCGGTGCTAACCCTACGCTTATTACAAACGCACACGTATTGAAACCTTGCCAAGATTCACGTTTTCTATCCTGACACGTACCCCGCAGTGACACGTGCCTCTCGCGCACACACACGGTTCGGGCCAGCTGTGGCGCATGCGCAGGTACTTGTAAGTTGCGCCCACCGGATTGAACACTTCATCATACGCTGCTTCGCATCTAAAGCCACTGTGTTCTAAAGAAGAGGCCATATTCTCTTCCTATAGCAGTTTGTAGTTAAGCCAGGAAGAACCGTAAAGGTTTCCTGCTAGACTTACAATATATACAATTTGTATTTGTTAGTATCGCATTTATTGCTTCACCCTTGCCGCGAAACTGAGTTTTTTATCATCAATCACGCGCTGAACTGAAATAGTCATATTAAGCTTAAAACTTCACTTGATAAAGCTGACAACCACGAATGGTTTTAATTTTATGCTATTTCACTGTCCAGCAGTCGACAGATAGGAACAATCTGAGGCCCAATCAGGAGAAATGAGAGGTACTGATATATAAAAATTGCGGAAAAAGACATTTCATACGACGCCAGCTTATTCACCGCATCATTTTGTCAAACAAAAAGCCAGTCAAACAAAGTAAGGCGAAAAAGGAATATGGTGTCCGCGAAGTGCCTAAAAACAAAAAATAATAATAATACAGATGCGCTAGCCAGACGCTTCAGGTTGATTTGATCCCAGGAGGCATCGATTGAACGACTCGCATTCCGTTCCGAAGCTGAGTCCAAATCGATAGCAGCCTCGGTGACGTAGATCTCCTTCGCCCTTACAAAAGAGAGGGAGAGAGAGAGAGGGTGGAGAAAAAATTAAAAAGGCACCTCTGTGTTTCCTTCGTAAGAAAATATTGCCCTCCGGTGGCTTGACTCAAAACGTGTACGTTTTGAGCATTGAATCCTGATTTCTGCTAATTATGAAAAACTACAAAGTCAATGAGCCAATACGAAAGTGCTCTTGGCCAGATAACTGAAAATTACTTACAGAAATTAGTGCCGTGCTTAAACGGTATGTCTGAATATGGAAAGAAATAAGGGGTTAATTTTTTTCTGACAATTAGAACACGTTTTCTAATGGTGTTCCTTAATCTCTGACGTTAAATTCGCGTTATTTATTGCATGAAAAACTTCTGATAGACTTTACCTCTACGCTTAGTGACCTTCCAAAGCATTGTTGCCGAATGTAAGTAGCAAACACTAGAGGAAACGAGAACAACTGAAAATCAGGAAGATGGTGGGGGTTCAGGCAATGAAAGTGTACAGGAAATCATAAAGTAGATGGGTTCGGGCTTCTTCGCACGGCTTCATCATCGAAAAACAGCACGAAAAAGATGAGACAGAAAGGAAACACGCGTAAGAGCGCTATTGTTCTCTGCGTTTCTGTATCATCTTTGTTGCGTTGTTTTGCAAAGTCGTACATACTCCTCTCGTACCCCTATAAGTCGTTTTATTTCTTTTTGCATCTCAATACTATTGTAGAAATACTAGTGTTGAAGACGCTCCAAAACGTAACTTTAGACACGCTGGTGTCCAAGCATAACAGACAATGTCCTCAGCTTCGTCACCTCACTTTCACTGGACATCCTAAAAGGCAATTGACAGACAATTCATAAGCAAAATAAATGCAAGTAGCACAAAGAAAAACAAACAGCTGAAAATTAGTAAATGTCGAGAACATCTATCTTGACTTGGTGAAATAGTTTGCTAGAAACCTTACCCTCAACGAAGAGGCCTCTTGCATCAGTTGCCTTACAGTTTTTCGGCTGTTGCTTCTGGCACGTGGCATGGGGTTGTCAATTTTATATATGTCCGCCACCGTCACGCTTTTGCAGTTTCAGCGTTTTTCAACGAATTATTCTCCAATATAGTGTAATTGGGCGGAGCTAAAACAGAAAATAAGGTTAGTGACGTCATCGTTGTTACTTTTTGTGAGTGCTGTCATCAACAAACGATCTCTATATGAAATTATATAAAGGATCTGTAAAATAGTTGCTATTCATAAAAAAGACGTTAGTTCTGCTCGTAGAGCGCAGAACACAAACAGCGAAAGCTGAAACAAAGAGCGGCATTTGTAGAACCAGTTTATAAACTCTGTTGTGGCTGCTAATACTACAGCTGCGCCTTCAAGGTACCCACAACTCCATAAATCATAATGCTTGTGATGTTATGATAAGAATTAAAAAAATCACGGAATATCCATGAAGTGAATGACGATGAGTGGGCGAAGAAGTGGGATCATTTGGTGTTGCCATAAAGCACACGTGACATTGACCACTCACGCATCTAAATTAGTGACAAAGCTGTGTACAGGTAAATACAATGTAGGTTTCTGTGCAGCTGCTGCGCGATCGTCACCTATGGATCGGCTTTTTGCAGGCGCAGGCCGTCTCGCTTCCTCATCGCGAGCTCTCAGTACCGGGTCCGCTTTTCGGCACCTGCGTGTTGTACAGTGGATGTCTTTTTAAGATCGCTGTTAAACGGCCACTCAGGGTACAGTTTTGCCACCGCCATTGCAATGAAGTTCCGATTAGTGCCAAAGTGATAAGAATTTGGCAGATCCCTCGTACATCAAAAGTCAATGTTATGCGAACCGTGGACATACAAGCTGGCTGGGTTGTATTTTTTTATTGAGCAAAACGGTACGATGTTGCGATCAAGATATGTAAAATGCACGCACAAACCTACGTTAAACAGCCGCCTATGTTCTATATAACTAGTTATTTACAGTTGCCTAACAATGCCAACAGCAACATCATTAAAAATACCAGAAGCAGTAAGCTGATATAAAGCGCTGCTGCTCGCAAGTATCGTAGCTCTCGACAGTGCTACATAAATAAATGTAAGCGGACGACACCTGACCACCGTTGATGTTAACCCGACACGACGGCTGTATCGTACGAGTACATATGTAATGTTTATTAATTTGGAAAGCCAGCAATGCCATTACAATTGACGTTTCACGAATATTCGGGTCTATTTGAAAAAGTAGTGTTGAGAACTGGCCTCGCTTTGTGGTAGAATATTTTATTGGCACACTAAATGTTAGGGCTGGAATTCTGCTGGGACAACGGCATGTATTCTTTGCATTCGTCTGGTCAATGCTGCCAACATGCGCTTTCGCTTAACGATTAAGCGTTAAAAGTGTCTCGGTGTGTTCTTGGCATTCCGGTGTGGACAAACTGTCGAAAACCTGTGGCACATACCCGCCCCCGGGTATCTGCACTGTTTTTTTGGAAAGTGTTTGACGACGTACGCGACGAAATTGTGCCATCACTCATGTCATGACCAGCGAGTCGTATTTGCCCAACTATTTCATCCGTCCATACTGATTTTGGTTTACTCAGACGTCAGGGGCTAGATAGATAGATAGATAGATAGATAGATAGATAGATAGATAGATAGATAGATAGATAGATCGATAGATAGATAGATAGATAGATAGATAGATAGATAGATAGATATGAATTGAATCTTACGAATATTTGGTACTGCACGTGCCACATGTATATTTGCCGAAACAGATGACGTCCGTAAAGTATATGACGCCATGGGGGGTGCGAAAAGCTTAAAACAAAACGATAAATGAAAACAAGAGGGGAAGAAACTAGATGCAACCAAACGTTTGTATTACTAGAACAATCGATCGTACCACTGATGGTTGCGCTCGTCTCCTTATATAACTGAAAAGACGCTCCTCAGCGTCGAAAGCCAGCGAATAAATGATTACTTTCGCAACAAGTACAGCGGAGTGATATCTTACATGAAATCTCATTGGCAGGAACTACTTCAACCTTTTTCGCTTATAAAAGAATGTAATTTTACCTGAAAGGGGATTTTTTTCTGTTTTTCAGGAGTTTCATTCCAATATCCAGCATTGTCAATTACGCCACGCTTGTCTTCATATGATTCAGCGTGATGATGACATTTGTTCCTCGCTTCTATTTCCAGAAAGAATCGCCGCAGCATTTTTTGCGCAACCTACTTGAATTCTCCGAGGTTTCGACGTGATTTTCTGTCCCTAAGAAGTGGTTTATTTCTTCTCTGATATGTGGCTTCAAGTCTTGCAACAGCCTCCTCGATTGTGTGCGTATATAACAAATACCAGGTGAGAGATACGAAGTGTTCCTGTGAACATAAAATGGAAGTCAGAAACGAAATGTAGAGAAGAGAACGCACAGAAAATAAAACATGAATGAACATGTGAGCGCTAACTCACGTCTTACTTTACTTTTTGTCTGTGCGTCACGTCATCTTGTGTCTCTTTTCATGCCTGTACTTTTTGTCCTGCGAATAGTTTAAATGTACAACCAGTAGCTCTGATTCAGCACAATAAAAGGGAAGGCGGCCTGCGTATCACTTACGTGCAAAGGTTGCAGACAGATATAATACTTTTTTTTCACGGCTGCGTGGTCACATAAAGATCGTTGACTCATCCCTGCTTCAGATACAGAAATAGGGGATTTGAGTTGGTGCGTTATTGAACGCTGTAAATGGTTCATAGGGCAGTATTTTATTGCTAATAAACTGGTGGTGCATACAGGTAAGTTGTGCCATGATTCAGATGAGCGTGAGCGACAGTTTTTCGTTTGATGAGTTAATATTCCTTTTTTGATTGTTTTTTTAATAACTCTCGGCATTTTCCTTACAATAATTACTCTGTCTATTACTGTGCCGTAAATATACACTCAACCCTCCACACGCGAACTTTGTGTATTTATATGCACAAGTGGTTACAGCTTCACTAACAGCATGTGTTCGTATTTGTGGGGATCTTTACCTGTGGCGATTTCTCCAAAGGTGAAAAGCCGTGTGTCTATTTATGTTTGAATGAAACAGTTGACTGTTGCATTATATCACACGCATAAATAAACGTCACATAAATGCACATGCTGCAAAAGCGTACGCTTTCTGTCCAGCGCACACTTGTCTAAACATTTTTAAATAATAAAACGGTAAGATGCCCGTTGCACAGATTTGAATGACGTCTAATTGGTCCAATGTGATTTCTTACCAGAAAAAATGAAGTACATTTTTATCTGTGGGCCCCTCAGACCTAACATAACAAGCTTCAATGAACTCACGTCGCTAAATACGAAAAATACATATTAAGTTAGGTAATGTCTCGTGCGGAGGTTGCAACGCGAAATTTCATGATGAAGCTTCAACCTGAACTTTCTTTTCTAATGAAAAACTTATGATAGTGAAACTTTTGACAGAGTTCTTTGAGTACATTTTATCGATTTCAATTGAGTCTTTCTTTTTATTATAGTGGCCGTTTTAAACGCCATTGTCTAGAGTTCAATGCCTATCAAGGCCATAGTATTAAAGAGCTCGTTCCCCAGAAATTCTACATCGGCATCGGTTTTTCGCATTTGCGTTGTTTGTTGTGAGCGAAAAATTGTGATCTTGTGTATGACCGAGAAATCAAGAAAGGTAGAAATTAAATAAATCATAGAAATTGTAGCTCGGAGTGTGGATCGAACCCACATCTTTGCGTGGCAGCAGGCCTTCTACCACGCAATGACACGTCTGCTTGTGATTACCATGAAGAAATCTACCTTTGCTTTGAAATGAAGCGAAGAGTAATTTTCATGTTTTACACGCTTCACAATACAAACAGGAATGTTGCAGTAATAATGCATGGTACAAGCATACATTTCCATCGGGCGTCGGAACATTCATAAAGACTTCGTCGTTTAAAGCTGGTCACCCACTTCAAAAGGCGCACACGGTATTGCGCCTACTCCCTCAAGGCCACGTAGTGGGTTCATAACAAGTTCGTAAAAAGTGTCTGAGGCGCGCACAGGTACAACGTATTGCTATCACGTTAAACTCT